>JACEEZ010019606.1:269707-330890 GCA_016584305.1 Chionoecetes opilio | reverse complement strand
TCTTTAAGGAACCCAGGGCCCACGATGGAGCGGCGGTCTTCGATTTCATAGACGAGCACTGGAGCTGTGGTGGTCCGTGAAGATGTGGAACTTGTTCCCAAACAAATAGGGGCGAAACTTCCGTAGTGCCCAGACGATAGCGAGACATTCCTTTTTCGTCGCGCTATATTTCTTTTCAGAAGTGGTTATGTGTTTGACGGAATTTGGGGGAACTGGTAGGGGGGTTTTTAAAAACTGGTAAACTTTATTGAATGATATTACTTGGGTATGATTTGATAAAAGATTACAACTTGAATGGAGGATTTAACTTAGCCCTTATGACTTCACTATATGATTATAGTGTGACCAGTCTCACTGCGGAGAGTACTGAAAAGGGGGAGTATTTAAGGGAAAAAGAAAAGGGGTTTGGGTTTAAAGGGAAGTGCTGCCACCACCCCCGGCGAGTAGTTCACTAGATTACTCCCTGGGCACGTTTGATTAATATTAATATTAGATTGATCTTGGTAGTCGTGATTGGTACGTGGAATTATACCGAGTAAGGGCTGACTCTTTGGAAGTGTGGGGAATTACATCCTAACACAGAATAATCACCTGGGGTTTATAATAAACACAAAAACTATTTTTGAAACATCATCCTATTTATTCGCCATGAAACATTATTGCTGTTTGAGACCTTAGACACATACATAAACTCTAATCTGGATGGGCAAGCTACTTTAGAGCATAATCTCCCTTACAGAATCATTCTTAGAATTACCACCTATATACCCATGATGAGCACTATAGGTATACATTGAAATATATATATAGGAAGAGAATGGAGAGTAAGGAGTTGGGTTGTGGATACACAATGACCATGTGTTCTTGAGAGGAAGGCGTGGGACGCCTCCCGTTGAAGCCTCCCCCCTGGGGGAAGGACAGATGGAGACTCTTTAATAATACTTAAAGGAGGGGTGGACCTCCTTTACGTTAGCGTACACTAAACATAGATACCCCTATTTGAAAATATAGATAGAAATAATGATAACAAGGAAAGGGGGGGGGGAAACAGGAGCGGAATTTTTTACATCTTACCTGGGGGAAGGACGGATGGAGATGAGCGTCTCACGGAGTTATGGCCGTCTGCATAAAAGGGGAATTGTTTGAAAGATCTAGACGTGGGCCCCAAATGAGTAGCTTATAATCCCGAAATAACCCATTTAAATAATGAAAAATCGCGTACATAAGACCAGGCTGCCTATAATATAGACCTGTTACTTTGATATAGAAGAATTTAATATGCTTAATTTTAATACCCCAGAAGGGTGTGATTTGTTGTCACGTCAAATGTCCGAACGCATTTTTAAGAGGGAGAGGGGTATGGAAGTGTTTTTAGAAATTTGGTAGGCTTTCAATTTAGCGTATAACTTTACTATGACGTCCATGTATGACCTAACCCATAACGATAGGGATTATTTTGAAAGACATTAAGAATGGGAGTGTTACTTGGTCTGATCAGAAGCTGGGGAAAGATGAAAAGATTTGAAATCATTAGTTTTCATGGATCGCAGAATAATTATCCAACGGATCTTGCTCGCATACGGGATGTCGGGGGGGGAGGAATGGAAAGAAGGAAGAAAGAAAATGGCGGAAGAAGGAGAGAAGATAAACAAAATGGTGGTTTGGAAGGGAAAGGGCGATGAGTCACCCGTGAAACCAAAGAGAAAAATGAACTACTTACAAGACATAGCTCGGGAATTCTATGATAAAATTCTCATACTATCTCCCGAATAAAGGGCATTACAGTTAGAGTCCGGCCTTCATAGGCGATGACTCTTTCCTTATTGTCATGAGTCTGGGCAAGGATCGCACCCAGGCCCAGAATACTGGCATCCGTATATAGGACGGAAGGGGAGCTCGAAATTAGGGAAAAGCAGTGACAGGGAGTTCGTCAGTGCTGTTTAAGATCGCGAAAGGCTGCCTACACATTCGGTGGTCCAGTTCAGTAATTTAGGGCCCGTCAGAGAAAGTATAGTGAAGCGGCTCGGGGGTGGCTCGGGTTGAGAAGTTTTTTAATGTACCGCCGGTGGGTAGTAGGAGGCCATACCCAGGAACTGAACTGCGATTGATTAGTAGTGGTTGGAGTCGAGACGTCGTCGATAGCTGCCCAGTTCTTTTGGGTCTGCCGTGATACCCTCCAGAGAAAACGTGATCAAGAAACGACGTTTCACGCCGTTGCCAGGGCGCATTTCGATGGCTTCAGGTTCAAACCAGCGACCTGATAGTCGCTCAAGACCGCAAAACGTAGGGTGTTTAGATGTTCTGCCCAAGGGGCTGAGGAATAATATTATGTCGTCGAGGTAAGAAAGACATATTACCCAGTTCCAAACCTTCCAAACTTGGCCTGGAGTCTGGAGCATGTGGCCGGTCCAGTTTTACATAGCCGAATGCCACTAAGTTTGGACTCAAAAGCGTCCAAAAAACTGGGCGGGGAAACGCCGTCTTGTGTCGGTCGCCTTCGCGAATTGGAATTTGTCGTAACCGGCCTGTAGGTCCAGGGTCGGAAACCAGCCGATCCGTGTTAGTGCTTCTAGTGTCATCGGTGCGTGGCTGGGGTGGGCGTCTTTGATGGTCACGTTGTTAAGCGCCGGAAGTCACAGGCAGGAACCTCCGGGATCTGTCCTGTGGTTGGTCATCTTACTTACCGATGCGGGCCGCGGCCTGTGTGAGGGGCCGGATTACCGTCTTGGTGAAGCATTTTCTGAAGTGTTCGCTTCTTCCTCAAACCACTGCGCATTTTGTGTCTGCCATGCTCGGGGTCCAGGGGTAACCCAGGGGAAAACCTCAGGTGCAGGTTGTCTAGCAGGGCGTCCGTAGTAGCGTGTTAGTAGGGCGTCTAGTCGCGCCGTTACCCCTCCGCCCTAGTCCGCACGCTGTGTTCTCGCCCAATGCCCAGTGGTCCCCCAGGGCCGGAAGAGAGTGCCACAGGGGCCAGGCAGTGTGGTAGGACGGTCGTGGATCGTAGAGGTTGAACACGTACCTACCCCCGGGGGCCAAAGCGGAGCGCTCCTTCGTCGCCTTTGCTGTGCCTCGTGGAGTCCGGTGGCCCAGGAGAAGGAGCCACAGGGGCCGGGCTGTGTTGCAGGGAACGTCATGGCCTCGTAAGAGTTGCCATTTCAGCCCCTGGGGCAACGAGAGCCGCCACTGTTTGCCCGCCGGCGGGGCCCGTCATCTCAGGGCAACAGGGGAAGCACCAGGGGCAGACGGAAGCAGCGGACGGTGGGGCGTGTGTTGGCGCGGCAGTGTGGGACCTCAGCCACTACTGAGCGCCATGTAGCGCATCCCATGATGGCGTCGTCAAGA
Organism: Chionoecetes opilio; assembly: GCA_016584305.1. NCBI lineage: Eukaryota > Metazoa > Arthropoda > Malacostraca > Decapoda > Majidae > Chionoecetes > Chionoecetes opilio. The sequence continues at coordinate 327,548 of JACEEZ010019606.1, read as the reverse complement.
CAGGATTGGCCAGAAAGGCTTCGGTGAAGCTCGAAGGTTGGATGCAATCGTGGGGTCGGTCGCCGGGAGGATCCTCATGGAGGCGATCCTTCTGCGATCCATTGGGTGGGGGAAAATGTGAGGGAGAATTAGCCATACCCTACATATATAATATTTATATCACTCGTGGGAACCTTTGGAAGAGAAGTTATTTTATTAACCGCGGTCTTCACCATCACGAGATCTGAAATAGAAACACAATGTTACACCAGCGCCTCAGGGAACATGAAAATAGTATGACAGGGACATGGCCATGACATGACAGGGCCACAGGGCGACGGGAGGGTCCCCGCAATGTGCCATGTCCGGCACAGTGCCGTGAAATAGATGCCGTTTATACCCGTCGGGTCTACAGGGCCTGAACTTTTGCGGAAGCCAGGGTCGAATCCCCCCGGGACGAAGGTTGGGCAGGGCATTTTGCAACGCCCTGTCTCTTCTCGCCCAGCGAACCGTGGGGGGATTTACTCAGAGGACGCCACTCACTCGACCCCCGAAGAGGGAGGAGTGGTGGGACTCGCCATCGTCAGCCCCACGGCCTCTCCCCCTACTACCTACCACCACCAGCGCGGGGAGGACCTTAAAAACATACCTCAGGTCTCTTGACCGACAGGATCACTGCCCGCTGGTACGGGCGCGGAATGTTTTGTCAAGCTCGGCGTGATGCCGTATCCACCCCGCCGGGATACGTTACCACCCCGCACGGGCCACAGGGCATGACTCGGGCCAGGGTCAGGGAGCATCCCCCCGGGTAAAATAAGTATGGGATCGTGAGTCGGTCGTGGGCCAGGTGGTACTAATAATCCCTGGCCACCCCGACACGGTTGCTATACTACACGTGTCACCAACGTGGCAGGGTTAAATTTTTCCTTCTCTTACGACCGAGTCCGTGGGCCAGGGACTTATCCTCCCCGGCACCCAGGCACGGCCAGGAGCCGAGTTAATATTTCTCTTCTCTTACGACCGACCGTTATATCCCCCTAAATTGTTAGTCCTTTCACGCTCAGGCACTCACATAAGGAACTTCCCTGTTGCCAATAAAAGTAACCTACCTATCACCGGGTTCACACGCAAGCCCGCCGAGCAGCGGGCCGTCAGTCGCCGCCACGAATATGATCCGGTGTGCGTCAGTCACTTCACACATTCATACTCCTTCGGTGGTGGGCCTAATACTCGTCCACTGGCCTCACGAACCCACACTTACTAATGCATGTGGCGCCTCGATATCTCCAGAGGTGGGCGAGTAGCGATACCTCGAGCGACACAGCGATACTATAAATGACGATCTGAAACAAAAGATTACGCGCAAAAGCGCATAGATTATAGATAATTATAATAATAGAAAATAATTAAATTAACAGTTATAATGTTGCCTAAAACTGTAGTTTTCTAGGTAGGCATAGTAACGCAAGCTAAACATTGGTATCGCAGTCTCGCTGCGATTCTATCGCGTTCAGAATTTTTTTTTTTTTTTTTTTTTTTTTTTTTTTTTTGCAGTATCGTTATTCGTCAGTACCAAAAATTTATAACGGATCGGTATGTATTACTACCCAAAAAAAAAAAAAAAAAATTCGCAGTATCGTTTATCGCCCTTACAAAATTTATCACGGTATCGTTATGCACTACCAACATTTATCGCGCCCACCTCTGGCTATCTCTCTTATCTGCAGCTAACCACGCCAGCCCACTAAGATCTGGATCAGTTCACTGCGCAATATGTTAAGCCCCAACGCCGCCCTACTCCCGAAGGGAGGGAGGGAAATTGCGTACGCGGCGCTCAACGGGGGGGTGTTTAATGTAACTCCGTTTTAGCGCCCCCCCAAACCCGCTAAGGTCTATCCATCGGCGCTGGCGGTGGCATGAAAACAACCCTGGCACCCCTACCTGTCGGGTGCCGGGGTATGGCGCATCTCCAAGTTCTACGAAGGTAAGCGCGGGCCGTGCCCGTTCGTGTGTCGTCGGAGATACGGGGAGTTGGTTTCCCCAAGGCTAGCAATAGCCCCGGACGATGCCGGGGCGACCCCCCTGTCCCCCCTAGAGTACCTGGCTTTGATACAGGTCCCCCAGGGGGCCTCCTAATCGCCTGCCCTATCATGCACTTGTCAATCACGTGAATACATCAACATCTGCTGCGTCCCTCAGGAAGACCTGTATGTGGTACCCCAGAGGTCCTAAGGCCCTGTTGTAGGTTGATCGTAATAGCCCGGGGTTACGAGGGGGAACCCAGGGGAAAAGCCATTCTGAAGGATGTATCTAGAAGGGCTCCGTCGTGAGTCGCGTTTTAGAGTTCCACCTCGGCCATGGCCCGCCCTAGTGCTGGCCCCAGCGCCCAGTGGCTCCCCAAAGGGCCCTGAAGAGAGGTGGGGAGTCCTGCCCTGCTCCGGGATCCTGGGGGGGCCTCGGCTCCGAGGCACGCCAGGAACGCAGGCCGAAAACAGGGTAGTCGTATAAAATCCCGTAGAGTTTTCCTTGCCAAGCCTTTGCGTCGGCAACCTCAGTGCACGCGGCCAGGCTTGGACACGCAGGATGTCTCCTTACGCGTCGGGTTACTCGCCCGGTACTCACGACTCGGACGTGAGGTTACCGCTGCAGTTATTCCTGCAGTAATATACTATCACGTTCGCGACACTGTGTGACACATATATGAACGCCCGCCTAAGCCGCGTGAGGTTTACTGTCCCGTTTCCTCCTTCAGCCTTTGGGGCGAGGAGCCCACCACTGACTTCAACAGGGAAGTCACCTTGTATCATTTAGGTTTGCCTGTCTTAAGGCCTAACCCTTTTCCCTCTTGCGTGATAATGATCTGTCCCCTCAGCGGAAAACCCTTGCTTCCCCTCTCACTACCATCCTTAGTCCTTCTGCTTCTCCCCATTTATCCTTCGTTCCTCCCATCTTCCTCATTCCTCTACGTCCCAGCCCTCACGTACACATTTATTTAGAGTACAGTAAGAAGGAGCGTAGAGATTACAACCAGTACAATGAATGTCTTGATGCAAAGCCAGGGGAGTTCGGATGGGGCGACAGTGAGCAGAAGCGTGTTGTAGCGTCGAGTCCGAGGTTTTTCTCCCCCACTTCTACTCGTGATCTGGCTTCTTAATCACTTCTTGTTGATCCATAACTATTATGCTGACAACTAGGCATTTGTTTCTGTGACATACTTTGAGGAATCAAAGGTGTTCATGGGTATCACGGCTGAACAGAGGAGAAAGATAAACGTATAATTTATATATACATTGACATATATTATATAATTATATGTTTATAATGTTTTCTAAAAATACACTGATTCTTGATGTTAAGTACATGAAAATATAAGTATGGTAGTTGTAGTACTTGTTACCTTGTGTGATAATAGGTTGTAACATAATAATAGTTATGGCCAAAGTAATATATATGTTAGGAGTGATAACTGACTGACATTGCTCGGGCCGCTATATAATGGTCCTCAAATTAGTCACCATAAGACTTAGCTAGGGAATAACAAAGGTACACCTAACTAAAGGCTAATATATATATAAAAATAAAACTTAAAACTTCCCAGAGATAATTCCTATCGCTAAAATTGAGTAAAACTGCTGAGCTAATATCTTACAACAGAAAAAGATGGAAAAACAAGGATTACATGGATGTTCAACATTCCAAAGAAAATGACATGGCCGAGTAAAATTATATACATATATGTGTTCAGTACTTAGTCGTGGGTAAATCCATAATGTGCAAATATCACTGTCTAATAAATGTCAAGGTGTTAAGTGGTTCAAGTGTAGGTGTACGGAGATAGTTAGCTAGCAAACTCAACTGTCCACGAAAGTAGTAGCTGTGAAAATTACAGGGAAAAATTGAGAAACATAACATCTTCAAGTAATGAAATCGTAATCGTAAATTGTCACGTAATCGTTAAAAACCCTGAATGAGTGTCAAGTAATTGATTTGTGTCTATCGGGCCTCCAGCAGGGAGGACCACGTGCTAGCGTGAGCCCGTCAGAGAGATGCTCTGATGCGCAGAGGTGGAGTGGTTGATCGTGGCAGCTAGTGCGGCAGCGCGGCGGCGCTAGGCTGCGGCAAAAAGACGCGGAGGCGAGGGGCATGGCTACACTCGCCGTTCCGGAAGAGAGGAGAGTGTCCGTGCTGCGGCGGTGCGGCACGAGGAACTGGCGTGTCTCCTGACGAAGATTGCGGGGCATCAGCAGGATACACTCTCCGTGTGGGGGGGGAGGGGGCGAAGCAGGCTGCTACGCGTCGGGGATGAGGGGGAAGAGTGGCCATGAGGGCCAGGGCCTGCCCGGCCCGCTGGCCCAGGGGGGTTGTTTGGTACACAGAACCAGGAGCTACGGGAGGCCCCCCCCCCCCCCGTGTGAGCTGGCTCCAAAGTAATGACGAAGGCTCGTCGACTGTAGAGCTGCTGCTGTGTGCATAGATAACAAATATATGTACCTACTATTAATAGTACTGTGTCAGTAAAAGAATGTAATGGACTGTAGGGAAATAAAGAAAAAATTGACAAGAACCTCGCCGCTACCAATCTGTCAGTGGGTGTATCAGTCGTGGGGTAAATGTGGTTGTAAGAAACCTAGTTAATAGTAAATAAGTAATAGTTCAAAACAGGGATATATAACATAGGTAGAAACATCGCTGGATACACATTAATGTGGTGGCATGTGTGTAGGCAAGCTAAGTTTGCCAACATCATTCATAAATTAAAAATAAGGCCCAAAGTTATTGTGGAAATAAAATGGACAATCAGCGAGTGTAATAAAAACTGGAATGGCAGAGAAAATGAACTGAAATTTATTATCGACATTGGCGAACAATGTTATGAGAGATAAGGTTATCTGTGTCAATCAATATTTTCTGAGGTCGGTATAAGGACAAGGAGTCATTCGCTAACTTCTCTGCGAGTTTGAATTGTTTAGTAAAGTAATACAGGTTAGTTAGTTGTACATTGGCCAATACCATGTGAGTAGAATGTAGTTTCAAAGATAGGTTGGTGATCGTACGTCAGTACAGTCATGCAGATGTGTTAAAGAGTTATAGAGGTAAAACTGGTTTTTCATGCATATGTTAATAGTTTAATATGTTAGTCAGTACACAATCTATCATTCAACTAGTTGCTCGTGTTCCCACGCCATGGGTGACAACAGGAAGAACGTAAGTAAATCATTCCTGTAGGAATTGTTAATTCCTGTATACTAAGTTATGCATGCAGTTATGTATCATGCAGGTTATACGTTAAGGAAATTAATCAAGGGAAAAAATATGTAATTATGCAACAAATAAGGGTGTGAGATCTCATGCTAGTAAATAATGTATTGTAATAATAAGTGAGTTAGATGTATGTTAATACATTAAACAATGTCATGCAGTAATTAATGTATTTCAACATTAAGTGGTAAGAATTCCTTAAATGGCGGAAGTAAAGTAAATCATGTGATGCAAGGATAAGTGTGTAATACTTCCTTTGATTGAGGAAAGTAAGTAAATAATATATAAGCTATGCAATGTGGTGCAACTTTAACTCTAATATAATAGTATTCTAATGTGAAGAGTATCTGTCATTACATTAGTGTTTTATCGTGCTAGAGTACAAGGTAAAATGCAATTATATTCTTTTCTTATAGTTAGTCAGAATTATATGTAGCTAAACCCAAAAAAATTCGTTAATAAACATCAATGTAAGTATTTTTCAAGAGCGTAGATAACATTGGCTTGGGTGTTGTGTGACATTTTATATAAAGATAACAAAAACACACAATAAAATTCAGACAACATGGAATTGATAACATAAATCAGGTGAATGATATAACATGTAATGATTATGGAATGGTATGGAATGTATGACAACTACTGTTTTTCCGTGTGTGATCGCAATTTGTGACGGTAATCAGTTGTAGCAGTGTGTCGTGTTATCATTAACTAAGGGTGTCCTGTGTATCAAAATTAGTGATTGGTATATAAAGCATCATCTGTATCTAATCCTTAGTTATCGAAAAATTATCACGACCGTGTATGTAGTAAGACGTCTCAAAACTAAACAAGCACGAAAAACAGAGAACATTTACAGGAATCAGGTTTCAGGAATCGGTTAACACTGAAATGTGAATGGAGTGACAGTGACAGTGAGTGACAGTGCCGCTCGGGCACGCTAATTAATGCATTATGTCAAACCTCTGGAGTGGCACTGGTGTTGCAGTAGGAAAATATGAACTCATAAAGTAGTACATAGTAGTAAAGGTTGCACTCGTACTGTTATGATTCCAGGAATGTAATATAGGCATTACTGTGCAAAAACAAAATAGTGTGGGAATACCGTGGTCTAAAAATTCGACTTGTGTAAAAAGGATAAGATAAGTTATATGTTTGCTGGAAAATTATGACTTAAGTGTCCTGACTGGGTCTGAACAGATGGTATTTACCGTAGCCATGTAATGGAAAAGGAAATGTAGATTAAAATCAGCACATAATATTGCTAACGTTGCAAATTGTCCGTGTATTGTGAAATCACTGTGTTACTCGAAATCTACCTGCTCACCTAAATCTGTTAAAACAATACTTAGCTAGGTATCTACTCGTATGGTGTAGATAGGTGAGGTCGAGTGAGTGAAGTATGAAACACAGCCGTGATGGAGTGCCATGGATGACTGATGTAATGCAAGTCACTGGAGAGAAACATTCTGCAAAAGAACACATATAGAAAAATAATAACAACCATCTATTAACAGACACAAATAAGAAAAATCTGAAATAGATACTCAGACAGTTGTGTTGTGGTGCACGCGTTAAGTCCCGTAGCTGAGGAACGGCGGTTGTGTAGTAGTGAGCCTGACACGGTTGGGTAGTGTCAAGTCAGCATTTTGTGAGGGCGGTATTGTGTGGTCTGTGTCAGCGGAAATGCTTCAGCGCGGGTTGTCTGGTTGCTCGTTGGTTGGCTGTGCGGGGAGGGGATCATCGGTGTTGCGCTGGCCCATGACGAAATGATTGTGTTTGCTAAGGGAGGTGTTACGTATGCCATGACGAGATGATCTGTGTTGCGTATCCGAGGGCGGATGAGGACGTTGTTGCGGTGTCTGGCAGGGCCGTGTGGGTGGCAGTGGATGTGGGAGGGTTCGACACTTGTGACGGAACGAATTGTGCTGGTTGCATGAAGTGTTGTTGCCTCTATCTCACTGTAGTGTTGTAGTTGTTGATTGTGAATAACTTGTTGTTAGTTGCTGGCTGATTGGTTGTTGTGTTGCGTAGGTTTACGGCTTGATAAACGATGATAGGGCCTTGGTTGTGCGGTATGGTTGTTTGAAGAAGATTCGGCGTTATAATCTGATAATCCTTGGTAGAACCGAGAGAAGCTGTAGAAGGCCAGAAGACTTAGTTAAAGTAGTCGTCCAGACCATTTAATATCCTGATTAATGCAGTCAAATCATAGCCATGGACGAGTACTCAACAATACGTCGTCACTTTTTGTATCCAGTGCAGCCGTTTTTAAATAATCCGCAATCAAAATCTGCAATTCCCCGAGTTCTCAAACGCTACTCAAAGATTTGCAGACGCTCAGGCTCAGGCTCCGTGAAAGTTCCATTAGGGAGGGGATCTCTTCCCGCGCCTAATCAGAGGCAGTAAAAACAGAGATAAATATAAATAGTACTTGAAGATATTTGGGTTGTTTCTGATAGATTTTTTTTGCTAATCTGCCACAGCACTGCATCTTTATGGGTGCAGCATGCTTCCGTACCACACAAACGCCTGCACACCGCCACCCTTCCAACACACGCCTGCACACCGACACCCCTTCCAACACTCACGCCTCGTCCCACACACACGCCTTCACACCGACACCCTTCCCACCAACTCACGCCTGCAACCGACACCCTTACCCACACACGCCCCTTCTTCCCCCACACACGCCTGCACACACGGCTTCATTCCTACACAACGCCTGCACACCGACACCCTTCCCACACACACGCCTCCTGGGAAATACTTGGAAAACTCATCCTTCCCGGCTTTTGACTGAAATGAAACTACCGCACTGTATTGATGCTTATTATACTTCACACTCTGTAAAAGGTTCCAGCGTGCGCTCAGCATTGGTTAAACACACGACCGCTATGAAATATGAGGTGCCTCCCCCCCCCCAAAAAATCTAAGTCAAGTTAGGTTAGGTTAGGATACTTGTGGTTAAGGTTAGGTAGTTAGTTATACTTGTGGTTAAGTTAGGTTAGGTAGGTATACTTTGTGGTTAAGGTTAGCTTAGGTTACTTGTGTTAAGGTTAGGTTAGGTTAGGTATACTTTGTGGTTAGAGGTTAGGTGGTTAGGGATACTTTGTGGTTTATGTTAAGGTTAGGTATACTTTGTGGTTAAGGTTAGGTTCTAGGTTGGTATACTTTGTGGTTAAGGTTGTAGGTTAGGCTAGTTAGGTATACTTTGTGGTTAAGGTTAGGTTAGGCTAGGATATTGTGGTTTTAGGGTTTAGGTTAGGTTAGGTATACTTGTGGTAAGCGTTAGGGTTAGGTTAGGTTAGGTATACTTTGTGGTTAAGGTTAGGGTTAGGTTTAGGTCTACTTGTGGTTAAGGTAGGTTAGGTTAGGTATACGTTGTGGTTAAGGTTAGGTTAGGTATACTTTGTGGTTAAGGTTAGGCTAGGTTAGGTTAGGTTCTACTTTGGGTTAAGGTTAGTTAGGTTATCACTTTGTGGTTAAGGTTCGGTTAGGTTAGGTATACTTTGTGGTTAAGTTCTAGGGTCTAGGTGAGGTATACCTTGTGGTTAAGGCTTAGGTTAGGTAGGTTATAACTTTGTGGTTAAGTTAGGTTAGGTTAGATTTTTACCTTATAGTGACTTTGATGATTTTTTTGGGGAGCCATAAATCACTTATATGCTTCCCCCACCCAAAACCCCGCTATTCCCAGCCAGTTCCCCAGGCTTGTTGGCTATAGGGGGAAGAAAAAAAGCTAGGGGTGAAGGACTTCTTCCAAAGTTTACCCAAGATGCACACACGCTCCTTCCCACCACACACGCTTGCATTACACGCCTCCTTCCCATACACACGCCTGGACACACGCCTCCTTCACACACACCGCCTGCAGGACACGCTTCCTTCCCCACACACAGCGCTGCACACCGACACCCTTTCCCACCAGACGCTGCACACACACACGCCTGCCACACACGCCCTCCTTCCCACACACACGCCTACTTCCCCACACACAAGGCTTCCTTCCCACCACACACGCCTGCACAACCGACACCCTTCCACACCACAAGCCTGCACCACACGTCTTGCACACCGACAACCCTTCTGCCACACATGCAATTCCCACACCACACGCATGCACACGAAAAAATTTTTGCTGTATTGATATCTGCCATTTTAAGCTGTCCCCAAATTATACATGACACGGTTTTAAGTAAATGTTAAAGTTCACATATGTCTTGGTCTCATAATGACCTTTATTTAATGTGTTTTACTATGTTTTATGTGATAATCTTATAGAACATACATTTCCGAAAATAACCGTCTATCCTTTATACATATATAACATGATATACTGCGGGGTAATGCCTTGAGAACTTCCCGGGTCTTGGGTGAACGAGGAGGCCTTGGCACCAAGATGGCGCCCACAAATCGAGTTTTTCGCTACTCTATATAATACAGGTACTCTAGTTCCACTAGTCCCCCTCATACGTCCTCCGTTGCCGTACACCGCTCAACAATGACGTCCCATCATCACCGCTTGAAAAAGTAATTGTGGTAACTGGGCACAGTTTGCACCTCCGCTCGAGCGGACACCGCCGAGCGGGAGAGATGACTTGATTTTAACTTTGTACGGCAGCCGTACAGCGGTACGGCGGTGCGGTCGACTTTTTTGTGACGTCATTGTTGTTCATTGTTGTTGTACGGCGGCCGTAAAAGCGGGCTAGTGGATACCGGCCTTTAGGGATCAAATGCAAAAATAATAAAAAATGTGAACCAAACTGTTATATGCTCACCACCCTTTCTCCATGCAGTTAAATACCCTATACATGTGATGGGTTTGCTGCTGTAAAAAGAAAAGAAAAAGGCAAATGGCAAAGTTTTCTGAGTACAACGCTGTATGGCGCGCCGTGAATCGAAACAGCCATGATCTTTCTCCGTGTATGATAATAAATTCCGACCTTCCCCACGCCGCGATGCACTTTTTAATCCTGGTCGCGACCTGCTGGGCACTAAATACATTGAATGTATTTAAATACTAAATACTAAATACATGGGAGAAATGTATGTAAATACTAAATATTAAATGCATTTTACGAATGTATTTAAATACTAAATACTAAATACATCAATTGTATTTAAATACATTTGTAAATACATTTTAAATACACACAAATTCTAACATGTCCGAAAAAAATGGATTTCCTTAGGATTTCCTTAGATTTTGGGTTTCCTTAGATATTTCCTTCTCAGGCCTAAATTTCCTTCAAATCAGGACATTTCCTTGCAAGTGGAGACACTGGTTCACTATAACATCAGGGTTATCAGATAGTTGGGCACGTTTATGGCCAAATTAACTGATAAAAAAGTATTTACGTCTTTATATTATAAGTATTTAAATAAAATATTTAAATACTCATAAAAGTATTTAAATACTGTATTTAAATACATGACAACCAATGTTTTTAAAAAATACTTTTAAAATACCAATTTATTTAAATAAATTTGGGATTTAAATACTCCCCACTTTCTGGCCCCACAAGCTAAGATTGCGTATCTTTCAATCTTTTTTTGGGCCCTTGGTTTTTATTTAACTTCTTGCTTATCAGTACTGTTTTCATGGGTTTTTGTGGTGTGCGGGGGGGGTAAGGGGCCGAGCAGTGAAAAATTTTACCGAAATTCAAACTAAAAATTATAAAAACTGTCCACCTTGACATTGTCCCGCCCCAAAAAAAAAAAAAAAGCATTCTCATGGAACATGAGGAAAAAGGGAACTTAAAAACCCGGGGAAAACCTATAATACTGGGGTAGTTCCTTCCTTTTTGCTTTTCCGTGAAAATAAATATAAAAATAAATATAGTAATCCTTCCCCCCACCACGCCTGCCACCGCCACCCTTCCCACCACGCCTTCTTCCCCCCCCCCCTGCCCCACGCCCCTTCCTACACACCCCTGCACCCGACACCCTTCCACACACACGCCGGGGAAAATACTTTGGAACTCACCTTTCCCGGCTTTGACTAAAATGAACACCGCACTTATTGTATGCTTTTTATACTTCACTCTGAAAGGTTCCAGGTGGCCCCAGCCTTGGTTAACCCCCCGACCGCTATGAAAAAATAGGTCCCCAAAAAATTCTAAGTCCAGTTGGTTAGGGTTAGGTTTTACTTTTTGGGTTGGTTGGGGTTGGTTAGTATACTTTGTGGTTAGGTTAGGGTTTGGTTTGGTATACTTTGTGGTTAAGGGTTTGGGTTTGGGATCTTTTTTGGTTAAGGTTGGTTAGGTTTGGTATACTTTGTGGTTAAAAGGGTTTGGTTTGGTTAGGTATACTTTGTGGTTTAGGTTAGGTTAGGGTATACTTTGTGTTAAGGTTAGGTTAGGTTGGGTATCTTTTTTGGTAAGGTTTGGTTAGGGTAGGTTGGTAACTTTGTGGTTAAGGTTAGGTTTGGCTAGGTAACTTTGTGGTTAAGTTAGGGTTTGGTTGGTATACTTTGTGGTTAGGTTATTGGTTGGTTAGGGATCTTTGTGGGTTAAGGTTGGTTAGGTTAGGGATCTTTGTGGTTAGGTTAGGTTAGGTTAGGTTAAAATTAGGTATCTTGTGGTTAAAAGGTTAGTGTAACTTTTTGGTTTTGGTTAGGCTGGTTAGGTTAGGTATACTTTGTGGTTTAAGGTTGGTTTGGTATCTTTTGTGGGTTATTAGGTTGGTTATTTTCTTTGTGGTTAAGGTTAGGTTAGGTTAGGGTTCTTTTTTGGGTTTAAAGGGTTGGTTAGGTTAGGTTTGGTTTGGGTATTTTGTGGTTAAGGTTGGTTAGGTAGTTTTTTACATATATGACTTTGATGATTTTTTTTTTGGGGGGCCCTAAATCACTTATATTTGCTTCCCCCCCCCAAAAACCCCGTATTCCCGCCAGTTCCCCGGCTGTTTGGGTATAGGGGGAAAAAAAAAAGAAGGGGGGAAGGACTTCTTCCCCAAAATTTTTTCCCCACCCTTCACACACCCTCCTTCCCACAAAACGCTTGCACACCTCCCCCTTCCCCAAAACACCCCGGTTGCGTACCCCCCGCCTCCTTCCCCCCCACACCCTTTGGCCCCGCCCCACACCGCCCGCCCTTCCTTACCCCCTATTTCCCACACGCCTGCAACACGCCCTTTCCCCACAACACGGTGAGCCCTTTTCCCAAAAAGGGGTGGTCCCAAAAACCCTTTCCCACGTTTAAATGCCCTGCACACCGACATTCACCCCCCTGCACACAAAGTAACACCGCATCTTAACATTTCCGCACTTCCCCAACAAGGCCGGCCCCGCCCTCCACACCCTGTTGGGGGGATTTTTTTTTTGCGGAAGTGTGTTTTGGTGGCCGGCTTTTTGGTGAAGGGTTTGTTTGAAATGTACGTCAACATTAATTGAAAAAAAATGGTCTACAACTTTAAATTTCGGAAATTCTGGGCCCCTTATTGCGTTAATATTGTCCCCCTTGGGGGAAATTTCGCCCTTTAAAAAATTTTTTTTAACCAATAAGTGACAAAATTTTTGGGATTTTTTAAACCACTTTAATTAGTGACAAAAGCCGGGACCGTAAAACTTTGGGCGAGGTCTTCTAAAAGTGTATATTATTGTTTTTTGGGGTTTAAAGGTAGTCCAGGGCACATTATTAGAGTCCATTGGACAAATTATACACCAATATGTAGGACCAGCCAGGGAGCCTCGGATAACGCTTGTGGGACTCGTCGTGGCCGTTGTCTGTGCTGAACACACCAGGGGCGGGAAAAAGCCATGGGATGAGTTGTTGTGGTAGTGTTCCCGAGCTTTCTTTCCCTTCCTTTCCTGCTTCTGGTCCATTCGTTCCTTCCGTTTCCTGCTTTCGTCACGAGATGACGTTATCAATTATGCTAGCCATAACAACTGACGTATGTACTTTTGTTTTGTGATCCATTTCCATGGTCTAACAAAAGGTTGAGTAATCCTTTGTTCTCATGGCTAACTTGTAAAAGATACATATATTCTAAATGCATTATAGCTACTACTTAATTATATGTTTATAATGTTTCTAAAAATACACTGGTTCATTTGATGTTAAGTACAGGAAAATATCCTGTACGGAAGTTATAATACGTGTGACACTTGTTTGATAATTAGGTGTAATTCACTAGTAATTAATATAAATGTTAGGAGTGATAACTGACTGACATTCACCCCTATCTTTTTCTTGTTCCCCCTATAGCCAACAAGCCTGGGGAACTGGCGGGAATACGGTGTTTTTGGGTGGGGGAAGCAAATATAACTGATTTATGGCCCCCGAAAAAATCATCAAAATCACTATATACAAAAAATCTAGGGAAATTCCCTAAATTAGGGATTTCCCTAGATATCCATTGTTAGGGAATTTACTTTGATTATTATTTGTAAATATTTGGTCAATTTTCGGAGAGTAACCTCACTATAACTCCCTAAAAGTTACTAACCTAACCTCACTATAACCCTCTAAAAGTTACTATAGTCTATTCACTTAGGCTGGATTCTTGGGAGCTGCTTGCTGCCTAGCCGAGTTTGTAAGGACGTCGCTGATTGGCTGATAGACTCGGGCTGGGTGGCGATGGTGGTGGTACTTGCCTCGCCGCAACCCAAACCCTTGCTTTTTCCTAGAAAAATATTCATATTTCTTGGGTTTACTCATCTCTTACACAAGATAGGCCTATTTTTTTTGGGCAGCAGTGAATCAGGCAGTGATTGTTCACAACACACGCCTTTTTATAACTCAATAGGGTAAAAAATAAAGTCATGACTGACTATCACAAGAGTAGGCGGACTTTTAGGTTTTCAGTGCATTGAAATGTTGTAGGGTGGTGTCGGGGGACACCGTACTATTAGTGGAAAAATATTCATAAAAAATCCATTTTTTACCTGAGAGAGTGCACACTGTGCCCAAAACAAACTTCACAATATGGCCCACCTATGGTACCCTCATGAATTCTTAACTCAGATAATAAGGGTCATTTAAGGTTTTTTATAAATTTTTGGCACCTCGTCCGGTGTCCCTCCCACGAGGGGGGACACCGGATCAGTTATGGGGGGCACCGTATGATATTTTTTAAACTCATATTACATCAAACATTATTGTTTTTTTTTGCCTGAAATCACATATATGCTAAGCCTAGACACCCACCATTATTATTAGGTGATGAAATAAAAGATAAGCTCATAAAAAATTTAGCATTTATTAAAAGATAGGTCTAGGTATTTTTATCCCTCACTATTCAGAATTCAAAATGAAGGCATGCAGCGGGGAAACACCTTCACCAGTCAGCCTGCCCCCTTGGTGATGCCCTTGGAGGTCACCGGGAAACACCCTTGCACTTTTTCTGGTCAACAGAAGCTTCATCTAGGATGGTAGGGAAGGTGAACGTGTCTGGGGTGTTAGCGGACTTCATCCGGAGGAAAAAAAGGTTTAATTTTCCATCCTCCATGATGGCCAAACCTGAGCAACATAGCACACTAATGTGCCCCACCCCTTCCCTCCTCCACTTCAAGCTGAACCAGAACAAAGTCCCCCCACCTGTGATGTTTTCGCAGCAAAAGGGTATGATGCTGAAAGTCCAGTGCCCTCGTCGTCCACCTCATCCGAGTACTCGGAGGAGTCGTCCAGCTGAAGTCGGAACATCACAACCCCCCTCCTCGTCATGGTGTCTTCCTCCGGGACAGGCACAGATTTCCCTTCCGCTGTGGACCCTTCTTCTTTCCCAATGTTTTCTTTTCAGCCGCTGCCTTCTTTTTGCCCCCTTCCAGCTTCTGCCTCCTTTCTCTCCCTTTTCAACTCGGGTCAGATATTCCTCCTCATTCTGGGTTAAAATGCAGGCCCGCACCCTCTTCCGTCCCTTTCCATAAGGACGAGGATTAGCCTTAGGGAACGGCCTGACACACTCTGGGGTTAAGTCTGTCTTTTTGAAAGGGTGCCCCTGGGGTGGCAGGGTGCGTCGTGCTCGGGCCCGGGGTGGCAGGGTGCATCGTGCTGGGGCCCGGGGTGGCAGCTCTGTCGGCTGGGGCTCGGGTGGCAGGCTTTGTCGTGCTGGGGCCCGGGGGGGCAGGGGGCGCCCGTGCTGGGGCCCGGGTGGCAGGCTCTGTCGTGCTGGGGCCCCGGGTGGCGGGCTCTGGTCGTGCTGGTGCTCGGGTGGCAGGCTCTGTCGTGCTGTGGCCCGGGGTGGCAGGCACATCATCTACCCCTGGGAGCACAGCGGGAAGGGGTATAGCTTCTGAGGTATGGCCTTCAGCCAGTCGCTCCTCTCCATCTGAACTTCCTCCATCAGAAAAAGTTGGAGTAATTTCCACTACAAATTCTGGTGGTGCCGGTCGCTCGGTTACATGCCTCCTACAAAAAAACATCATCTGGGAAGATGTTGCGATTGAGGGGCCATATACCAGTCCCCCGGGAAACCACTGAGAATGTTTGGAGGGGGAGTGGCTTTGGTCCATGCCTCAGAAGCAAACCTTTTGGCAACTTGTGGACTGTTTGTGCTCGTTAGGGTGCATGAGCGCGTGGTCGTTCAGTAGGCCACGCAGGAATGTCTTAAAGGGACCAAAGACACTCACATCCAATGGCGGGAGTTTGTCTGTTGAAATGCGGAGGCAAGGTAACAACCCACGATACCATGCATTATCGCAAACTAAACAGGCTGAATGTTCATGTGACATTCAGCATTGTCCATGATCAGAAGAATCTTGTTCTCTACAGAAAAAAAGACTTCTCATGGAGATGCTGAAGTGTCTGCACGAAGCATTCACCATTCATCCAGCCACTAGGATGCAATATCCCTTTGGAACCAAAGATCGTGTTCCTCATGAAAGCGGATTCCATCGCATCTGGGAATTATAAACCTGGAGGGATGGACTGCCCCCCCAGCATTTATAATGCCCACAAACGTCATGCTGTCACGCTTTTCACGAGTTTACCTGCGTGGCTACTGGCTGGCCTCTCGCACACACAACCTTGACTGGCTTCATAACAGTCGAAAATGAACTCTCACCCCAAATTGTATATCCGGTCCGGCGTGAATGTGTACTTCTCCAAAGCTAATGTGTAACCCTTTTAAAGAAGGTTTCCACATTGACTTTGTTGAAGGCAACAATCCTGGCAATGGACATCCCTTCCGGAGCCTTCAATACAAGGTTTGGATGACGGTTCATGAAGGCATAGTACCAGTCCCTTGTCGCCATTTTCTCTTTCTCCCAGGCAGCAGGGATGCTCTTGCTCCCACAAGCTATGGCATACTGGTACAAACCCTCCTACGCACTCGTTTTATGGGCAGGCCGTAGAACATCTTGGCTGCGTGGATGGTATAATCAGCAATGTATATTTTTGTTGAGGGCTGAAAACCCTATTGCTACGGGAAGCAACAGCCATTTTAGGTAGCTCCTCCGACAGCTTCTTCGATAGATAGAAGGCTCCTGTAACAAAGAAATGAATTAGGACTTAAAAGGCCCTTGCTGGCAACAAAAGTTGACAAAAAAATTAATAAATAGAGCGCTTGAAGGCATCCTTTAACAAAAGAAAATTAATTAGGACTTAGAAGGCCCTTGCTGGCAATAAAAGCTAACAAATAAAAGAATAAATTTTAAAATCTATAAATCTAGAGACCCTTAAGCTATCCCTGAGGTCTTTTTGCAATGACCTCATCCCAGGAGAGACCACAGAAGACGTGGGGTGAGGTCCATACAAAAGACCTTGGGGAGATAGGAACTAAATAGAGCAACTTACAGCAAGAGTTGTTTTCTTGATGTTGAATCATGTCAGCGGCTTCTTTCAGGCTGCAGCTATGGGCCACGCGGTGCTTAAAGGCAGCCTCCAGGGCAGTGCGGTCCATCTGCTTGTCGCTCTTCCTGGGCATATTTGCGAGGCATGATGACGGTGATGGCGGTAGTTAGGTTTAGATCTGAAAAGAGTTAATGACATTAGACATCATGCATAGTTAGGTTAGGTTAGTTTGGTTAGCTTAGCTTAGTATTTTTTACAGTGTAGAGGCGATTCTTGCATGGCCACCATATTATTTTGGGACTATGAGTCTGGCAATATATGTGGGGGATCACCGAACGTCATGCCCCCAAAATATGCAAATGTTAAATGTTTTTTTTAACCATAAAAATTAATTCTAGAATCATTCTAATAACATAAATCACTTATATAATAGTTAGTTCATGTGCCCTTTTAGCATAAAAACACTGATATAGCATCATAATTTAATACCATCACCTTCAACTTTACACCAACAAAAAAACACTGTTCCATTTAATTTAAATGCACTAGTTCACCACCACCATTTAATATCATGCCCAATATGCATAGTCAGTCACTTTTTCCCTTTTGTTTTTTTTAAGTATTTAAAAATATATAGATTTTCCAAAATCGTAGTGATGCGGGGGGTCACCGAACGTCATGCCCCGAAAATATGCAGTTTTAAATGGTTTTTTTTTTAACCATAAAAAATTAATTCTAGAATCATTCTAATAACATAAATCACTTATATAATAGTTAGTTCATGTGCTTTTAGCATAATAACACTGATATAGCATCATAATTTAATACCAATTTAACCTTCAACTTTATGCCACAAAAAAACACTGTTCCATTTAATTTAAATGCACTAGTTCACCACCACCATTTAATATCATGCGAATATACATAGTCAATCACTGTTTGTTATGTTTGTGTAGGTATTTCAAAGATATAGCTTTTTCAAAATTTCACTGTACGTTGATCCCCCGCACTTCACCATCGTTTTTATCCCCCCGCGCCACCAATTTTTTTGTAAATAATGCCACCGCGGCCTGTTCGAAAGCATGCACTACTTTTTCACTCAATAACATGTCAATACGGTTTACCTCGTATTGCACTTACCTCAAAAGAATCACGCCATCACAGCCGACTGGAACACTATATTTAAAACGGCGAAAAGTGACAAGGAACATACGAAAAATAAAATTTCTTACCTGGTAAACACGGAGGTGACGCTGACGCTACCCTGTTGCTCGCATGTAGTTCCACTGAGCGTGGCGCTGCAAATCCGTGGTGGCAATGGTGGCGCGAAATTTGAATTAATTTTCGCGTTGTAGCCTTCGTACGGTGATCCCACCCCACCCTACTCCTACCCGATATTACCAAGCTACCAGATGATATTTATAAAAGCTGAGCCTACCATCGTGTTCATAATACATTGTTGCATATCATGAGCATAAAAAAATTACACTAAACTACAGTAATATTAAAATAATTGAAGGAAGTAAAATAGTGTATAAAACATTTTTTTCTTGCTTATTTTGCTTCAACTCGCTGTAACTCTATAAGTTTTGGTTGCATTAAATTTTCAAGCACTGTTTCAAAATCCATATACTTTTTCCGCTTCCTGTGGTATGTAGCACGTACCAATAAGGAAAGAGTAGGTTTGGGCAAAAAGGCTAAGAAAGTTAAACTGTTTCAAAATGGCACAGTGACGGGTGAGCATTGCCAAAACCGTCTGTATGTAAAAGCCTGCGCCTGGGAGAGCGAGATGGACGTGACGTCAGTAGCAGAGTCCTGCTATGCGAGTCAGTAGGAGCCGAGCTTTCTGCGTGTGAGGATTACGGGCGGTACGGCTCTCATTGCACCCACCTTTTCACCCACTGTTAACTCTTCGCCCCTTTAATATTTTGCTCAAAAACATTTTTACATGGAGAAATATGAATAGAAGCCCGGGAAATTTTAATTCGCTTTCCATTGATATATTTCGTTTACTGATAAATGAATTGGCAGCATGCATAAATTAGCGTTAGCTAAATACATAACATCATGAAATCGGGTAATTTCCTATCTAATTTTTTTTATCAGTATAAAAAAATATACTGTTATCCTGTGAAATGTTTGTTCTATAATATTATCAAATAAAAAACCGTAAAACACCTAAAGAAATGCCATTATGAGACTCAAGAAATATGCATGAACTTAAAAAATCTTCGCCATTTAATATTTTGCTAGAAATATTTTACATGGAGAATATCAATAAAGCTGAATTTAATTAGCTTTCCATTGATATATTTTGTTTTCTGATAAATGAATTAGAACCATACATACATTAGCGTTAACTAAATAAAAAACATCATCATCGGGAAAAATTAAACCCCATTTCAAAGATCCTTTTAGTTAGTTAACGCTAATTTATGTATGGTTTTAATTCATTTATCAGAAAACGAAATATAGCAATGGAAAGCTAATTATTCCGCTTCTATTGATATTCTCCATGTAAAATGTTTTTTTAGCAAAATATTAAATGGCGAAGAGTTTTAAAATTCATGCATATTTCTTGAGAGTCTCATAATGGCATTTTTTTTAGTCTGTTTTTACGGTTTTTTATTTGATAATATTATAGAATAAACATTTCCGAAGATAAAAATATATCTTTTATACTGATAACATATAATTAGGTAGAAAATTACCCGATTTCATGATGTTATGTATTTAGTTAACGCTAATTTATGCATCTGCTAATTCATTTATCAGAAAACAAAATATAGCAATGAAGCTAACTAAATTCCGCTTCTATTGATGTTCTCCATGTAAAATGTTTTCGAGAAAATATTAAATGGTGAAGAGTTTAAGTTCATTCATATTTTTTGAGAGTCTCATAATGGCATTTCTTTAGGGGTGTTTTTACGGGGTTTTTATTTGATAATATTATAGAACAAACATTTCCGAAGATAACAATATTCTTTTATACTGATAAACATATAATTAGGTAGGTAAACTTGTCATCTCGGTGGCCTCGTACAGACTCCGTCCGTGACGTCATCAATCTCAGGCGCAGGCTTTTAAAATACAGACGGCTTTGGCATTGCTCCCTCCCCATTGTACAGTAGAGGACTTCTCGGGAGAGTTGTCAGAGGCTCCAACCCGTCACGGCACCAGTTTGAAACAGTTTTAACTTTCTTAGCCATTTTCACCACCTACCTTTTTCCTTATTTGTACGTGCTACATACCACAGGAAGCGGAAAAGTATATGGATTTTGAAACAGTGCTTGAAAATTGAATGCAAACCAAAACTGATGGAGTTACAGCGAGTTGAAGCAAATAACAAGAAAGAATGTTTATACACTATTTTACTTTCCTTCAATTATCTTAAATTACTGTAGTCCTAGTGTAATTTTTTTATGCTCATGATATGCAACAATGTATTATGAACACGATGGTAGGCTCAGCTTTCATAAATATCATCTGGTAGCTTGGTAATATCGGGTGGAGTACAACATTTCAATGCACTGAAAACCTAAAAAACTGCCTACTCTTGTGATGTCAGTCCATGGGCTTAATTTTTTACCCTATTGAGTTATAAATGGCGTGTTGTTGTTGAACAAATCACTGCCTGATTCACTGCTGCAAACAAAATAGGCCTATCTTGTGTAAGAGATGAGTAAACCCAAGAAATATGAATATTTTTCTGAGGCAACGCAAGGGTTTGGGTTGCGGCGAGGCAAGCACCACCACCATCGCCACCCAGCCCGAGTCTATCAGCCAATCAGCGACGTCCTTACAAACTCGGCTAGGCAGCGAGCAGCTCCCAGCCAGGAATCCAGCTTAAGTGAATAGACTATAACCTAACCTCACTATAACCCCCTAAAATTTACTAACCTAATCCTCACCTTTATCCCCTAAAATTTACAAACCAAATCTCACTATAACCCCCTAAAATGTACTACCTAACCTCCTATAACCCCCTAAAAAGTCAGGACAGGATCGGGACGGGACTTAGAATTTTTTGAGGCACCCCCATATTTCATAGCGGCCGTGGGGGTTTAAACCAAGGCAGAGAGCACGCTGGAACCTTTTGGCAGATGTGAAGTACAATAAGCACACTATACAGTGCGGTATTTTTATTTCAGTCAAAGCCGGATGGTTTTGTTATTCAAAATTTTCCCAAACTTTCCAGCAACGAAAAAACCCATGTAGGGAAACTAACAAGTATAGTTTACGTGTGGCTGGCGGGTCAGGGGGACTCGCGCCACTCGTTGAATGAGTCCATGCACTCGGACTCAAGATAACAACTTTCGACATTTGGGTACTTTTTACATAATTTTACTTTCTATTAAGGAGGGAGATAAGTCGAGGACGAGGAAGATAATACAAAAATTCAACAAGGGCGATAATCCATACGGGTAGTGCGCCAGTTTCATTACTCTGGCAATGTAACATTAGAAACCTTAGTGCTATCTCGCATGCCACGTACTCAAAGGGCGTACGTATAAACAAGGTACGTGATCTATTGCTGTTACTGGGTTAAACCCTGATACCCACAGGAGATATCTACGGCACGTCGCCAGGGGATAGTTATGTAGAATGTAATAAATATAAGTGTATAAAGGCTGTGGGGTAGGTTGTGGAGTGCAAAAAGCTGTGTGTCTGCCTTATTAATGACCCATTGTTGTGTGATTGGAATAGGTAATGATCCTTCCTCCTGTTTGTCACTCCCGCAATGGCACTGTGTTGGGAATAATTAAAGGACCCCTGGCAATGGCACTGTGTTGAGAATAAAGGATCCCTGGAAATGGCACTGTTTTTGGAAATAAGGATCCCTGAAAATGGCACTGTTTTGGGGAATAATTAAAGGATACCTGGCAAGGGCACTGTGTTGAGAATAAAGGATCCCTGACTAGCTAAGTAGGCTACGTAGATGATGTCGAACAGTAGATGATGTGCGAGCAAATGATGTTCGAGCAGAAGATGATGTGCGAGCAGATGATGTCCGAGCAGATGATGTCTGACAGATGATGTCCCGAGCAGTAGATGATGTGCGAGCAGAGTGTTGCGAGCAGTTTGATGTCTGAGTATAGATTATGTGCGAGGAGTAATGATGTGCGAGTAGTAGATGATGTTCGAGCAATGATGTGCGAGCAGTAGATGATGTCAGAGGAGTAAAAATGTCCGAGCAGATGATGTGCGAGCAGATGATGTCCGAGCAGTAGAATGATATGCGAGCAGATGATGTGCGAGCAATGATGTTCGAGCAATGATGTGCGGCAGTGGATAAATGTGGAGCAGATGATGTTCGAGCAGATGATGTGCGAGCAGATGATGTTCGAGCAGATGATGTGCGAGCAGTGGATGATGGGGCGAGCAGATGATGTTCGAGTAGATGATGTGCGAGCAAAAATGTGCGAGCAGTAGATGATGTCCGAGGAGTAGATGATTCCGAGCAGATGATGTCCAGCAGATGATGTCCGAGCAGTAGATGATGGGGCGAGCAGATGATGTCCGAGCAGATGATTGTCCGAGCAGATGATGTCCGAGCAGTAGATGATGTCCGAGCAGATGATGTCCGACAGATGATGTCCGAGCAGATGATGTCCGAGCAGATTATGTCCGAGCAATGATGTCCGAGCAGATGATGTCCGAGCAGATGATGTCCGAGCACTGATGCCCCGAGCAGATGATGTCTGAGCAGATGATGTCCGAGCATTTAGATGATGTCCGAGCAGATATGTCCGAGCAGATGATGTCCGAGCAGATGATGTCCGAGCGTAGATGATGTGCGAGCAGATATGTGCGAACATATGATGTTCGAGCGGGGATGTTGCGAGCAGAGGCTGTTCGAGCAGATGATGTTCGAGCAGTTGATGTGCGAGTAATGATGTTCGATCAGGGGATGATGTGCGAGCAGATGATGTTCGAGCAGATGATGTGCGAGCAGATGATATGCGAGCAGATGATGTGCGAGCAGATGATTTTTTCGAGCAGATGATGTGCGAGCGATTATGTTCGAGCAGTGGATGATGTTCGAGCAATGGATGATTTCGAGCAGTGGATGATGTTCGAGCAGTGGATGATGTGGCGATCAGATGATGTGAGAGCAGATGATGTGAGAGTAGATGATGTTCGAGCAGTGGATGATGTTCGAGCAGATGATGTGCGAGCAGATGATGTTCGAGCAGTGGATGAATTCGAGCAGTGGATGATGTTCGAGCATGGATGATGTTTGAGCAGAGATTTCGAGCAGTGGATGATGTTCGAGCAGTGGATGATGTTCGAGCAGTGGATGATGTGCGAGCAGAGGATGTGCGAGCAGATGATGTGGGAGTGTGGTGCGTGAGTGGGAGGTGTGTAGCGCGTGTGTAGCCTCCCCCGGGTGCGGGGTGCGACATGGGTGGCGTGTGCGGGGCTGGGGGTATCCATCATCAATGTGGCTTTAGAAGTAATGCCAGGTGACGTGCGGCCACACCCTCCCGATAAGGTAACCCGCGATGCCTTATCTCTGAACTATATATGAGATAACTCGTGATGTTGAGTTTCTATGCTTGGGTTTCTCGGGTTCAGGGGAAAAGGGGGTTATAAATGCCGTTTGGGGTACTTGTGAATACTTGCGCCTTCTCACGTTATAGTTGCGGGACATTGTCCCGCATCATTACTATCAAAATTAGCTGACCATTTGTCTATCATTAAAGTCAAATTTATCTAAATTACTATGATAGTGAGGCGATAGTAGTGTTATGGACGTGCGGAGTTCTCGTAGATTTTCGGGGAGTTTGATTCAGGCCAGAGATGGTATGACCAAAAAATATATTAAAAATGCAATATGTCAAACCGAAGCTATGGACGATGTTTGGCCTTGATATGAAACAGAAGAATGCAGTCTTGAGGCACGGCTATCAGCTTAATCTAAAAAAGTTTTAAGATGATAATCTTATGATAGGTTTTGGTTAGGTGGGAGTGAGTGCAGTGTTTGCTGCAGCCACTTTTTTTTTGCCCCACTCCAAGCAAATTTCCCCGTACACACTACCACTCACCACCGTCGGCGCTTCCCGTTGATCGAGTGTTCGTCACTCAAAAGTGGCAGTGTGGACAGGATGCCGACGAGCAAAATGTGACCGTCGGCATTGCCCGCCAATATTCACAGGTTTAATATTGGGCGGGCATGCCCGTCACTCATGGGTCAGCGCCGAACACATATGCTTACTTTATCGCCAATTTTCACCATCTAGATATTTTTTTTATTGCTATGTATCGTATACCTCAGAACCAATAAAGTCAGCTGATTACGAAAATGTGTAAAAAACTCAATGAGAAAAATACTCGAGGAATTTTCAGCGAGTTGAAGACAAAAAAGTGAGAAAAATGTTTTATACAGTTTCTTTTTTTCTATATTTTTTTAGAATACCCCAAGGGTTTTCGTAGATTTGTTTCGCTTATGATATGCATAAATGTGTCATGAAGATGATGGTTGGGTCAGTTTTTTCTAATTTCCTGTGGTTATTTCATAATCTCGGCTGAGAGTACACGATATGCAAAAACATACTCGCTTTTAAATCAGGAAGGGCACTGACGCCGAGCAAAACCATTCAGTGTGGACACAACTCTGGGAACGGCACTGCTGTCGGCAAGCACCGACGGGGAAACGCCGACGTGGTGAGTGGTAGTGTGTACGGGCAAAACTTTAAAGCGGACACACAAAGGGGGGATTTTGGGTTTTGTTACTATTTTCATGAAACAATACCAGAAATAAATACGGTGTGTATTTGTATTTATTGTAATTAATTTTAGATGTGGTCAATCTACATGTTTTTTTCTTTGACTGGGTTACTTTATTGCTTACTTACGATTTCTACTGATCTTTTACTTATCGGTTTTGTTGTGCGTTTGCAGGTTTAGCCGGAGAAGGGAGGAGACATGTCATGCTCATAAACTGTGTGTGCCTTACTCTGTTTTTTCGTCAAAGTCGCTTTCTATAACTACGGCTGTGATTATGTGATACCTTTATAGAGCACATTTTGGATTTTGCACATTATACACTATGTAATGAATATGTAAACTAGTAGCACAGACATTGAAGACATCCTGCCTCATGTAGTTTCCTTATTATTTTCTTGTTATGTTTTGATCCTCATAAGATAAGGACTGGCAAGTGCACTACAGGCTTGCATGGTATTTTCACTACTTTAACTGTTAAGAAAACAAATTCATGACTTCTCAGGTTGCTGCAACAAAATATAATTAATGTCATGTGAATTGCAAGTGAATGCAAAAAAAGCAAGAGATACATTTGCTTGGGAATATGCAAGCATCAGCTCAAAAAGCTCCTTTGATATACAGTAAACCCTCTCTAATTCGAACTAATTATAAAACGTTTGAATTATACGGGTTCGAATTAGAGAGGGTTTACTGAACCTTTCATCTACATGGTATTCAATGATGCAAGCTTCGTGTGACATTTTTCAGAATATCATGTTGTACTGTAGCACCTCATAGGGGTAGCCACAACATATGTCACATCATGTTTTACGCTGAATATCAATAACTCTGTATATATTTTTCCCTCCAACAGATGTCACCAGCCAATATGCCTGTCAATTTTGAGTCCAAGCACCTGAACCACTTTGTCATAGAGGAAGCAGATTTCTGTCGCAAGCATTCCAACCTGAGCAATGAGCATCATTGTTTACATCCACTCGTCACTGCACATAGTGCAGCAGATAAATAATCATAACAATTGTGCAAATTATGACTAAAGCATGACATTTTTACCAGTGTTAGTACATACCATAAGGTTCATTTTCAGATCGGAAGGTAAGTTAGATTTGACCTTTGAGGATAGTGAGAGGTCAATGACCTCAATTACATTGAAATTGTCATTTTTTCACGATTCTGGTGCAGTTTGTCTGTTTTGGGAATCATTAAAAAGATATGTTGACATGTGTTGGTCCCTTTATCTTCTGGAAATTATACATAATCACAGGATGCAACCATGACTGAACAAGTGCTTTAAATGAGGTCAGTGACCTCAGCAAACAAATTTATTGAAATACACATTTAGGTTATTGTGGTGTCCGGAACAGCTTGCATGAAATCGTGTTGTAAGATCATCTGTGCAACCTTAATTTTCAATGTGCACTGAACATAGTCTATAAGCTTAAAGTACAGTGAGGTCAGCTACCTCAGACACATGTATAGTACATACTGGTACATGTAATACACACACATTATCCATATAGACGCATAAATATAAAGGTGTCTGATTGCACCTAACAGTCTCCCGAACATGCACATAATGCAGTGCACTTGAGTGCAGCCTTGGTGCACTTGCAGCGGCCGGTACATCCCTTCTTGCAGCCGCAGTGGATCAGTTCGTGGCAAGATTTTGATGCCTCTGGCAGTGTCGTCCAAAGAGGCTGCCACCCAGAGGCCTCCTTTGTCCAGCCCCAGTCAGATGAGATTGGTAACTCTGGATTCAGGACCAGAGTTTGGTTCCAGCAGTTGCCCTGGAGAGATGCACGCTTGATGTGCTGCTGGAGTGCTGCCTGCGTTGGGGGAATGTTTTCTAGAGCCCTAGACTTGTGTGCGAAGAGCTGTTTCCTAGCATCGTTCACTTCCATGGTGTCACTGGTGCGGTCATACATCAGCACAACGAAGCGCTCCAGCAGTGACATTGACTCCTCACTCACATCACTTGGCATGCGTAAGAGTTCTTCAAAGGCATCAGTCACCTGTGGGAACACTTTCCAAGTCTCCCAGGCAGTCTTCTTCCCTCTGCCAGCGAAAGAAGACACAGCTTCGTCACAGACACAGACGGCCAGCTTCAGCAGCTAGGAGGTCGGGAGGCCTTGCAGGACGTTGTACAGCCGTTGCAGTGAAGTGCTTCGTCTTCATGGCAGCAGGTGGCACACTTGTGTACACTGATGGCAGAGGTGCTACCGACTTGGCAGAAGAGATGTCTTGCCCAATCACCACTACACCACGGTCGAGTCCGCCATTCGTGTGTGATGGATGTTGCATTAGGGAGATACCTGTGCCATGAAAAGGATCCTTGGCTGTCGCAGAGCTGGGGTTATGGTCAATATTATCGACAGCCCCAGTAGTGAACAGTCCCTTGCGCAGCTTGGGTGGGCAAACAACTTCTTCCATGTTGAAGCGCTGGCAGACACCATTGGCAATGTCTGCTGTGAGCTGTAGTAATCTATCATATGACACACACATCCCTAGGCTGAACAGTGTGTCAATCAGACCTCTGCTCCTGGTCACAGCGTGAATCTTGAGGGACAAGTAGAGTGGGAGTGGGGTTTCTCTCTCGCGGCTGTGGCGCACTGAGGTTGACTCCACACTGCGTGCATGCTTTACACTGTTGAACACCAGTATCTGCGATACTGTAAGAGCAGCAGTTGTGGTGCTTGTGTTGGCCAACTTAGTCTGGTGCTTGATGTTCGCCCCATCGAGGATCATGTTCACCAGAGCAAGGAGGGATGGTGTCACAGAATCTTTCTGGCAGTCAGCGTGGAACGCACCGTCAAAGGTGAACCTGGTCTGAAACATTTCTCTACGTACTACCTGTGCTGCTCTTACTAGGTGCATGGTATCACTGTCATGATCACAGGCCTTCTTCAGAGCGGGACCTATATCTTTCTCAAACAAGAGAAGTGTGTCTCGGCCCTGAGAATGGGCTCTCATATCAGGAAGCACAGAAAGAAGTCTGTCCTTCAGTCTGGTTGTGTGTATTCTGTTGGTTACCGTGGCACCCAGCTGCTCCAGTCTCGTCTTGTAGAGGTTAGCCACGTCTGAGAGTTTAAATACAGGGGCATTGTCCTCATCTGCATGCATGTCCTCCATGAATACCACCAGCTCAGCAAAGGCTATGTCATGCAGACGATCCGCATCCTCGTCCTTGAGTGCGGCTGGTCTGATTTTGTTGTATAATGCACGGAGACAGTTACGATGGTATTTTGCCTCGATGGCAATCATGTCTCCTGCAGACAGCTTGGCCAGCAGTTCAGTGTCCCCCAATTCAGTGGCACATCTCCGAACGTTCTTGTCAATTTCCTTTGTAGCTGCTTCGTGCAAGTCTGCAGTGCCAGCTGGCTTATTGCAGAAGAAACAGATAGGCTCGGTTGACTGTGGAAGTCTGTGGGCAGCTGCTGATCGTGTGTGCACGGTTGGAGTACCGGTACTAGATTGCTGTCCTGAAGCTGATTCTGCTCTGCTCTGCTGGTCAAACATTTTTTTGTTAAACTTTAAACTACATTTCTTGTGCCACTGAGCACTGTGTGTCCTCAAGGTAGCTTCTACGCCATCGCCATCATCCAGTCTGTTCACGTTGAGTTCCATTGGCATGTGCCGAAGTCCCTTGAACTGGAGGAGGTCTTCTGTCAATGATGCATAGCCACTACCACTCGGTTTCATGGTTGATCTTAGTGGGCACTGCAAAGGTTCATCTGTCTCTGCTTGGCAAAGAATACAAAGCTCCCAGTTAGTTCTTGGGGGTGGTCTTGATTGCTTGGACGTAGAGGGCTGGGCTGGGTCTATGAGGATATGACGCTTTGCCATAGTGACGATCAGGTCTGGGATGCTTGTATCTTGGCTTCGATCATCAGGCAGGGAATCCTGCAACACTCAAGTACAACAATTGTGTTAGTACCAGCCACCACAGTTTACATTCATTGGCATCAATATTTGATATGTTGAGGTAATTGACCTCTCACTGTCCTCAGAGGTCAAAGCTAGACACCTGTAAATAATTACCAACGCTGTGTGGAATATGTAGACACTTTTATAGGAACACAAATGCATGGTTTGTACATCATAAACATGTTTACCATTAACCAATGACGCCAAACATCAATATTTTGATACTTTGAGGTCATTGACCTCTCACGGTCCTCAGAGGTCAAATCTGCCTTACATCCCGATCTGAAAATTAAGCTTATGGCATGTACTAACACTGGTAGAAATTTCATGCTTTAGTCATAATTTGCACAATTCTTATGATATGAGAGATTATCAGCTGTACTAACAAGGTTTAGAAGCGCCGGGAGACCCGCCTCACGTGGGCTTCGGCGGCGCTGTACGACTCCAGCGTGAGGATGGCGGTGGTGTTCATGGTGAGGCAGGCCAAAACCGAGGAGGAGGAGACCATTCTGAGGGAGGAGAGTGAGCGCTACCACGACGTTGTGCAGGTTTGTAGATGTTTTTTGAATATATTTTGTTGATTTTTATGACCTGTATGTGCATGCCTGTGATATTTCTGTGAACTGTATGATGTTGTATAGGTACACTATCAGTAATGACACATAATGAAGGAAATTATTTTTTTTCTAAAAAATTCATACTCAAAGTCCTCTTTTGATGCCAATTTTTTATTCTTCAAATTTATGTGTAACTAGCCGCAAAGCCGCCCTCCGGGCGGACTTTTTGGCTAGCTCCTGCGGAGGGCTATTGGTGGGCCTTCGGCCCACCACCTGTGTTTGGTGGGCCGAAGGCCCACCAAACATGGACTCTCCAGATAGCCCCTTCTAACTTTCCTGAAATCATGGATGTAGAAATGTATGTATTCCCCCCACCCATTCACTCACCCATTACCCATCACCCCCCACCCATTCACTCACCCATTACCCATCACCCCCCACCCATTCACTCACCCATTACCCATCACCCCCCACCCATTCACTCACCCATTACCCATCACCACACACCCATTCACTCACCCATTACCCATCACCCCCCACCTATTCCCTCACCCATCACCCATCACCCCCCACCCATTCACTCACCCATCACCCCACACCCATTACCCATCACCCCACCCATTCACTCACCCATTACCCATCACCCTACATCAAGGCTTCCTCAATTCTCGCAACCCACTTTTGTTTTCACAATTCTCGCTAATAGGCTGCTAAAAAAAAAAAAAAAAAAAAAAGTGATCGGATCATCTCATAAGTGGGCTTATGACCTTCCCCTGGTCAACCTGATTCCAAAAATGTGCCATATGAGGTGTTTGCGCCACGGGGGGCGGAACCTATACCATACACACACACAGACAGACAGACAGACAGACAGACAGACAGACACACTTTCGGTTATATTATTATAGATGTTTGCACATACCACTATTTTCTCTGGTGTTGCATTCTATTGATTTATTGCTCTATTTGGACATTTCTTTTTGCATATCCTCATCTCCTCCTCTCTTTTAAAGTTTCTTGCTGTGTCGTCAGCGATGAAATAAATATTCTACATATTTTTACGAATTTATACACCATGATCATGTCTCTTCCTTACCTTCTTGTTTGGTTTGCAAGGCATGACCCACCCACTGTATTCCCACAGGGTAACTACACAGACTCCTACCACATGCTGAGCTACAAGGCCCTGTCCTCCCTCATCTGGGTCACACGACACTGTAGTCACGTGCCGTGGACCATGCACGCCGACGATGATGTCCTCGTAGACGTGTTTCTCCTCAAAAAGTTCCTGGACACCAATGACACCCGGGACAGCATCCTGTGCTACCCCTGGGGCAACTCCTCCGTCAGGCGGTATGGCAAGTGGTGTGTGCGGCACAGTGAATACCCCGAGGACATGTACCCTACTTACTGTGGCGGCGGGGCGTAGGTGACCGCGACGGCCCTGGTGCGCCAACTCCTGGACGCGGCCGCCCGAGTGCCCCTGATGTGGGTGGACGACGTGTACATCACCGGCATGCTGTCCAAGAATGCCGGGGTGCCCATCTCCCAAAACCTGAAGCAGAGTATAATTGTCCGTCAGGTATAGGGGCTGTCGGTACCAAAAAGATGGCAAAGGCTCATTGGTATCATTTGAAAGGTATATTATTCAGGAACTCATTTTGCCCTGGTAGCAGTCTGGATTTAGCAGCTTTCATATTTTTATCGCCTATTGAACAGACCACCTATCAGTAAACAAATCGCGCCAAATGCGGTAAAACCTATAAGGGGTACATTCATGTTAGAAATGCATGTTATGATTCTACATGGTATGCCAAGTGCCTTTTTCTTTTTTAGCTTTAATTATGTTCATATAATGCCATTGTAGCAACAAGTTTGGTCAAATCAAAAGATTTTGTACTTTTTGAGCCAAAATCCAGGATGGCCACCAGATAAATATTGAAAATCGACTTATCGTCATATCTTAGCAACCATATGTGATAATGACATAAATAAAATATTTTGTTATACATTTTCAGATACAAGGAATCGAATGCAGCCATTATTGATCCTTCCATAATATTTTGAATTTTGCAGCAAATCAACAGCAGCATATAATATATTTAGAAAAAATATCTGCTAATTGCCAATAATTGCAAGTGCTCTTAAGTTTATTTCTTATCTTTGCAGGTAACACTTGTGAATGAGAAGCTAATCAGCCATGGATGAGACAATTCTTGTTTGTATTATCCACACAACTGATGAAGATCCTCACGCTGGCCTTACATCACCTCGGGATCTCGACTCCTGGAACACACTACTAAGGGCAGCCAGACTCAGGCAGTATCAAGCTATCTTGACAGTTGCAGCAAACCTGAGAGAGGGAGAACTGCCACAGATTCCGTATCATCTCAAGTGCCGTAAACTGTTCACGATGAAACGGGACTTGGATAAACTTGAAATGACTACTGCAGGTGAAGTTGCTACTAAGCGAAGAACATTGAGAAGACTACCTTCAAGCAGCTCAAGAGTAATGGAGAAAACATGTATATTCTGCCCACCTGGACGATCCAAGTATATCAAAGCACGAACACAAGAGAGAAGTTAACACAGTGTACTGAGTTGAGAGCAGATAATACTTTACGAGATATAGCAACAAAGAGACAAGATGAGCACATCCTCGCTGTCACATCAAAACATGGTTGCTGCTGAAGCATGGTATCATAAATCTTGTTACCGATCGTATACCAGTGTGAAAGATGCCATCATTGACCATACCAAAGATGATGCATATGATGACCCTGATGCTAAATACAAGATTGCTGAAATAGAAGCCTACTTGCAACTTTTCCAGTATATCAGGCAAAAGCTGTTTCAGTATCCAAAGGTTGTCACATTGACTTATCTTGCTCATCTGCTATACATGAGTACATGCATTCTGGAGGAATAACTGCTGTGAGGGACTCGACAAGGAAACACATACGGAGAAAGCTGGAAGCGGAGTTCAACGATACACTCCATATGTGTCCTGATGATAAAGGAAAGATATTGGTCTTCCCATATACTCTGACGATATACGATCTAGCCAAGAGAACCATCAACTAAAGAAAGAACTTGAGTCAGCACAGATTCAGTCATCTGAAATTACATCTGTAATAAACAAGTGTCCACTACACTAGTGCCATCGGTATGCAAAGCTTTACTTGGGATGCATGCATACACTGGATGTGACAGCGTGAGCTCCCTTGCAGGCCGAGGAAAGATAGTTTCTCTCAAGCTGCTAAAGCAGGACGCAGAGCTTCAGTCCACATTCGCAGATCTTGGAGCTATGTGGGATGCCTCATAATCACTTCTCAACAAGCTGGAGGCATTTACATGTCAAATGTATGCAACCAAAACGAGCGTTCGTAAAGTAAATGAACTGCGGTATCATCTTTTCAGCAGTAAGAAAGGCTGTGTTGAGCCGCACCAGCTTCCACCATGTGCAGACGCCCTTCATAAACATGCATGTAGGGCCAACTACCAGGCTGGTGTTTGGCGAAGAAGTCTGGAAGCTTACCCAGAAGTACCATCACCTAGAGGTCGAGGTTGGAAAGTTGAAACAACAGATCAATCAATCAATCATTGGGGGCATACGCCGGGGGCGCGTCGCCTCGCCCACCCTACGACGCCACTCCCGAGGGTCACCACGCGCGAGTTCCCATGCAGGCTCCTTTCCCATACCAAGCAGCTCTCGACAAGAAACATCAACTTGCCCCAGCCACGAGCCTTGTGGGCGCCCCCTTGGCCTCCTCCACGCCGGATTGTCTCTTACAGATACAACCCGATGGGAAGGATCGGTTTCAGGGTAGCGTGCCACATGCCCATATAGCCGAAGTTGGCGCTGACGGACTATGCAGGTAATAGGCCTCGATTCAGTCTCACGGTGCAATCGCTGATTTGACACGTAATCCTCCCAACGATACCCCATGATTCTGCGAAGACACTTATTACCAAAGGCATTGATTCGTCTCTTCAAATCACTATTTAGTGTCCATGTCTCACAACCATAGAGTAAGACAGGGATCACAAGCGATTTGAAGATCCGGATCTTTGTCCTCCTGCACAGGTACCGACAACGCCAAATACTCCCGCTGAGCGAGTCCATAACACCGTGGGCTATGCCAATCCGCCGTAAGACTTCTTGACGTGACCCGCCGTTATTATGGACTGCGCTACCAAGTTATGTAAAACTTTCCAAGATCTCAATGTCCTCGCCACACGCATGAACAGACTGTACTGCTTCATCTAGTAAATCTCCAAACACCTGGACCTTGGTCTTGAGCCGGAGACCTCAAGTCCCAAAGGCTTTGCCTCCTCGTGCAGCGCCTCGAAAAGCCATCACCAGGACCTCCAGCGACTCAGCAAAGATTACTGCATCATCGGCAAAAACAAGATCAGTGTTTCTGGTGTTGCCAACGGATGCTCCACAATCACTTTGATCTACAACCTTGTCCAATACCCAGTCCATACAAGCGTTGAAAAGTGATGGGCAAGGACGCACCTTGCCTCACTCCTGTATTCACAGGAAAGAAGCCGGATACACCTGCCTCACACTTCACAGCACTCTCAGTCCCAGAATACAGACCAGTTATCAAACCAATAGTCCTTGCAGGAATCCCTCGAAGTCGCAGAAGATCCCAGAGTGACTCACGGTGCACTGAGTCAAACGCCTTCTTGAGATCAACATAGGCTGCAAGCATCCCCTGTCGAAACTCACGTCGGCGTTCCACCAGGACACGAAGCGCTAGGATACGGTCCGTTGTTTGACTTACCAGGCGTGAACCCAGACTGCTGAGGTCTCTGATGCTTCACCAGATGGCTGCGAATCCGTGTCAGCAATAGATGGGCAAGCACCTTGCCTGGTACGCTGAGCAGTGTAATACCGCGGTAATTGTTGCAGTCCTGACGGCCCCCTTTCCC
This sequence comes from Chionoecetes opilio, assembly GCA_016584305.1. Lineage (NCBI taxonomy): Eukaryota > Metazoa > Arthropoda > Malacostraca > Decapoda > Majidae > Chionoecetes > Chionoecetes opilio. Next base: position 293,428 of record JACEEZ010019606.1, on the reverse strand, counting down.
TTTCCAGATAGGGACGACCAGCCCCTTTTCCAGTCAGGAGGAATGGTACCTGATTGCCACACGGCAGTCAGGACAGCATGCAACCCGTGGATCATGGCCTCACCCCCAGCTTTGAGGAGCTCCGCACTGATATTACAAACACCAGCTGCCTTTCCACCCTCAACTTTGCTACAGCCTCTCTGACTTCGTCAAGAGAGGGTGCGCTTTCGTCAATGGGAGGATCGGCATCCACTGCCTGTAACCCAGTGGTATGAAGCTGCTCAGTTGGAGGGTCCACCGTGAACAACTGCCCAAGTACTCAGCCCAACGAGCCATCTGCCCATCCATGTCCGACACGAGGCGCCCATCTGCTGTTCGAATAGCACTCGCCCGAGAAGGAGACTTGGAACGGAGCTTCTTCAGGGCTCGGTAGGCGGGTCGGAGGTCATTAGCGTTCAAATGACCCTCGAAAATCCTCAGCGAGACTCCTGACATACCTCTCCTTGTCTCTCCCCAGGAGGGTTCTAGTCCGGCGTGACAGAGCCCTGTGCTGGTCCCGGTTCCCAGCCAGCCTGGTAGCGCGACTCTCCTCGATTTTCTCCAGCGTCTCCGTCGAGACAAAACCACGCCTTGACCTCGGGCGCTCCCCAATACACTCCTTGGCAGCCTGTAGAGTTTCACGTTTGAAGGTATCCCACAGTTCTACAGGGTCCCCGAGAGCACCGAGCACATCAAACCGATTTGAGACTGCCACCGCATACTCATGAGCACATGTCAAGTCCTTCAGTTTCTCAAGATGAACACAGTATGGTTACCTCTTGAGATTCTTCTGGACTTGACATGAAGCTTAAGTGTAGCAACAACAAGTCTGTGATCTGTTCCAAAGAACTCAGCACTCCGGTAAACCCTGCAATTCTGGAGGATCCTCCAACGAGTGCTAACGAGTATGTGGTCGATCTCCTTTGATACCCCTCCGGCATTACTATACCATGTCCAGCGGTGCAGCTCTGGTCTCTGATACCAAGAACCAGCAATTCTCAACCTTCTGGACCTTGCAAAGTTCAGAAGCAGAGAACTGTTGGTGTTTCTGGTACCGGAGCCATGGGGACCAACACATAACTCGTAGCCATCTCTCACAGTGCCAGTAGTAGCATTGAAGTCGCCCAAGACAATGAGTGTTGTGAAACAACAGATGGCAAAGAGGAATTGAAAATTGACCGGCTGGATGGCGCTCCCGCACCCGATTCTGTATTGGAACTCCTGGCCTGCAACTGTTCAAGGTCATGTCGCCTCCCACAATGTACGTGCATGGTTAATAACATGAAGTGCTCCGAACTATGTAAGTTGAGAAACTGTGACAACCAGCCACAGGATGATGAAGACGATGACCCACAAGTGATGGACGATGATGTTGAAATGGAAGAACTTGACTTTGAATAACTCTAAAAGTAAAGCAAATGACAAGAATTACTGAGAACATTACGTAGACTGTTTGTACATTTTAATACTGTTTCTGGATTGAAGTGTCTAGTGCAATGAAACAATTAAATATTCAACTAAAAGATGGTGTTTAGTTCATTCATTCAAACCTCCTAAATTGTAAGCATTCAAGATATCAACTCAGCTTATCGTGAGATCTGACTAGAATACAGTCAGTTTTTTCAATCTTATTTTGGTATATATGTGTCACCATGGTCACCTATACTATACAGTCATAATTATATGCTGACTAATAATGGCTACATACGATCCCTCTGTCTGAATATGGAGGTATTGAATATGAAAACAATACTTATAAATATCAATAACTTATCTGATTGCAAAGATATAGCAATGCGTATATTATCGGCATTATAAGATTTTGGCTCAAAAAGTACAAAATCTTTTTATTTGACCAAACTTGTTACTACAATGGCATTATATGAACATAATTAAAGCTAAAAAAACAAATGGCACTTGGTATACCTCTGTAGAACCATGACATGCAGTCCTAACATGAATGTACCCCTTACAGGTGTTACCGCATTTGGCGGGATTTGTTCGCCAATAGGTGGTCTGTTCAATAGGCGATAATATTATCAAAGCTGCTAAATCCAGACTGCTACCAGGGCAAAATGAGTTCCTGAATACCATAGCTTTCCAATGATACCAATGAGTCTTTGCCATCTTGAGTGTACCGGTTGGCTAAAAATGGGGGTTCATCTGACGGACTATAAGGAGATATGATATTGGTGATGATGACTTGGGAAACACAGTGATATGGTTTGATCCAAGTAAACCAAGAACAATATGGTGGGATAAGTTATTAAGGTCTCACAGTTATGTGTCGGCAACTGATGTGTGATTTTTTTTCTTTTTTTCTGTGAACACAACTCTATTCCTTCTTCTTGCCAGTATTCAAAACAACCTCAGAGTACATATTGTGTGCATTTATAGGATTACAATTTACCATTAAAATATTTTTGTAAATGCTGTTTCTGTCGTACTCACTCAATGACCATCAATATTATTACTTTATTCAGTAGTCGAGGATCAGCAAGACCAAGACACATCAGTGTTCCTATAGTTCTCAACCCACTTAACTTATTTTGCCTTAATCTAAGATATTTATAGATTGTATATACTGTAATATTCTTCGATTTTTTTCATATTATAAATCGCTACAGATAAAATTTCCTATGAAAATAAAAACTTTAATGATGATCTATGAGTTTTTGAAAATTGAGAAAAGAACATGAGTCATGGCAGGTCTCATGAGAGGCAACACACGCAAGGCAGAGAGAGCATGGGTAAGTATAGAGCCGAAGTATATCGGTGCATTTTTTAACATTACAACTGGGCGACCAAAATGTCTCCCAGTGATGGAACACTGTCTCCCAGTAAGAACAATTTTAAGCTACTGGGCGACAAGATATTTATTCATAAAATCCTTCCTGGATACAATGGTTCATCTTATCTGTGTGTGTTAGATCCAGAAGGGCATTCTCATTACTGCGTATGATCTTTATCTATACACAACATACAAAAGGGTGAAGTTGATGTGTCCAAAAAACTATATTTTAACAGGTAGGCCTTTACATTTCTGGATATCCGAAGAATGTCGCCCAGTAAGATTTGCTTAAAACATGCACTGAAGTATATACACCATTAACAAACAAAATGAATAGATGAAGCATACAAAGAAATATGGACTTGGTGGGATCTTGATATCTAATACGAGCTTGGAGAATGAGGAGACAATAAGAGCACTGGTAAAGAAACAAATCCCTTAACTTTGAATCTAACCCCAAAATCAAACCAGAGTCGAAATTATATTAACTTCTATATTTCAGGTTAAAAGTACAGTGGTAAAGAAACTGATCTACTTAGCCCATCTAACCCCAAAATCTAATATCGGTCCTAAAACTATTAACTTTTTTATATTGCAGGTTAAAAGTGTTGTGCAATCGCAGTCAACACACATGATGAGGTTTTGGGAAAACTTACACATAATATTATATCTGAGTGTAGGAGATTAATCTCCTTTGGTGTGAGCAGGTAAGAGTTACGTGGACTGCTTTTGGAGTTTATTAAAACACTGGTAAGTTTAGGGTAACTGGTATCACGTGCGTAACAAAGGTTAGTGGGAGCGTCTGTGCTCACGTCCTTTCGCCGCCGGGCCTGTGGATCCTCTGGTGTGGCACTGGTGCCGCGGGCGGTTGGTCGGCCCGCCTAGGTATGCGCGGGAAAGCTTATAGGCCTCTCTCTGTTACCAAGGTGGTGACTTAAGACTAATACATAAAGACACAATAATAATTAATATAGGAAATTATGTAACTCTAGGGCAGAGGTTCTCATACTTCACTGGACGGCGGCTGCACTAAATTATAATTTATCTTGGACTTCGGCGGCGCAGCAGCTATAATATATATATATATATATATATATATATATATATATATATATATATATATATATATATATATATATACAGGAATGGACATAAGGAAATAATGTGTAAATAAACTACTATGTTACAACAATAACATACCTGATCAGTGGGACACGTGTGCCTGCCTGGAGTTGCATATCCGCTCTATGTTAGGAGGGACAGTTGACAGACACACTCTCATTTCCTCTTCAACAGCCAGCAATTTATTCCTTTTCTTAGTGTTTATATTTGTGAGGTCTGAGAATTCCAGTTCACACAGATATGAGGTTGAAAATTGCAAGAGTATTTTCTGGGCCCTTTTGGATATATGTGGGTGTTCGTTTTCCATTTGAATCCAGAAGCTTTCTAATGTCATATCCAGATATTGCAGATTTAGTGTGCGGTCATTACGGATGTTGATTACTTCCTCTTCTTCAAGGATGCTAAGTTGTGGCTTGCTCAAGGGATCGTGAACGAATGGATTTCTCAGCCAGTCATAACTTTCAACAGATATATTTTGGAAACATTTTCCTATGTTCCTTCCTAGGCTTTTAAGGTGCTGCTTAATGAGTGGAACAATGTCTGTATATTTAGCTTCAGCAGTCTTTTGAAACATGTCAATCTTGCCTTCACTCACCCTTTCATTCCAGAGCCTAATTTTTTCTACCAAGGCTTTCATTTTGTCAGAAGATGTTACCATATTTTCATTTCTTCCCTGCATACTTGCATTAACCTTGTTCAGATGTTCAAATATGTCTGCCAAGTAGCATAATTTTACACTCCAAATTTCATCAGCAAGTAATTCGCAGAATTCAGTTTTCTCCTCAAGGGTAAAGAAAAGGAGCATTTCCTCTCTCAGTTCATGCACCCGGGATAACACTTTGCCTCTTGATAACCACCGGAATTCTGTGTGGAAGAGAAGACCTTTGTGAGGAGATCCCATTTCTTCACACAGCATGGAGAGTAGCCTTGACTGCTTTGGTCTGCTTTTAAGAAAGTTTACCATTTCCACAACATCATCAGGAACAAACTTTAATTCTTGTCCGAGTGTTTTAGCAACAAGAACTTCACGGTGCAAGAAACAATGGGTAGTAATCAAATCTGGGTTCTCCTTCTTGACTAAGGACACAAAACCTTTTACCGATCCCACCATGGATGGACAGCCATCTGTGCAAATTCCTACACATAATTTCCATGACAAGTCCTTTTCTTTCAAGTATTCTGTCACTGTAGAACATAGCTCCTGTCCTGTGGTTTGCACCAGTTCTTTGCAGCATAAGAAATGTTCAGTTATTTTGTTATCAGCAACATAACGGATGAACGCTAGTAACTGAGGTTTTCCTCCAATGTCTGTTGATTCATCCGCTTGTAAAGCATACATTTTACCTTTCACGAGTTCACACACACTTTTTTCAATATCAGACGACATGTCCTTGATTCGTCTACCAATCGTGTCGTCTGAGAGGGGAATTTATTTCACTTCCTTTTCAGCCTCATCCCCAAACAATGTTTTCACCACAGCACAGCAGGCTGGAAGGAAGTATGACTCTGCAATTGAATGGAGTTTCATTTGTTTTGCTGTATGCTCTGCCACTAAATAGCTTGCTTTCTGTGCCTTTTCTGCCACTTTCACCTTTTTCTCAAACCCTAGCCTTTGTTGTTTGTTATCTTTCAAGAGTCTTTTAAAGTAATCTATAGGCTTCTGAGAGAGGTGACTATGTTTTGTTGTTAAATGTCTCTTCATTTTCATAGGAGTCATTGATTCATTTGATAGCTCAATGCCGCAAACAACGCATTTTGGCTTTGGACCATTTTCATCATCACAGCAAGTGAACCCAAGTCCAAGATAACTGTCGTTATACAGGCGAAATGACTTACTGCGGTTACTTTTGCTGGCACGTGTCGTCGTTTTGACCACGCTCAGACCTGGATGACAAAACTCACTTTCATCTGTCACTTCTCTTTGCCCGCTCGGACCTGCACGACTACGGTCACTTTCAACTGTCACCTCACTTTGCCTGCACGGACCTGTACGACTATGCTCATTTTCAACTGTCACTTCACTTTCTTCCCTTTCCACACTAGGGTCTGGACGAGAGGACTCACTTTCAACAGTTATTACTGTTACTTCGCCTTCGGTGCCTTTGACACATTTACGTTTTGATTCATGATCAACTGCGACTTCACCGCTATTGCCTTCAGTACACTTTCGCTTTTTAATGAGGTACTTATCCATTTTTTAAGCTTGGACCTCATTAACACCACAACAGCGATACTTACTGAGGCTCACGGCTACACTGACCACGGGAGGTGCCTACCCAACGCTCTGCCTACGTGTGTTGCCAAATTATACATGTTATTTATCGATTGGGGTTTACGTAAATCACGTCAAACAGTCAAACTTGCATAAAGCCTACTGATATACGTATGCATCCGTTTCTATTCATCATCTTTTTCCTTTTATATGCCGCTAAAAACAATTCACATGAACGCGTGATAAAACTAGTAAGTTGGTATCTCAGTAACACCAGCAGGCTGCGGCTCAGACTGGTACAGTACGTGTACAGTACTCGTTCAACACGTATTGGAGTGGAAGCGGGAAGTATTTTTTTTAAGCATGAATAACTTATTTATTTATTCTCTATTTCTTACTTTATCCATCTACCCAAAGTACTTATAATATTATTAAAAGGACCTTGCATCTACCTGCCTAGTTACATATTAACTCATTCATTTACGATTTTCCATCTTCAATATAAAAAATAAAAACTGCGACCTCAAAGCGCAAAATACCCATATCTATGAAAAATAACGCGGCGCACCTAGGGGATTCCCACGGTGCACAAGTGAGCCGCGGCGCACTGTTTGAGAATCACTGCGAGTCTAGGGTGAAAAAACTAGTAAAACTCATCAGACTTGCATGGAGATTCTTGCATGATTACGTACTATGAAAATTAAAATAAACCCTCTTGCCTACTACGAGAAATAACTATTATACTGTAACTATACCTAATAGTATATGTATAGCCTAACGATGAAGCTATCCCAATACCCGAGAGTAAGCCCAGCGCCGTTTTTAGCCTTTTTGGGGCCCTATTTTGTAAAGCTATGGTGGGGGGATTCCAAGCCCTCTAAAGTGGTCCAGGGGTACGCCTTTAACCCCTTCACGCCCAGATCTTTCCTTTGCTATAAAAAATCGTTTGTTGTCGAGCCATAAAATTACTCAATGACTGAATGTATCAAATTTGTTGGTCGACAAGGATACTTAACAGGTCATATCTATAAAATGTTGCTTATATTCACTCTAAATCGTCTAATGGTAGCCAAATTACTATGAAAATTACGTTCTGGGCCTCAAGGGGTTAATATTTTATTATTAAATCTGGTGCACTTTAAGAGAAGAGACTAGATTCTAAAAAAATAGTAATAATGGCAGCTTGGGGGCCCCTTGATGGCTTCAGGGGCCCTCTGCAACCGTGTAGTTCGAATATAGTGAGCCCTGTGTAAACCTAACACTTTAGTGAGCCTGTGTCAGGGTGTTGCAAGAGAAGCTACTACTAATGTGTAGGTGTCACAGCTGTTGACTTATTCATGACCTGCCTGACAACCTGACAGCCCTCTCTCAGGCTATAGGTGACACGTGTAACACCCCATCACTCACACCAGATAGGGTTACACGTTCACCTATACTCACTGAACCCAAGTAAAAAAAAAAAAAAAAAAGTGGCATCTCCAAGGCGTCGGCTGATCTCAGGGTAGTCCTTGTCGCCATAGGTGGCTCGTTCTCTAACACATAGTAAGAGCTTCTCGTGAGCACTGGGACTCTCAACTAAAGTATCTGTAGTTGATGTTTGGCAAATGATGCACAAGGAATAATCAGTGTCTAGTCTGGCAATTTTCTCTGGAGGACGTACAGCTTGTGTTGTCTGTTCCATCCTAATGATGCCAAAGTGATCCAATGGATTATGAACGCATTTGTTAGTGATTGCAGAGGGAGAAGTTAGACCGTCACCACATATATATCAGGATTGGGTATCAATGTTTTTGAATGTAGACTACGTTCTATCAACTATGAGGACAAGTTCTGTTCTTGTGTCGCAGCTGCCACTTCATCTGAAAAGAGAAGAATGTTATTTTTTAATATCATTAGTTAATATAGAACACAGTATACATAGATTAAATATAAAATATGCCATTTTGTATCATTGTATGCTCTCTCTCCCACATATCTGAAAAAAAAATGGAAATAAAAATGTTTAAAGTACTGGTTACTCTATGGCTGCATGCTAACTTTAATGGGAATAACCATGGTAAGATGGCCAAGTGATAAGTTTTATGAACATATATCATCGCAGAAGCAGTAAAGTAGTATTTATGACCTTTGTAGGCAAAATAATACATGAAAATTGAGAAATGTCTTATAATGAACACAATTAATAAATTAGGGGGTAGGGTTACATTTTGGGGAACATTTAATTAAATTATCAAGCAATTGGTATGTAGAAAATATAATATATAACCAGTAATAATATACCTAAGTAATAATATTATTTATTGGCATATAAGGTATTGCAATTTTGAAGATTTTTTTTTTTTTAGTGAAGTGCGGCAAGTGAAACCAAAATCAAAATATGGTAACAAAAACTAGATTTTCAGTGCTATTTTGAGGATTTGTCCCATATACCAACAATTAAACACTTTATTTGCATGTAGTGTTCCCTTGTGGTCAGTTTGATACCAAATATGACCATATTGGAGCATAACTAAAGGAATAGTCTGGAATTTTATTACTTTTTAGGCGTCGCAAAATAGCGATTTGATCGAAATCATTAAATGTGTCAAAAATATATGACCGCACCCCTTCCCAGAGTGCCACCAAGCTTTTTATGAAGCACTAGGGTCCCCTTGAAGCAACTAGCATAGTGGTTTGCTTTCATACCAAAACTCCCACGGGACTATATTTTGTGCAAGACGCTGCTGGAATAGTATATCAGACAATGTTTTGTTTATTTGATGATAATTAATAAATTATTTACAAGAGTTTTTTTTTTTATAATACTCTACTGCATAATATGTACATACACAATATCATATGACATATAGCAATAGTAAGTTGCAGCCTGAAGTGTAAGAGTGTAGACTGTAGAGTGTAAGTAGCGAGTAAGAAATGTAGACCGCACGCTATAGTGTAAAATGTCCAGGTAGACCGCACGCTATAGTGCAAATGCCCCGGTAGACCGCACGCTATAGTAGCACCAATTTATTGATGAAAGAAGAATAAGAGAAATATAAGAAGCAAGATAATAAAATAGAAAAAAAATAAATGTATGGGAAAACTCAGAGCGTGGCGATGGACGGATTACCTAATTATTCATCAGACGCGGAGTAATGACTTCGAGGCGCTCCAAGGCGTTGAGGGAGGAGAGGAGGGAGGAGGAAGAAGAAGAGGGAGGAGGAAGAAAAGGAGGGAGGAGGAAGGACGTAGAAGAGGAGGAGGGGGGAAGGACGTAGAAAAAGAAGGAAAGAGGAAGAAGAGGAGGAAGGAGGAAGAAGAGGAGGAAGGAGGAAGGACAAAGAAGAGGAGGGAGGAGAAAGAACGAAGAAGAGGAGGGAGGAGGAAGAAGGAAGAAGAAGAGGGAAGAGGGGACGAAGAAGAGGAGGGAGGAGGAAGAAAGAAAAGGAGGGAGGAGGAAGAAAGAAGAGGAGGGAGGAGGAAGAACGAAGAAGAGGAGGGAGGAGGAAGAAGAAGAGGAAGGAGGATGGACAAAGAAGAGGAGGGAGGAGGAAGGATGAAGAGGAGGAGGGAGGACGAAGAAGAGGAGGAGGAAGGAGGATGAAGAGGAGGGAGTAGGAAGGAGGAAGAAGAGGAGGAAGAACAAAGAAGAGGAGGGAGGGAGGAGGAAAGAGGAGGGAAGGTCGAGGAGGAAGGACGACAAAGAGGAGGAAGGAGGAAGGAAGAAGAGGAGGGATCGGAGGAAGAAGAGGAGGAAGGAGGAAGAAGAGGAAGAAGAGGAGGGAGGAGGAAGGACGCAGAAGAGGAGAGAGGAGGAAGAAGAAGAGGAGGGAAGAGGGGACGAAGAAAGAGGAGGAAGGAGTAAGAAGAGGAGGGAGTAGGGAGAACAAAGAAGAGGAGGAAGGAGGAAAGAAGAGGAAGGGAGGGGGAAGAAGAGGAGGGAGGGGGGACAAAGAAGAGGAGGAAGTTGGAAGAAGAGGAGGAGGAAGAAGGGCGGGAAGGGAGGGTCGAATGCGCGGGAACAGGACGGGAGGAGAAGGCGCGTAATGGTAATGTCCTTCTCACGCATATATTCCCACCCTTCATTCCTCCAGCCTTCACTTCACACCTCACAACCTCACAGCCAACGACGCCTCTTCCCTACCTCAACATTTGGTGTGTGTGTGTGTGTGGGGGTGTGTGTGGTGTGTGTGTGTGTGGTGTGTGTGTGTGTGTGGTGTGTGTGTGTGTGTGTTGTGTGTGTTGTGTGTGGTGTTGTGTGTGGTGTGTGTTGGTGTGTGTGTGGTGTGTGTGGTGTGGTGTGTGTGTGTGTGGTGTGTGTGTTGTGTGGTGGGGGTGGTTTGTGTGTGTGTGTGTGGTGTGTGAGTGTGGGGTTGGGTGGGGTGGAGTGTGTGGTGTGTGTGTGTGTGTGTTTGTGTGTGGTGTGTGTGGGGTGTGTGTGTGTGTGGTGTGTGAGTGTGTGTGTGTGTGATGTGTTGTGGTGTGTGTGTGTGTGGGGTGTGTGTGTGTGGTGTGTGTGTGTGTGTGGTGGTGTGTGAGGTGTGGTGTGTGTGTGTGTTGGTGTGTGTGGGGGTGTGTGGTGTGGTGTGTGGGTGTGTGGGTGTGTGGTGTGTGTGTGGTGGTGGGGTGAACTCAGTACTTTATATATTTTTTTATCGCATCCTCTGACCTTTCCCCTTTTTATGTTTTCCTCGTTCAACATCGCCGCTTGTTTAGTGTTTATATATATATTTTTTTTGTCATAAATACTTAACTTACTTTTACGAGCGTTTTTAGTTTTTCAAGTCATTAGTAGGTACTTTCAGTCATTTAATTTTTTCAAGTCATCAGTCACTTTGGCTTTTTCAAGTCATCAGTCACTTTTCTTTTTTTCAAGCCATCAGTCACTTTTCTTTTTTTTCAAGTCATCAGTCACTTTTCTTTTTTCAAATCATCAGTCACTTTTCTTTTTTCAAGTCATCAGTCACTTTTCTTTTTTCAAATCATCAGTCACTCTTCTTTTTTAAAGTCATCAGTCACTTTTTTTTCTTCAAACATCAGTCCTTTTCTTTTTTCAAGTCATCATCACTTCTTTTTCAAATTAACAGTTACTTACTTTTTCAAGTCATCAGTCACTTTTATTTTCAAGTCATCAGTACTTAACTCAGAAGGTACGAGTCCCACCTAACATCATGTATAATACCAAGGCCGTATATAGTTAGGCCGTATAGTATAATAGTATAGGCCGTATATATAGGCCTATGTAATGACTGTATAATACAAAGGAAGCTACCAAGACATATTTTGACTAGGCGTAAAAAAAAAAAAAAATTACGTATACTAACCGCGATTATTAACGACAAAAGCAGCAACGAAAGGAAAAACATATGAAGTTATAATCTACACACACGTGCTTAGGACATCCGGTATAGTAATAGCACTGACACGGTTGCATGGTAGTGAAAATTAAGTATGAAGTTGTAGTATGAAAAATTGAGTAGTAGTGAAAAGGTAGTGAAAAGTATGTGTCAAGTGGTCCAAAAAGCGATGTATAAAAATGGAACACAAATATAGGGTAGCAAAGAACTGACAGCATATTTATGACACTTAGGAAAAAGTAATAAATTCGAACTGTGAATTTGGTCCCTACAATTATATACGTGTGTGCAACTACAAAGGAATAAAAGCTGATGTTCTTATGCTGTGAGGAGGTATGAATGATCCCTCCATATATACCCGCTTCTGAATCTATCCATTGAAGAAGTGATAGTAAATTAGTAATACATCTACGAAATTAATCATAATCAGTGTTAGAATATACACATAGTACGTCTAGTTGTGAATACCAGCCCCCTTCGTCCCTATCATCGCTTCTACCCCTATCTAGCCTCCTTCTCTCCCATCCTATCCTGTCATCTAGCCTAATCCAGCCCCTTCCCTCCCTTCCTATCCTCGCTTCTACCCCTATCCAGGCCCTTCCCTCCCATCCTATCCTTTCATCTAGCCCTATCCAGCCCCTTACCTCCCTTCCTAACCTCGCTTCTACCCCTATCCAGCCCCTCCCTCTCTTCCTATCCTCTCTTCTACCCCTATCCAGCCCCCTTCCTTCACTTCCTATCCTGTCATCTAGCCCTATTCAGCCCCCTCTCTCCCTATTCTGCCATCTAGCCCCTCCCTCTCTTCCTATCCAACATCATCAAACATTCAGTTACATCTGTGTGTTATACGTTACTATCATTTTGCGTTTTCACCCTCGTAGTTCATTTTGATAGGTTAACAGCACTATCAACGCACGCCATTCTCTTCCCGAAGCATCAAGTTATGGATTCGTATTCATCATTATCTTCTCTATGTATTGGTATCGTGAAGGTAAGGTGGTTTGATTATGTGAACAGTTTATGGTCTTGCACTAAATTATAAACTCAAAGGCTAATCCGACGGAGATGAGCACCGAGGCCACGCGCAGTATAACGTATGCCCCCATTTTTACCTTTACTAAATAATATCACAGAAAAGATCTTGTGTCTACTAATTACCAGCCTTTGATTAACGCCGTTCCAATAAAATGTTTCCGTATAACACTGGATTTGAGCCGTATTGTTGAAATGTAAAATAATAATAATAGTAATAATAATAGCGCAATGCAATTATAATGTATTCACTATTATCACAAGTTACATACACGTATTACCTTTATCGTACGTGTATCTTGTTAATATTCTACTTCTACCTCACTGAGACATAAAAATACTAAGAGAAAAAAGAAAATATCACAATCTCGCCGCGCAAGATATCAAGAAGTGTATAAAAATAGATTAATGTTTCGTGTCTCAAAAATGCTTCACTCGGCAATAACAATGTCCGTGTTTATAGCGAGCCTTGCGGAAGACAGCCCCGTCAGCATTACCTCAGCACAACACCTGCTCACCACTTGCAACTCAGCACCTTAGATAATAGCCACAGTAACACCGCATACCTATCTATGTTGCGTGATCGATAACAACATACCACATACCACTTCTCCTACATACTCCTTCCTCGTTACCCCTACATACTTTACTTTCGTTACTTCCTAGTCCTACATACTCCCTCGTTATATTTATTCCTTGATGGCGAAGTTGCATGACTGATTTCCATAAGCTGCCTTTACTGAATCTTCTCGCATTTAACATTGTATCCCTATTTTATTATCAACTAGCAGAAAGGCTGCCCTCCGGGCACCTTTCTCCTAGCTCCTGCGGAGGGTTGTGGGCCTGCGGCCCAATGGGGGGCCTGCGGCCCCCGCATTAGGCCGCAGGCCCACAGTTTTGTTTCGGTTTTGAGCCGAACTTAGTGAAGGAAGTGAGAAAAACTGTGTCAAGTCTTATAAATAAAATAATTTGATTTACTAAAATTAATAATAGTATCCTCATAAAATGTTCATTCTCTCTAGTATGAATTTTAGAGAAAATGTTCCAGCAGAGACTATAGCAGCCACAGCCGTTTCTAGGTTGTTTTTGCTGGCCACGCCCACCAGGGTCGGCCACGCCCATCGAAACATAGCCTATGTTCTCCGCTGGGTCATGAGGATTCCAAATATGTGCGGCATGTGGGGTTTTGGCCATCTGTAGCCGAGTCTATAACGAACAGACACACTGACAGACAGACAGACAGACAGACAAATTTTGAAATTTATATATATATAGAAGATGTGTCCATGTGAGGTGAATTTATGTTGTCACGCGAGGTTTTGATGTATATGTGAGCCGAAGTGCGTATTGTGATTTCTGTTATATTCTCTTCTGTTATATTTACGGTTTCTGTGATATCCTCTTCCTTGCAGAAACTATAGTCTATTTTTTTTATTATGGTCAAAGTGCACTAAGGAGGCCACACCCCCTTGTACCCGATTGGCTGAACGCAACGTATACGAAGTTGTGATTGGCTAACCAAACCAAGAGTAGTGAAGATTTGAACTCCCCGGTGCACCCAGGAGGCCACGCCCCCTTGTTCCTGATTGGTCGAACGAAACCTGTCTGAAGTTGTGAAGGAGTTGCACTGATTACATACGATCATGTTATTTAATGATTAAAGTGTTATGTGAGAGAAGTGTAAAAAGAAAAGTGTAAGAAAAGAGAAGTGAGAAAAGTGTAATGTGAGGAGAGTCTAAATAAATAAAAAACATCATAATATTGCTAATTGATAATATACACTACGCGCCAAAATATTGTTCGCGACATCATAAACACAGCCGGANCCAAACCCCCGGGGCCCCCCCCTTGCCTACTGTGTTCCCAAAATTTATAATGTTTTTATCGTCGGGGTTCACTAAATCACTCAACAGTCAATTTGCTAAAGCCTACTGATATACGTATATCAGTTTCTATTTATCATCCTTTTTTCTTTTATATGTCGCTAAAAACAATTCACATGAACGCGTGATAAAATATTTAAGTTTGGTAACTCAGTAAAACAGCCGGCTGCGGCTCGACTGGTACAGTACGTGTACAGTACTCGTTCAACACGTATTGTGGTGGAAAGCGGGAAGTATTTTTTTAAGCATGTATAACTTATTTTTATTTTTCTATTTCTTACTTTATCCATCTACCTAAAGTACTTATAATATATTAAAAAGACCTAGCATCTACCTGCCTAGTTACATATTAACTCATTCATTTACGATTTTCCATCTTCAATATAAAAAACAAAAACTGCGACCTCAAAGCGCAAAATACCCATATCTATGAAAAATTACGCGGCGCACCTAGGGGATTCCCACGGCGCACAAGTGCGCCGCGGCGCACAGTTTGAGAATCACTGCTCTACACCATTCGCCATGTGCCCTGAGTAGTTCACATCTCCTGCGTTCGTGAGTGAGATATTTTTTTAATTACATTTATGAGTTATCTGCCCCAGTTGCCCCAGTTGTTCAGTTGCATTGTTCCACATGTGTTACACTGGCAATTCACATACACACTTATAAGTACGTAGTATTTTGTGTATTCAACCATATTTATATGCTTACACCGTTATATTTTGTTAATTTCATTATAGAAACACAGTGAACACTGACGATCCAAATATCACATATATAAATATTTTATATTATCACATCATTATGTGTCAGGGCCGAGGTGGCTATCAATTAATATTATCAATCTTGAGAATGGTAGGGATGAACATTCATTGAGTTTGATACCCCGAATGTATTTACACAACAAAAGTGGCAATTACGGGCTAGGAGCCAAATTACATCAACCAAATAACGAGCTGCTCGTGGAACTAAAAAATAGAAATCTCAGAGCAGGGGTATGGCACCCAATAATTCCCTGTATGTACGTATGTATGTATGTATGTACGTGTACATACACACGTACAGCAGCCTGGAGGAGGATACGTGCGGCAGCAATCCTCAGCAACGTGGTCAACACCTCAGGCAGCTGAGAATGGTGAATAGTGTCGGGACAGTCGAAGGGCAGTCAGGAAGGGAGCCTAAATCTCCACGAGTGCCTTCAGAATGATGATAACAGCAGCAGGTGATGGGAAGTGTTGTCGGGTTAAGAACGAGAGCTATCTGCTTGTCTCAGGGTAGTGCAGCTCTGTGATTACCTTGGCTACCCCCTTTTACCCCCTACATTGGACACGGGGGTGGGGGGTATTGACGTGGAGCTGGCCAACAAGCACTTGAGAGGTGAACCATCGCCGGCTTGTGAAAGTGTTATTCACCTCATCAGGGAGGAGGGAAGGAGGCAGGTATAGTTCCTCATATTATGTCATATTTTATGTTTTACATACATTAACTACCCTAAAACTTATGCAGCATTTTATACGCCGTCAAGCACAAGTTCCACCAAGCTCCCACCTCCTGCTACACGGTGCACTTTCACTTCTGCTTTTGTACATTTGTCTCACGTGAGAATTTTTGTTGTAATGTTATTAAATGTTTTTTTCTTCCAACACTTCTAACATCCAAGCAACAGTATTTTTCATTGAATTTTTTTGTAATAATCTTTGTATCACCACAGATTTTTCTTATATTTTTTATAGATACACTTTGCCAGTTAATTTTTAGTGCTAACTAAGTGCATACATTTTGCCAGTTGTTTTGTCATACTACTTCCACTGTGCATTATATTATTATTACCTGCTTTTACCATCGATCATTTCTATTCCACTCCAATATTTCATTGTGCATTTATCCTGTTAAAGATCAACCAATTCCAGTCATGGAGGCTTTACAAAAGGCGTCCAATGTAAACTAATAATTAATCAGACAGCTTGAAACCTCTAAATGGGCTGACACTGATGGGCTGAAACTGATAGAAGGATAAACCTTTCAGCTATTGGAAATCTTTTCGGCTACTATAGCTTCATGTTTCTTCTATATCATTCAACAGCAAAACAAGCTTCATATACGAATTTTAAATTTGCACCGACAGATACCCTAACTGAATTTCCTTTCAATTCCGTCTTCTTCCCTTCTTCCATGACTGCCGCTAGCTATCTCAACACGGCACAAGCAACAACACCCACGATGAACTTCCTGTCCTTCTTCCAACACACATACATCTCAGCGTCAATGCCACCGTTCGCCTTCAGCACACTCACACTATGCCAAGCCTTCTCGCTCTCCTTCACCTTCTCCTCACTACAGATAATATTGCAAGCGTAAAGGTCACACCATTGAACGTTGTTATCAACGACAACGCACACACCCTAACCAGAAGTACGTCACACGGTTTTGTGACTATCACGGCCCCTGTGGTCATAACACCTTTGACTGTCGCGCAATAACTTTACAATCTCCTCTTCCTTCACCCACACATAGGGCTATATGCAAGAATGCTCGTCAAATCCCGGCAGGTGGAGATTCCCCACAGTCGTATCTCCACCGGTGGGATCTACAAGAAATTCCCGGCCGGTGGATATTTGACAGTCGTACCAACACAAGCGGTGGCTGCAAAAGCAGGTGTACCAACACAAGCGAGTCCAAAGCGGCATCAGTATTTTGACTGTTTTATACATATCTAATACATTTTACTAGTGTAATTTATCATTTCTGACATTAAAATAATAGCTTAGTTAGTGTTTGCCACTTGTCTGAGGCGTTGGTGTAGAAAAAATGGGCCCGAATTATGCTTGCGAGTACATTTGAACAGTACTGCTCCACACAATGGCTGACCTCCATTTCCCGCCGTTGCCCGGCTTCCTCACAAGTTCACACACCTATATAAAGCCTCCTGGACCTGATTTTACCTTAATTATGACACGTGTGCATTCACAAGGTATGCATATTACTCTCGGTTGTGTTGAAAACTCACCTGTAATGGTCTGGGAAGAAATATGATGGAATAAGGCAGAGCAGTATGCAGGTGGGATGTGCAATCAGCTGACTCAACGCAACCAGTGGAGCGCGACGAGTGGATGTTTTCATATGATTCTTGTATGCCGCGCCGCGACGCAACGCGTCGAGAAAATTTCTTGCATATGGCCCATACACAGCATGATAACAATGACAATTATCGGACGATGACGACTGTTAATCTTCACCTCCCGACGACTCCACGTCGCACAATAGCTTTCAACCACACCAGGCACGACGACCTTTGCACTCAAGCAACACACCATCATATGAAATTCCACTCCCTTTGTGCACAATTTCAAGTTCGTGGGAAGACCCAATGACTCGAGAAGCTGAAGTCAATCATCACTACTTCATATTGTTCATAGATACGTGTGCTTCCGGCAACATTATCACCAAAAGTTGTTTTAACATAATTCGTATACTCTGCGTCCTCACAAGTTGGTTGTAGAACCTCCTGACCTGCAACTTTGTGTTATTGATGGCACAGTATTATTTTCCTATGGACAAAACTCAATTTGACACTTACTTATGCTCAGACCTACCACCTATCAGACTTACATGCTACATAGCAGACACATCAGCATTCCTGCAGACGCTCTCATTAGCTGTCCTGCACTTACATATCATGAAATTGACCTCTACCTACGTCTACGTAGATTTTTTTAGCGTGAACGTTTCATCACAGAGGTCATACCCCAACCTAGAGCTCTTCCATACTCTGTTCCTAATCACATTGTATCATTCACAACAGAGCACTCACTCCTCAGAGTCAGTACAAGCTTCTGATACCACATACACTCCTGCAGAGATGTCTCTTGTACATGTGTCTCTTACTTCCACTCTTCAACTCAACACGCCTAACTTTTGCCGGCTTCTATCTAACGCCGGCTTCTTTTTCTTTTAATACCTTTGCTGGTGACCACTGGGAGTATTAAAATAAAAGTAATAAAAAAATATTTATACACATGGGTAAAAACCGATATATATTCATCCCTTGACGTATATGACCACATCAACATCACAAGATATGTTGTTACCTCATTATAAGGCACAAAATCAACTTTAAATGAATTATAAAAATATGTGCATAAACATTTTATGAACAACCACTCGTATATGAACAATTTCTGAGGTCCACAACAAAAATTAGGAAATTCAAATTCTGGCGGTATGTAGTATCTATATCCTTAACCAAAACGCCTCCATTAATTCTAGCAGGAGCCACACTTCACTTCATCAGTACCTCAGGCTGCTTTAGCAGCTCATTCTTCAATTTCATATTATCTCACACATCAGTCCTCTGATCATCCTTAAAACCTGCGTAGTAGTGTTTAGTGTGTTAGTTCTGTTATGATCAATATGTGATTGCAAGCAAAGGGTATAAATTATTTTTAAAAATCCAATTTATTTTCATAATCTACAATTATATGTTTTCTTTTCTTTTTACCAATTCAACATTATATATATATATATATATATATATATATATATAATATATATATTTCTCCTTTCTTTCAAGGTTCTTGGGATATTCCTAACTCCAATTGTTTTGTTCCTGTTTTTCTCCGTTTTCGAGATGGGGGCATCTCGAGTGCGTGACCGAACCTTTGTTGGATATTTATTTATTGATGTTTATGTACTAGTATGTCTGCTTATATAATTGACCAATTGGCAACTTATGGCGTGCTGCGTCACGTTCTTGATCTTACCCCCACGGTCTCAGTCCGCTTAATACCATCATTGCATTGGCAGCTTCTTTGTACTCCAGCCTACTTCATTTCAATATACAAACCAAGCAGGAATTCCACTTCCTTTTAACCTGCAACCCCAAGGGATGGGTCACCAACACCCATCTTACAGAGCGTGTAGCCATCCAACACCAGTAATGGCAAATGTCACCCCTACCTCTAGGTATGACTCAAGGGTGCAACTCTATCGTGCGGTCAACCTGGACATTTACACTATAGCCTGCGATCTATAGGGAAATTTACACTGTAGCGTGCGGTGTACCAGGACATATTTACTTCAGGTTGCAACTTATTATTGCTATATAATATTGTATATTATAAAGTAAAGTATTATAGGAAAACAACTATACCCTTTTTTTTTTTTTTTTTTTTTTTTTTTTTTTTTTTTTTATATATCACAAGGAACTGGCTAAGGGCACAACAAAAATGGGTAACACAGAGCCCGCTTAGTTGCCAGTCCCTATAAAGAAGAAAGTAAGAGAATAAAATAAAAAAGAGGGGTGAGCCAATTTAGTTCGGGAGGTGTCTCTCTTTTGAACAGATTTAAGTCATAGGAAAGTGGAAAAATAGAAACAGGAAGAGAGTTCCAGAGTTTACCAGTGAAAGGGATGAAAGATTAAAGATACTGATTAACTCTTGCATTAGGAAGATGGACAGAATAGGGATGGGAATGAGTAGAAAGTCTTGTGCAGCGAGGCCGCGGGAGGGGGGGGGAGGCATGCAGTTAGCAAGTTCAGAAGAGCAGTGAGCATGCAAATAACGGTAGAAGAGAGCAAGAGAAGCAACATTGCGGCGGTGATTTAAAGATTGAAGACAGTCAGTCAGAGGAGAGGAGTTGATGAGACGAAAAGCTTTTGACTCAACCCTGTTTAGGAGAGCTGTATGAGTGGATCCCCCCCAAACATGTGAGACATACTCCATACATGGGCGGATAAGGCCCCTGTAGAGAGCAAGCAATTGGGAGGGAGAAAAAAAAGGACGCAGACGCCACAGGACACCTAACTTCTTAGAAGCTGTTTTAGCATGAGATGAGATGTGAGATTTCCAGTTCAAATTTTTAGTAAAGGAAAGTCCTAAAATGTTCATTGTAGAATAAGGAGACAGTTGAGTTTCATTGAAGAAGAGGGGATAGTTATCTGGTAGATTTTGTCGAGTGGATAGGTGAAGAAATTGGGTTTTTGAGGCATAAACTAAATTGGCCTACCCCTTTGTTTTTATTTTATTCTCTTACTGTCTTCTTTATAGGGACTGGCAACTAAGCGGGCTTTGTGTTACCCATTTTTGTTGTGCCCTTGGCCAGATCCTTGTGATGTAAAAAAATAAAAAATATTGAACAAAACAAGGTTTGCTTTGCCCCAATCAGAGAAATTATAGAAAGATCAGAAGTTAGGCGCTCGGTGGCATCTCTCCGTGAATCACTTAGTTCCAGTTGAGTTGGACGTCTAATAAACGACGTTGAAAAATGCAGGGTAGAATCATCAGCGTAGGAGTGGATAGGGCTTTGAGTTAGACTTAGAAGATCATTAATGAATAAAAGAAAGAGTGGGTGATAGGACAGAAACCTGGGGAACACCACTATTGATAGATTTAGGAGAAGAACAATGTCCGTCTACAGTAGCTGCAATAGAACGGTTTGAAAGGAAACTTAAGATGAATGTACAGGGAGAAGGATAGAAACCGAATGAGGGTAGTTTGGAAATTAAAGATTTGTGCCATACTCTATCAAAAGCTTTTGATATGTCAAGGGCAACAGCAAAAATTTCACCGAAACCCCTAAAGGAGGATGACCAAGATTCAGTTAGGAAAGCTAGAAGATCGCCAGTAGATCGCCCTTTACGGAAACCGTACTGATGATCAGATAGAGGATTGTGAGCAGATAGATGCTTAAGAATCTTCTTATTAAGTATAGATTCAAAAACTTTAGAAAGGCAGGAAGTCAAAGCTATAGGACGGTAGTTTGAAGGATTAGAACGGTCACCCTTCTTAGGAACAGGCTGGATGTGAGCAAACTTCCAACAAGAAGGAAAGGTGGAAGTAGATAGACAAAGTCGGAAAAGTTTGACCAGGCAAGGTGCAAGCACAGAAGCACAGTTTTTGAGAACAATAGGAGGGACTCCGTCAGGACCGTAAGCCTTCCGATGATCTAGGCCAGAAAGGGCAAAGAAAACATCATTACGAAGGATCTTAATGACAGGCATAATATAGTCAGAGGGTGGAGGGGAAGGAGGAACAAGCCCTTCATCAACCAGAGTGGAATTTTTAGCAAATGTTTGAGCGAAGAGTTCAGCTTTAGAAGTAGATGAGACAGCTGTGGAGCCATCTGGGTGAAGCATAGGAGGGAAAGATGCAGAAGAAAATTTTTAAGAGATGTTATAAGCTAGATGCCAGGAGTAACGAGAGGAATTTGATTCAGAAGGGTTTTGACATTTTCTATGAATGAAAGAGTTTTTGTAAGTTGAAGTAAAGATTTGGCATGATTACGGGCAGAAATATAAAGGGCATGAGTTTCAGAAGATGGATGCTTTCGGTACCGGTAGTTAGTTATAATATTGTAAGATTTTCCTGCTAGAGTCACTGCTGTGACCATGCGTATTTACATTACAAAAATGAACACCAGTTCTAGAATTTCGCACAACCTTAGGTTGCAGTGTAATTAATTTGTTGTTGAGGTCCACATAATGGAAGAATGTGTTGCCTTTCCGATCAGAACGTGAAGATTGGCACCCGTTACGCGGGTATATAGTATGAAGGTATATGCAGTATATTCCTATATATTCCTAAGATCTATATTCCCCTCCTCTATCACGATTTTTCTTTCTTGCATAACACAATCACATCGATGACAATGAAATGTTTCTTGTAGTACGTCCAGAAGATTGTTTTCACGTAAAAATGAAATATCTTTCTTCTGTCAAGATGGCACATGCATAAATCTTTCAATAGTATTGTAGAGTGTAAAATATGTCTAACATATGTTCTTGGTTTGAAGTATAGGAGGATACTTAGCTTTTAGGATAGGTAGATACAATTGTATAAGGTTGAGTAGGGTTCCGGTAGTCAGGTCAGATAGGGACTTTCACACTATTCAAATTTTCTTTAATTTTCATTTGATCTCTGGTAAAAAATCGTAAATTTTGGTTACGTGGACCTACTACCGTGGTTCTCCCATCACACTTGCCTCGCGCTCTCTCGTCGTCTTGACCGATACATTTTCAAAATAATAAAGATGGTTGAAGTCCCTCTCCAAGCCCCAGTTTTCACTCTGAGTAGGGCTACTTTGGCCCTAGTGGCACTGACTTTACTCAAGCAACGAAAAAATAAAGGAATGTGGGAGAGAAGAGAGGAGTATATGGTGAAGTGTAGGGTATACCTGACAATCTATATCCTCCTCGCTCTGCGGGCGTAGGGTGACTCAGTCAGGTGGCACAACCACTCTCACCAGTCCAGCTCTGTACCCTGCTTATTGTATATTTCAACTTTCTGTAAATATACCTCACCAAATACACCTTCCATTGTGTATACAATATCGTGCACTATATTATACTGATATTATATATATATATTATATATATATAATATTATATATATATATATATATATAATATATATTAATATATATATATATTATATATATATATATATATATATATATATATATATATATATAATATATATATATATATATATATATATATACATATATATATATATTATATATATATATATATATATATACTATATATATATATAATATATTATATTATATATATATATATATATATTATATATTATATATATATAAAATATATATGTAATTTTTCTTTCTTTTTTTCATCACAAAGGACTGGCCAAGGGCACACAAAAAGTGGTAACGCAAAGCCCGCTTAATTGTCAGTCCCTATAAAGAAAACAGTAAGAGAATAAAGAAAGGGGGGTGGGCCAATTTAGTTCGGGAGGTGTCTTGTTACTCCTCTCTTGAAAAGATGTTAATCGCAGGAAGATGGAAAAATAGAAACAGGAAGAGAGTTCCAGAGATTACCAGTGAAAGGGATGAAAGAGTAAATATACTGATTAATTCTTGCATTAGGAATATAAACAAAATAGGAATGAGAATGAGTATAATGTCTTGTGCAGCGAAACCACGGAGGGGGGTAGGCATGCAGTTAGCAAGTTCAGAAGAACAGTCAGCATGAAAATAACGGTAGAAGATAGCAAGAGAAGCAACAATACGGCGGTGATTTGAAAATTGAAGACAGTCAGTCAGTAGAGGGGAGTTGATGTGACGAAAAGCTTTTGCCTCAACCCTGTTTAGGAGAGCTGTATGAGTGGATCCCCCCCAAATATGTGAGACATATTCCATACATAGGCGGATAAGGACCCTGTACAGAGCAAGCAACTGAGAGGGAGAAAAAAATGGACGCAGACGCCACAGGACACCTAGCTTCTTGGAAGCTGTTTTAGCAAGAGATGAGATGTGAGATTTCCAGTTCAGATTTGCAGTAAAAAACAGTCCAAGAATACTCATTGT
>JACEEZ010019606.1:264707-267207 GCA_016584305.1 Chionoecetes opilio | reverse complement strand
GACCAAGGATGCTGACGCTGACAGAGCACCACAGGCCTGAGAGACATGGACGCCGGAACCTGTGAGATTCCGGCCAAACCTCCATATATGCTGCAACTGGCCGGAGAGAGACAGAAGACAGCGGACCGTGTCACAGAGCTGTTCCGGCCATTCAAAAGACTTAAGTTCCTTGGCCGTCGGAACACGTGACTTGTCGCTCGCCCTCACAGTGTTCAGATATATATATATATATATATATATATATATATATATGAGAGATATAATATATATATATAAGAGAGAGAGAGAGAGAGAGAGAGAGAGAGGAAGAGAGAGAGAGAGAGAAGAGAGGAGAGAGAGAGAGAGAGAAGAGAGAGAGAGAGAGAGAGAGAGAGAGAGAGAGAGAGAGATATTGTTATTATTGTTCTGGTACTTAAATATTAACAAGCCTTAAAATCCGTTGGACCACTTTTATTTAACTACCATTGGAAGTGTCTGGCTAGGACAGTGAAGATAATCATACCCTTCAACATACACTTTAGAGGTAATCAACACCTACAGTGTCATCAACACTTGTAAGTGTTATTACCTGGTTTGACCCCTGTTACCTGTAATAACACCATAGAAAAGGGGAACATAAATGGTGGCAGCGTTGGGATTGATTGAATTTTTCCTATTGATAGCTTGATATATGTAAATTTGTTTACATTTCCTACCAGTTTACTTAAATCCTTATGTACATTATCCCTCAACCATTACTCCTATTATACTTATTATTATTATTGTGATTCCTCTGTGCTGTGCTGTCCAGAAAGCCCTCAATGTGTATAGGCACTTTAAAGGGAAAATGGACAGCGATGTCGTGAATCCATAGAACACAAATTATAACATGGTTAGGTATATTTCTCTAGAGTCTAGCCCATCGCTAGGACGCGATATGGGTAGGTGACCGAGCGATATTAGGATCCTGAATAGGTAGAGACTATATATATATATATATATATATAATCTCTACTTATTCAATATCCTAGTATCGCTCGGTCACCTACCCATATCGCGTCCTCGCGAGGGGCTAGACTCTAGAGACATGTAGCTAACATGTTATAATATGTGTTCTATGGATTCACGACGTCGCTGTCCATTTTTGCTTTAAAGTGCCTATACAAATTGAGGGCTTTCTGGACAGCACAGCACAGAGGAATCACAATAATAATAATAAGTATAATAGGAGTAATGATTGATGTACATAAGGATTTAAGTAAACTGGTAGGGAATCCTGTACAGCAGCTTTTAAATCCGAGGAGTTAGAAAAGATGAACTCGGAAAGGCTGTTAGTAATATACTTGATCTTAGAAAAATTTACATATTTCAAGCTATCAATGGGAAAAATATTACTAGAAAAATTAGCAGTAAAACCATGGTGGAATGTAGACGGGAATAGTGTCAGGTTGACGGAGCGCACATGACAAGCGACAAGAACCGCGAAGTGACCTGACACTTCCTTGTTTTCAGTGCCTTCAGGGCATACTACAAACAAAAAGAAAGGTTTTGTGAAAAAAAAAATAGTGATGACTGAAAAATGATCGATGAAATATTTTCTTAGGTGCCAGGTAAGTATAAAGGCACAAATACAGGGCCTTAGAAGCATCTTTCTGGGTTAGCAACATTTCACAAACTCCACCCGTTATGGGCAGAAAGGCAAAGAGGGAGGCTGGACAATGAATTATATATTGGGATACTCGGACGTACATTTTTGCAAATCAGATAAATGACCAATCGTGTACAACGGCAAGTCTTTGGATATTAAAATACTCGATTGAGGCAAGTTTACAGTCATTAATGTTTCATTCACTGAAAAAGGAAACGGTTCAATTTGATGAACTTCAAATATGTCCGGTGATTGAAGAGGTATATGAATGACTATTGCGTCTGAAGTCAGCACAGATTCCAGTAAGGGATAGTAAATAGTAATGATGAATACCGCGTGAGTCAAACAAGGGTTTTAATTTATATTCCTTTACTCCAATATCTACAGCATGGATAAAGTCCTTGACAGGGAACAGAGAGGAAGTCACCCTTCCACGCGCTGCGTCTGCAATAATCTGTATTATCATTGACTTTTAGCATGCAAAAGAGAGTTAGCTGTGTTCTCCAGTATGGGTAGTAATTGATTCATTTCCATAGAATTATAAAATTGTGTCGTCTAAACTGGCTAGCACCTTATTCATAGCAAATGTTAGTTTATCAACATACAAGGCAAGATCATCCACATGCCTTTCAAGTTTAGCGATATTCATGCAGTTTAACTGTATGACTTTATTGTTTGCTGATGCTATGGAAGCTAGTTTATTAAACATGGTTCGTAATTCTTCTACATCCTCATTCATAGCCGTTCCAAATATCATGCGTGACAGTTGACCTATACCATCAATGAATCCCCGTTTAGCTCGGTTAGAAACATCTAGGCCATGGTAGCTGTCTAGGGCAAGATTGATTGTGTCATTGAGGTAAGTCAGCCGTG
>JACEEZ010019606.1:257207-259707 GCA_016584305.1 Chionoecetes opilio | reverse complement strand
GGCCTCTCACCAAACCCACCCACGAGACCTTCACGGCACACTGATCGCTTTGGCCAACAGTGGCGGTTCTAGCACTAAAAAACTGGGGGGGGGCAACTTGGGGCCAAGGTAAATGTGGGGGGGGCAAAACAAAAGTTTGGAGGGTCCTGTAACTATTGGGAGGGGGGGGGGGCGCTGTGGGCACCACAGAACATTTTGAAAGTTGCGCACTTTCCAGGGTCAATCTGAGACCTATGGAGGGATATGTTAGACTATCAGAGTGATATTCAGTTAGAAAAAAAGTATTTTCACAAGAACATTGGGGAAGAATTAAACGAAAGTTCTTCTGAGATTTCAGTATCAGGTCCATTTTCTCTGCTGGTGAGTATAAAAATCCAAGCTGAAAATGTGAAAATTCCTGCTCTCAGGTACGTTTTATTGAAAAGGAAAGACCAATAATAATACCAAACATACTGAACAATTAAAATGCAAAAACTATGGGAGTTGTTTATAATCACATCAACATAAATGTGCTATGTACGTACCTTAGTCTACCTATAACCTCATACGTTGAAAATTCTGTATACACAAACAGCTATGATTTTCAGACATGGGCATGCAAATGAATCATGCGTGAATGAATTTCCGAGAAAAAATGCAGTAAATAAACAAACTCTACGTCTATCTGCGCAAGTATACCTCGAGCGGATACAGCTCGAGATCCAGTGTCATCTGCAGAAGTCTCCTTCAGGAGTCTTACTATACATTCCAGCCGCAGCAAAGCGTTTTCACACGAGATGGCCCGACACCACCACCGTGTGTTCACAAGCGACGCCTGATAAGGCCTGCCTTATCATACTCAAGAAAGGGAGGTCATGACCCACCCTGCGACCCTCTCGGGTCACGAACCAATTTATCTCCTCTACTCTCAGAGAAAGTCAGGTGGTGTTATCATATACTGTACATAGCATACATCAAGTCATACACACACATTTCATGGCCTGCAGACATCGCAAACCAAATACACACCAATTTTCGAAATCATACCAAACAAAATATTACTGTTGTGTCAACAGGGAGGAATAACCACTATGCAGTTGTGATTACGTGAATGGGGAAGAACTGGAGGGATAAAACTAACCAAACTAATAATTAATTAGCCACGTACGCCAGTAAATAGTAGACATTTTAAATGTAAACATAGGTAAATGAACGAAGTTTATAAATGGATGTATTAACAGAAACTCATTTCTTACCAAACTCATCTTTGTTTGGGGATAACATAACACATCAGAAGACCATGTTGTCATTAGGAATTGTGTTGCCACAGGGATCTCTGTAAAACTAGACAAATTGAGGAAAAAATCTACTTAATATTTGCTAAAATTGAATAGGGTTAGGTAGAGGTATATATAGCTCAGACTCCTGAGTTCTCACGCCAAGCATTAACGACAGTCCTCTGCGTGTGTGGGGTTTCATCTATCATCTATGACGCCATTCATGCCAAGCCTTGATGTTAGTCCACAAACCATAATCGTCATGCCAAATGCCAACCCACAACGTGTGTGGCCAGCCACCTCACGCACTAACGTATTGTAAACATCGATAACAACACAGGAGAATAAAGAGAGGACGACAAACACTGATGCGGGTAAGGTCCGTAAGGATTCAATCATACGCAAGAGATGTAGGTACTCTATATCAGGTGTAACCGGTATATCGCCATTCGCCAACATACACCATCTTCCACTTAGCACATTAGTCACCAGCAAGAAAGCACTCACACGAATATATCGTCATGTAAGAAACTATCGGCCCAATAGTGACATGATTATAGTGTGTGACACGTAGAAGACATATTGAACACAAACAGTGACACACTTACCCATAATATTGTAATCCTTGTTTCCCGCTGAATCCACATGTAAATAAACATATGAGCATGAAAAGGACATCTATCAAAATATGAGAAAACAGATGTATCAACTATGTCATGAAAGTCATTAATGATAAAAATAATAATAATAATAGTAATGATAATATTAATGATAACAATAATTACTATTATTGTTATTTTTATTATTGTAAGCAGTATTACCAGCTCCTGTTATCACGCTAGTGGTAGTGAGTTGTGCTCGGCGGCGGCCGTGCGACCGACCCCCGTGGCCCCTTGCCACGGGGCCACGATCGCGGCTTGAAAGTGGCGTGGGTGGGCCAAGCAGGGGGCCAGCCTAAATTATGTGGGGGCCATGGTCCCCCATGCCCCCCTGTAGAACCGCCACTGTTGGCCAACTCTCTCCCTTCCACCACACCACCTAATAATCATCCCCTCAAAGCCCATGCCATACAACCCTTGACTGCATCACCACCCCACCAAACACAGGCTCTTCCACTGTAGCCTATCAAGAAATATAACAAGACGACATATATACGATTCCTTAAGCTTTCCACATACCCATACTTGACATTGGCTTCCTGTCTTCTTAGTCTATAGAACATTATATGCACCCAGAGATAATAT
>JACEEZ010019606.1:244707-254707 GCA_016584305.1 Chionoecetes opilio | reverse complement strand
GAAGCTACAAGAGGCCGCGAGGCCTACACGTGGTAGTTCCTGTCACCTAACACTACCTACATCCATCTTTCATCCCCATCCATGAACCTATCCAGCTCCCCTTTAAAGCTCCCTAATGACTCCGCACTAACTACCTGTCTACTGAGACCATTCCACTCATTCACCACCCTATTTGTGAACCAGTTTTTCCCTATTTCCTTTCTAAATCTACGCTTTTCCAGCTTGAATCCGTTATTTCTTGTTCTACCCTGGTTAAAAGCCGTAAGAACTTTTCCTACCTCTCCTTTATTAAATCCCTTTATCCACTTAAAAACTTCTATCAGATCGCCCCTTACTCTGCGTCTCTCGAGTGAGTGTAATTTTAATAACTTCAATCTCCTCTCATAACTAAAGTTACGCATCCCTTGTATCATTTTGGTCATCCTTCTCTGCACTTTTTCTAACAACACTATATCCATCCTGTAATATGGAGACCAAAACTGAACTGCATAGTCTAGGTGAGGCCTGACTAGAGCCAGATAAAGCTTTAGAATAACTTCCGCACTTCTACTTTTAACACTTCTGGTAATGAATCCTATTACTCTATTAGCTCTATTTCTGGCCTCAATACATTGTTTCCTAGGTCGGAGGTCTGGGCTCACCCTCACTCCAAGATCTTTTTCACCTTCTGATCTTTTCAGCGATACATTGCTTATGGTGTATCTATTACCAGGGTTTTTTCTACCAACATTCATAACGCTACATTTATCAATATTAAATTCCATCTGCCATCTGACTGCCCACTCGTTAAGTTTATCTAAGTCTCCCTGCAATATGTTTACGTCAGACTGTGATCCAATAATCCTACCTAACTTAGTATCATCAGCAAACTTGTCTGATATCACTGCTAATCCCACTATCCAAGTCGTTTGATGTAAATCAAAAATTAGTAAATGGGCCCAAAAGCCCTGTGGAACTCCACTTGTTACCAGTCCCCATTCAGATTTGGAACCATTAATTGTAACCCTTTGTTGCCTATTCTCCTGAGGAAACGGAGACGCATACGGGATAACTTTCTACTAAAACCAGCATGCATATAGTCAGCACACCACCTTACAAAACACCAACAGCCTGCTGGAAAGAATACAGTCATTTTTCTAGTAATTTAGTAGTTTAGTTCCATATCCTGAGCGTTTAGAGCAGTGTTGTAGTCAAGACCAGACCCTCCGAGACCAAGACCAAGACCAAGACCAGACCCTTCGAGACCAAACCAAGACCAAGACCAGACCTTTCGAGACCAAGACCAGCCCTCCGAGACCAAGACCTAGACCAAGACCAGACCTTCCGAAACAGACCAAAACCAAGAACAGGCATATAAACATATTTTTTATAAATATGACTATTATCTGAATGTTTTTTGTCTGTACTGCGTAAATACTAAATGGTATTGTCCTAAGTTGTTCGGATGGGATCGCCGCAAGTGCTTGATAAAAGCCGAAGTCGTGCCAGCCTTGTCCGTGATGCTTTGCTTGCAGAAAGTACAAACTGCTGTGTGCTTCTTCTAGTTTCCGTGATTCTTATAAAAAAATTCCTTGTGGTCCTTGAACGCAAATTTGATAACTGTTGAAGATGCCGCCATGAATACTCATTCCGATGTGCGAACGGAAACTAAGCGAGACTAGTCCAGTACACCTCACTGTCCGACGTCCTATGTCACTGACAGACAGAGTTGCCAGGTCCTGCCAATTATTGTATTTCTTGCCAGAAATTACTCAACAAATTTAGGAATTTGCCAGAAATATTCGTCAATTGATTTTCATGTTCTTATGATGACAAATTGAAAATGCCAAAAAAGTAAAGTGTGAATGCCAAAAGTATATTTTGCGGTTTGTGCACCTGGCAACCCTGCTGCCAGATGTGCTCGATGTAACGACTAACGAGCTCTGGTAGAAGGGGGGTAAGGGTAACTTATATGGGAGGAAATATATTTACAAAATTCAATATATGTGAACAACTGAACATCTAGGTCAAATATTTCTTCTTGCATTGCTTCGTTGGCATGAAGAAACAAACATAGAAAAATAGCAATTTTTGTGGTTACGTTTTCCAAGCGAGCTAGCTAAACCTGTGGTGTACTTACTTATGGCTGGGTAGTATTTAAATACATTAAATACATTTGTGTATTTAGAAATATATTTATAAATACATTGGTTGTCATGTATTTAAGTAGTATTTAAATACTTTTATTAGTATTTATTAAATACATTGTATTTAAATACTCATAATATAGAAATGAAAATACTTTTTTATCAGTTTATTTGGCCATAAACCTGCCCAACTATCAAGCAACTCTGATGTTACAGTGAACCAGTGTTTCCACTTGCAAGGAAATGTCCTGATTTTAAGGAAATTTAGGCCTGAGAAGGAGATTTCTAAGGAAACCAAAATTTAAGGAAATCCTAAGGAAATCCATTTTTTTCGGATATGTTAAAATATTCTATATTTAAAATGTATTTACAAATATATTTATATACAATTGATGTATTTAGTATTTAGTATTGAGATACATTCGTAAAATGTATTTAGTATTTAGTATTTAAATACAAAATCTGCCATGTATTTAGTATTTAGTATTTAAATAAATTCAATGTATTTAGTGCCCAGCTCTGGGTGCACGTGTACGAAGGGTGCGGGGATTGCATAGGCCTACACAAATATAAAGTACACGGAGGTGAACAGAGCTGCAAACATGCGTGCGTGCAAACGGAGATTATCACTGCGAGAATGGCCACATCATGCATGTTCTCTCGACTCGCACGCACTCTTATCAGCGCTCGCAGGGCTCAGCTCATGCATCATCACCGTAGAGCTAGTCAGGCAGTATATATAGACAGTATAACGCTGTATGGCGGGCCGTGAATCGAAACAGCAATGATTTTTCTCAGTGTATGATAATAAATTCCAACCTTCCCCACGCCGCGATGCACTTTTTAACCCTGGTCTCGACCTGGTCTCGAGCCAAACTCCGAGACCAGAAGCTTCGAGACCAAGATCAAGACCAAGATTACATCAAACGAGACCAAGACCAAGACCACATCAAACTGGTCTCGAGACCGGTCTCGAGACCAAGACCAGTCGCGAGTACTACAACACTGGTTTAGAGCCCATGCCTCCATGCCGTATGGTTCTCATATAAGGGTCCAAGTCCAGCAGAAGCAGGGATGGACGGCTGGGAAGCCACTCCTTGATTTTTTTTTTTTACTTGTCTCATAAAAAAAATCGTGTTTATACTCATCTTATTACTCTCATAAATATATGTCTCATAAATGTCTTATGGATATGTGGTTTCCTATTCGGTTGAATAATAACGGGAGACGTAAGCACATATAGTATTGTCCCCAGCATCAACATTGGATACACTGTCAAAGGAATGCTTTAAAAAAAATCTAAAAGAAAACTACCGATAAAAAACAAGAACACCACAGCCACATATATTTTCAAAGTTCAGCCTCCTCCACATACGAAAAGGTACAGTACCTCCATCCCTCACCACACACATCCTCTCCAGGCACCGACAATAGGGATCACGAACAGTCTTTCGCCCGATATCG
Source organism: Chionoecetes opilio (assembly GCA_016584305.1). NCBI lineage: Eukaryota > Metazoa > Arthropoda > Malacostraca > Decapoda > Majidae > Chionoecetes > Chionoecetes opilio. The sequence goes on along the minus strand of JACEEZ010019606.1, from coordinate 251,117 downwards.
ATGTCAGAATTCAAAGAAGCGAAACATGACGATACTTAACATACACGTTGCAAGCTAGAGATTAAGAGTGTTGTTAATGAGCTACATGAAGGGTACTTGTGGGGTTAAACCGTTATGGGGAAGGATGGACGGAGAAATGTAGGTTTGCGTGGTTACTGGGTAGAATGGTGTGGAAAGGGATGTTTTAGATTCTATAAGCAGGAATTACCTTCAGTTTATTTGGTCAAATAAAGGATGATGATTAGAAGATGGGAAAAAAGTTTATAAGAGAATAACGCTGAGGGTAGAATGGAGAGAGGTAGTTTAAGGATGAGGACAGATTGAATGAAAATAAATATGAGTGTGGTATGATTGATAAATTGATCATAATGTTACGACACTGACAGTCATATGGCGCCGTATCAAATAGGAAAAAAGGTAAAATAGCAAAATAAAAGACTAAATAATATATATAGAAATGAGAGGATTTCCTCCTCCCTATTCATCATTACAAAACCTACTTCGACTTTTTCTCTAATATCATAACAATTAATATATATTTTTCCTATTACTATAAATAATTTCCCATAACCCACATCACTTCCTCTACCTTACTTTTCCACCCTTTAACAATAAACACGCCCATCATACATCAATCATCAATCATCATTTGGGGCATACGCCGGGGGGCGCTTCGCCTCGCCCACCCTACGACGCCACTCCCGGGGGTCACCACGCGCGAGTCCCCATGCAGGCTCCTTTCCCATACCAAGCAGCTCTCGACAAGAAACATCAACTTGCCCCAGCCACGAGCATTGTGAGCGCCCCCTCGGCCTCCTCCACGCCGGATTGTCTCTTACAGATACAACCCGATGGGAAGGATTGGTTTAAGGGTAGCGTGATACATGCCCATATAGCTGAAGTGGCGCTGACGGACTATGCAGGTAATAGGCCTCGATTCAGTCTCACGGTGCAATCGCTGATTTGACACGTAATCATCCCAGCGATACCCCATGATTCTGCGAAGACACTTATTACCAAAGGCATCGATTCGTCTCTTCAAATCACTATTTAGTGTCCATGTCTCACAACCATAGAGTAAGACAGGTATCATAAGCGACTTGAAGATCCGGATCTTTGTCCTCCTGCACAGGTACCGACAACGCCAAATACTCCTGCTGAGCGAGTCCATAACACCGTGGGCTATGCCAATCCGCCGTAAGACATCTTGCCGTGACCCGCCGTCATTATGGACTGCGCTACCAAGGTATGTAAAACTTTCCAAGATATCAATATCCTCGCTGCACGCATGAACAGACTGGACTATTTCATCTAGTAAGCCTCCAAACACCTGGACCTTGGTCTTAAGCCAGGAGACCTCAAGTCCCAAAGGCTTTGCCTCTTCGTGCAGCGCCTCGAGAGCCATCACCAGGATCTCCAGCGACTCAGCAAAGATTACTGCATCATCGGCAAAACAAGATCAGTGATCTTGGTTTTGCCAACGGATGCTCCACAATCACTTTTATCTACAAATTTTCCCAATACCCAGTCCATACAAATATTGAAAAGTGATGGGGCAAGGACGCACCCTTGCCTCACTCCTGTATTAACTGGAAAGAAGCTGGATACACCTCTCCCACACTTCACAGCACTTTCAGTCCCATAATACAGACCAGTCATCAAACCAATACTCCTTGCAGGAATCCCGCGAAGTCGCAGAAGATCCCAGAGTGACTCACGATGCACTGAGTCAAACGCCTTCTTTGGATCAACATAGGCTGCAAGCATCCCCTGTTGAAACCTACGTCGGCGTTCCACCAGGACACGAAGCGCTAGGATACGGTCCGTTGTTGAATTACCAGGCGTGAACCCAGATTGCTGAGGTCTCTGATGCTTCAGCAGATGACTGCGGATCCGTGTCAGCAATAGATGGGCATGCACCTTGCCTGGCACGCTGAGCAATGTAATACCGCGGTAATTGTGGCAGTCCTGACGGTCCCATTTCCCTTTCCAGATAGGGACAGCCAGCCCCCTTTTATAGTCAAGAGGAATGGTACCTGATTGCCACACGGCAGTCAGAACAGCAGCCGCGGATCATGGCCTCACTCCCAGCTTTGCGGAGCTCCGCACTGATATTACGAACACCAGCTGCCTTTCCATCCCTCAACTTTGCTACAGCCTCTCTGACTTCGTCAAGAGAGGGTGCGGTTTCGTCAATGGGAGGATCGGCATCCACTGCCTGTAACCCAGTGGTGTGAAGCTGCTCAGTTATAGGGTCCACCGTGAACAACTGCCCAAAGTACTCAGCTCAACGAACCATCTGCCCATCCATGTCCGACACGAGGCGCCCAGCTGCTGTTCGAATAGTACTCACCCGAGATGGAGACTTGGAACGGAGCTTCTTCAGGGCTCGGTAGTCGGGTCGGAGGTCATTAGCGTTCAAATGACCCTCGACATACTCAGCGAGACTCCTGACATGCCTCTCCTTGTCTCTCCCCAGGAGGGTTCTAGTCCGGCGTGACAGAGCCCTGTGCTGGTCCTGGTTCCCAGCCAGTCTAGCAGCGCGACTCTCCTCGATTTTCTCCAGCGTCTCCGTCGAGACAAAACCACACCTTGACCTCGGGCGCTCCCCAATACACTCCTTGGCAGCCTGTAGAGTTTCACGTTTGAAGGTATCCCACAGTTCTACAGGGCCCTCGAGGGCACCGAGCACATAAAACAGATTTGAGACTGCCGCCACATACTCATGGGCACATGTCAAGTCCTTCAGTTTCTGAAGATGAAACACAGTATGGTTGCCTCTTGAGATTCTTCTGGATTTGACATGAAGCTTAAGTGTAGCAACAACAAGTCTGTGATCTGTTCCAAAGAACTCAGCACTCCGGTAAACCCTGCAATTCTGAAGGATCCTACAACGAGTACTAAAGAGGATGTGGTCGATCTCCTTACCAACCCACCGGCTATTATACCATGTCCAGTGGTGCAGCTCTGGTGTCTGATACCAAGAACCTGCAATTCTCAACCTTCTGCACCTTGCACACTTCAGAAGCAGAGCACTGTTAATGTTTCTGGTTCAGGAGCCATGGGGACCAACACATAACTCGTAGCCATCTCTCACAGTGCCAGTAGTAGCATTGAAGTCGCCCAAGACAATGAGTGTGTCCCGAGGAGGCCACTGGTCTAATACAGAGTCGAGTTTGGCGTAGAACATCTCCTTTTCAGTTTTACGCACCTCGGTAGGAGCGTACAGTGCAACAAGAGACATGAAACCCAGAGTGTGTTTCATCCTCACATGCATTATACGCTCGTCAACCAGAGTAACCTCAACAACTGACGGCTGCAGTTTGCTGGAGATGCCTATAGCTACTCCCCGGAGATGGTCGCCATTGCTCATGCCGGACCAGTAGTAGGTGTAACCCCCACTACTAGTCTCGCCACTGCCAGGCCTCCTCGTCTCAGAGAGCCCCACTATATCCACCCTCAGCCTACTGAGCTCGCACGATAGGAGAGGTAGTCGACGATCGTCTGAGAGGCTCAGAACGTTCCACGAGCCCACACGAAGAACCCTCCGGAGGTTTATCCCAGGAGTGATTCGACGGGCAGGGGCATCGACGGGCATCATCACATCACCATTCACTATCCCTATTGGCATCACCATTCTGCCACTATAAAAAATACTCGCTATCACCACACCCATATCATTCCGAATCACCATCTCTCTTATATACATCACTATCTATCACACCATCACCCCATCACCATAACACCATCCTACCAACATTATCACTTCCACTACAAAAATAACACCAAAAAACACATATGACCACAATAACCCATAACAGAATAAGAAACATTTGCAATAAAGAAAAATAACGTTAACTGATTACAAAATAAGGAGTAAATAAACTTCCCAGTCGATTAAGGTTAATCATTTTGTTCAAGGTACACCCACTCGCCACTGAGTTTTGTGAGGGGTAATGATCGGGCTCGGGATACAGCTATGAAACTCTGATGTCTCACTTTCAGGGGAATCAAAGCTGAAACAAACCATCCACTTTACCTGTCACAATCCCAAACAGTATTGTTTGGGCTGACTGAGCTATTTTTTTGCGAATGCAATACATTACAAGATGAACATTGCAACTAATACAACAATAAAACCATAAATAAAATAAAAACTTTCAATTCAATGAAATGCCACACATAACATCAAACACAACTAACTCAAGTCTCCGTCATTTCTACCATAGCTTGATCAGACAACCTTTGACATAACCTTCCCCCCCATACCACATGGCCACCACCGCCACCATCACCTAAAGGACCCGAACCTTGCCTTACCTCCCTCTGACTCGACTTTGACCACACTTTGACCGCCAAGCACGGCTCAATCTAACTTGATAATGTGTACCAAACTCTGAAGACCATCTGTCTTTAGACGAGGCATCCTTATTACCTGTATGTGTATAAGTGTGTGTGTGTGTATGTGTGTGACTGTGGTGTGTGTGTGTGTGTGTTGTGTGTGTGTGTGTGTGTGTGTCCGTGTGTGTGTGTGTGTGTGTGTGTGTGTTAAGTAGCCCAGGGTTCAGCACATACACATAAATCGGTGAGGTGATAATAGGTGATCACACATAACCCTCTCGAGGTGATCCACATAAATCTAAGCATGGTCAACACAGAGGCGGTGTGATAATGTTAGTGAAGTGTTCTATATCAAGATATGTTACGAGAGTAGACATGGACACGGATGATATGGTGTGGTTAGAGTTATCACTGTGTGCCGGTGTTAAGCTAGGAGGAGTATACATTCCACCCAGTGACTCGCCATTTTTCGATTCGTCCCAGTTTGGTTCACTTAACGCACGATGTGTTGAGGATGACAAGGTAGTGATTATGGGTGACTTAAACGCACGAGTTGGAAAACCGCTTATCATTGGTCCAGATGGTAGTGTCAAAGTGTATTGTGACATAAAGGATGAGACAGTGAATAGCCACGGTCGATTGTTAACCAAAATGTGTAATAGTAACGATATGGTCGTGGTGAATCACCTCAAACATAACAGCAGAGTACTTGGCGGTGATCTTTCATTTAAGAAAAGGAACCTTTGGATCTCTGAAATTGATATGTGTGTGGCAAAAAATGGCTGTGTTCCTTATGGAAAGACAATAGAAGTGAATCAGTCCATGTGGGGCTCGGACCACGCGCCCCTGTGTGTGGTGCTGGATACGAGTGGGCTCAACCAGATGACCCCAGCCATCCTACTGGAACGATCCGGTAGGCTGGGTGAACAGTACGGGTACAACAAACCCATCGGTCACCAAGCACTGGCGAGAAGTTGTAAATACAGTTCTGTCAATCTAGAAGAATTTACGAGTATAATGGAAAATATGACACCCCCCGATGTGAGCGTAGTGACTCCTCATGAGGTTAACAACGTAATATCAGCAGGATTTGAAACAGTGAACCACGTTGCCCGACGCTGCTTCAAGCAGAGGGTTCGACACTCCACTGAGGTGGAAGATACTCTACCGCGCTGGCAGAGGCTCCTTTGAGACGAACGATGCAAAACAAATATGGGCGGCTGTGAACTGGAAAGGGAACATTGATACGAGTGAAAACTTCTGACCTGATGACGAACAGTTTCGACAGCACTTTGAGGAATTATTGAACCCAGGTCACTCACACGATATGGCTGAGAGTATTGACCTTGATTCGGCCCCTACAATCCCAGTATTGGACGACCCGTTTACGCCAAGGGAGTTAGTCACTGTAACATCCAACATAAAGAAGAATAAAAGCTACATAGGGATTTGCCCAGGTCTGATTAGTGCTTTACCAGCTACGTGGTTTATGTTTCTCTTGAGTGTGTTTAATGTTGTGTTCACTGGTATGTGCTACCCAATGTTGTGGTGTTTTAATAAACTATTTGTCCTCTTTAAATCTGGTGAAAGGCTGAACTGTGGTAATTACAGAGGCATTAGTGTTATGAATACTTTGGCCAAGATATATGATTTATTATTGTTGAACCGTCTCACCTTATGGATGAACATTGATAAATGCCAGGCGGGTGGTCAACGCGGGCGTGGTTGTATCGAGCAGATAATGAGTTTGAGGCTTTTATGTGACTATGCACTATATAGAAAGGTCAAACTGTATGTACTTTTCGTCGATTTTAGTAAGGTTTATGATAAAGTCCCACGTAATAAAGTTAATTCAAGTTTTGAAATCATTGGGTTGCGGTAGAATAATGCTCAGAGCCATTAACGCAATGTATGAATGTACGAAGAATGTGATACACTCAGCCGTAGTGACAGCTACTGCGGGCGTGAGGCAGGGAGCACCGACGAGTTGTCTTCTTTTTGTTATATATATAGATCAGATGGTGAAGATGCTGCAGCGTGAAATTGGTACAGATGGCTTCTTAGGCTCA
>JACEEZ010019606.1:214707-239707 GCA_016584305.1 Chionoecetes opilio | reverse complement strand
AGAGAGCGAGTATATGACCTCGGATAGCAAAGATTATTGCAGCATCGGCAAAAACAAGTTCAGTGATCTTGGTGTTGCCGAGGGATGCTTCACAATCACTTTGATCTACAACTTTGCCCAAAACCCAGTCCATACATGTGTTGAAAAGAGATGGGAAAAGGACGCACCCTTGCCTCACTCCTGTATTAACGGAAAAGAAGCTGGATACACCTCCCCCACACTTCATAGCACTCTCACTCCTAGAGTACAGGATTGCTGTGGCCATCAAAAAATCCATTTGATCAAAGAAGCAGTCATGGTCGGCAAGAAGCGTTCTCTGGACGTGCGCTAGCACGCAGGAATCATGTTCAAAATTGAGAGTTTGCGGACATATTTGCGTTTGCGGAAGTGCTTCCGCAAACGCAAATCCGCAAACATTTACACTTCCGCAAATCCCCAAACGAATCTGAACTTCCGCATCTGCGGAAGTTGCGGTTTGCGGAAGTTGCGTAGTGCCACTCTGGTGTGTGTGGTTGTGTGTGTGTGTGAGTGTGTGTGTGTTGTGTGTGTGTGTGTGTGTGTTGTGTGTGTGACTGTGTGTGTGTGCGTGTGTGTGTGATGTGTGTGCGTCAGAGGTGGCACCGCAAACGATAATTCACTTCCGCACCGAAGTTCGCACATCCCAAACAAATTATGTATATTTCCCTTATAGAATGCAAAAAAAAGGTAAAGACTTTGAGTAATAGATTATTATTTTCTACTAAATACTTATTTCATTAATATATATTTTTTTTTTCATACTTACCCCTCAGCGCCCCACATATTTTATAGCTCACATTTCATCTCCTACTCATTGTGACTCCTAACTCAATTGATCAAATTCTGTGTAAACTAAAAGTGTAATAATAAGTAAAAGTACACTACATTCCAACTTATATTTCATTGATATGATATCAGGCCCTTAACCTGAGACTCCTCAATCAGAGTCCTTTAGTGACAATTCCATCTTGAGAAGGTTCATGTTCTCCTTTATGAAGACCAATCTATCAAAATTATCGGAGGTAAGACTTGCTCTTCTGGCATTCATGATGAGGAGAACCATGGGAGAACAATCTCTCCTCGGCTACATAACTGGGGATGGCAGTGTTGTACTTAACAAACACATATACCAGGCGGCATGGGCAAGGGCGGGAAGCATGGTCGCTCCAGCAATTTGTTCTGCTTTTATGAGCACCAACTCGCAAGCTCTTTCCCCATCTTGTAGGAAAGACGAGTAGACTTGGTGCCATCTGTAGCTGTGCACGTCCTTGGGTTTTATGGGGTCCCACTATCCCTGGACGGTATGCATGGCTACGCGCACCGTACGCTCGCACAGGAATCGTATTCAAACTTACCACGTTCACTTGATATTTGTGGACATATATGCGTTTGCGGAAGTAAATCTGCAAACACAAGTCCGCAACTTTTTACTCTGCCGCATATTCGCAAACGAATTCCGACTTACGCACTTGCGGACATTTTGGTTTGCGGAAGTGTTTGCGGAGGTGCCCGAGTGTGTGTGTATACGTGTATCAGCGGGGTAAATATATATATATATATATAAAATATATATATATATTATGGTGGAGTGAAACAAATTTAAATATTTTTTATGAGCTAGGATATTGAAAATGTGCCAAATGTCCATGGTAACAATCCTGCAAAATAATATTAGTTTCTGACAACTCCTTGACCGCCCTTCACCTAATTGAAATAATTGGCATTTTAACCCTTTTTGTGCTTTTGTAGCCATATGTTACATACAATTTGAAATTGTGCTAACCAACACATAGTTTTTCACATCTTTCTAAATTAGTACGAAAAGGACGTATTAGACAATGGGCATGTATGCCATGTATGGCCCATGTTTACATTAGAAGTGTCACGTTTTTCACAATTAAATGACCCTTTTTCAGAGAGATGGCAGTTACAAGAGACAAAGTTTCGTGCGTTATATTTGGCGCTCCACGAAACCTACCGACCAATACTCTGCCGACCTACACCGATCTCATGAAGAAATATATTCAATATCGACAATACCTGAAGACGGACAATGGAAAATACCCTTCATTTTTGGACAAATCTCACAAACTGTACTATGAAGTCGAAGAGATCTGGGAAAATGCCTCACTTCCAACAGTAACGCACGCACAAGCGATTGAAAAACTCATATCGTTCCACAACAAATACAACACAATCTTAAAGGTCTACAAAGGGAAAAAGGATCAACCCACCTACCAACGGAGACTATCGGACTTTCGCGACAAAGCTAACACTCTGTTTGATCTCAGCAAATGCAAGTGCTCGGACATGGTGTCCAACTGTAAATGCGCGAAAGAACACAAAGTTCCGGCAAACGAACGAGAGTTCCTTCAAGACCAGAGACGATCAAGAAAGATGATAATCGGCGGGATAGATCAAGAGGAGACATCAAAATTGAATAGGAAAGCTGAAAGAGAGGAAGCCAATCTCAATCGAATGAAGAAGCAGAAGACCGATGAGAGCAAAAGTCAAGCCGATTCTGCCGAAAGTGCCGAAGACGACACAGACAGTGCCACTGTCGATTATATCATTCCAGAATCAGTCAAGGCCAAGACTGCCAAAGCCGGATCGCCAATGTCAAAAAATGACAATCTCTCTACCTTCACTCGCTAAAGCTTGCGACCGGACCGGAGTCTCGGATAGGTCGGCTGCTGTATTAGCAACATCAGTTCTGCATGATCTTGGTCTCGTGTCGCCGATCGCTCGATCTAAAGTAATCGTTCGAAGCAAGATCCACCGAGAACGCAGCAAAACTTGTAAGAAACTCCAGCAGAATGATGACCACACTGGCATAGAGGGAGTATTCTTTGATGGCCGCAAGGATAAAACTTTGACACAAGTTCTCGGCGTCGACAACAAGTACCACAGAAAAACCCTCACGGAAGATCACATAAGCATCATCGCAGAGCCGGGTTCTTCGTACTTCAGCCACACGACTCCGCCATCAGGCTCCAGCAAAGACATAACCGAGTCATTAGTCGCTAGTTTGAAAGAGCGGAATGCGAAGACAGAGAACATAAAAGTTGTAGGGTGTGACGGCACAAATGTTAACACGGGACACAAGGCGGGCGTTATCCGGCGACTGGAAGAAACCTTCGAGCATCCTCTGCAGTGGCTGGAGTGTCTGCTCCATGCCAATGAGCTGCCCCTGCGCCATCTATTCGAGGCACTCGACGGCGCGACTACAGGCCCGCGCGGATTCTCTGGATCTATCGGAAAGCGGCTAGTGACGTGTAGCGAACAGCCTGTCTCCTCATTTGAACCAGTGCAGCTGACCGAACAACTGTCCTGTGTGGACCCGAAGGAGTTGAGCACAGATCAGCGGTATCTACTGGAACTGTGCAATAACATCAGCAAAGATGAATGTAGCGTCGATCTGGCAATGCGAAACCCTGGTTGCCAGAATCACTCACGATGGCTAACAACAACCAATAGAATCCTCCGATTATATGTCAACGACAAGAAACCATCCGAGAAGCTGAAAATGCTGGTTACGTTCATCATTCGCGTATATGCTCCGATGTGGTTCGCCATAAAAGTCCAGTCGTCATGCAAAGATGGAGCTAGGCACGTTCACCAGATACCCGTCAAGTCACGATACCTCAGCCCTAAGTACAAGAAGATCGTTGACCCCGTCATTCACCGCAACACGCACTTCGCTCACCCGGAGAATTTGCTCCTAGCCATGATGACGGACCATCGACCACACATACGAGAGCTAGGCCTGCGACGAGTGATGAAGGCCAGAGCTGCAGACCCCAGTGGACAAATACGGAGGTTCAAGGCTCCCGCAAAACTCAACTTCGACGCCGTGGACTACTTCGACATGATCGACTGGGCAGTCTGCCCTATCTCGGAGCCTCCCGTAATCAAGGCAATGACAGATGCTGAGCTCAGGGAACTCATCACGACGGAGGTGACTCCAACTGTCCTCTTCCCAAAATTCCCCTGCCACACACAGGCTGTGGAAAGACACGTGAAGCTGGTGACCGAGGCGGGAAAAGCTGTGTGTGGACAGAAATCGCGAGATGGCTTCATCCGTGCACGCGTCGCTTCTCGACAGCTAATGCCGACGTTCGAGTCGAAACGTGACTTCTCTCACTTCACCTTGTAACTGTTTGTGACTTTGAAATCAAGAGATACTGTAATAATCAAAGTATTTGATTGCATTAAATGAATTTTAAGATGACTACCTTACCTAGACATTAATCTACCTATATCGCTCAAATGTCGCGTAGTATTGTCAAATAAAAAGTTGTGAAGGGTGATACAAAAATTGTTCAAAAATAATAAAAAATTTACACAGTGATGTATTGGCACCTTTTGACATAATGTAGCTAATTGAAATTCAACCAATTTTTTCTTTGGACATTTTCACTCCACCCTTATATATATATACATATATATATATATATAAATATATATATATATATATATATATATATATATATATATATATATATATATATATATATATATATATATATATATATTATATATATATATATATATATATATATATATATATATATATATACACACTGGTGTACTTGTCTTACGACCATAATCCGTTCCAAAATCGTCGTCAGAAGCAAAAAACGGTCGGATGATAAGACTTTATTATCGAAAAACCCAAAGAATAAAGAAAAAAATATTAAGAAAAAAATCGTCACTTAAAAGTGCAGTAAAACGCGTATAAACAATGCCTTTTACCCTACAGTACATAGCATAGTGTTTACCATGAGCAAATGTATCAGTAAAGTGACAAAAAAAAAGTAAATGTTGTTCTCACCCAAGTGACGAGTTACAGCTGGCTTGTAGAGTCAATGATGGTTGAGTGGGAAATGAAACAGCACACTTAGTGCTGCTTGGAAGGAGAGTCACCTATTATGCCAGGGTCATCAGGGTAGCTGTCGCTGTCACTGACACCCACGAGTGCCTTGCGGGGAGGTTGCCGCGCACTGTCACTAACACTCTGGCCAGGCTCCTCACTGTCACTATTACTTTCACTTTCACTGCGGCGAGGCTGGCGCGCACTGACAATACACTGAGGCTAAGCTGCAGCTGACTGGCTCTGTCAGGAAAAACACTGCGGGCACTTGGGTCAAGGGCAGAACTTGTGCTAGGCTGCGGCACGCTCACGTGCACGCTTAGCACTCAGGCCAAGCAGGAACTTGTCCATGGTTTGCTGCCTCACTCGCTTCTTTACGGAGGCCCTGAAGAACTCGAAGGCATTCTCTAGAATGTTTATGCCGTCAAACACGATATTCTTGTCAGGGTGGTAGGTCACGAGGCACTCTTGGACGTCTTCCCAGTTACGAAGCCACTGCTTGATCATAGCCGCGGGCACCTTGCTAATTCGCCCCTCGCTTGCCTCTTTCCTGCTTGACGACTGCGCTTCCTCGGCGGCCTCCTCCTGCTGCTGTTGCTTGAGGTGCTGCAGGTCGTCTGTCGACAACTCCTGCCGATGCTCCTCCACCAGCTCGTTGATGTCGTCGTCGCTCATCTGCAGGCCCAAACTGCAAATCTCAGGTACCACAGGGTCGTTAGGCTCCGCCTTGATGCCACCGAAGTCACTCGCCGGCAGTGCTGCAGGCCACAGTTTCTGCCATACAGCGACGAGGGTGCGGACGGTCACTTCATCCCATGCCTACTTCATGAGGCGGATGGCTCCGAGGACGTTGAAATGGTCCATCCAGAAGTCACGCAGTTTGATGTATGTGGTGTCGGTGACGTTGAAGCAGTTCCGGAAGAGGGACTTGGTGTACAGCTTCATGAAATTTGCGATGACTTGCTGGTCCATCGGCTGAAGCAGTGGCGTAGTGTTAGGGGGGATATACTTCACGGTGATGAAGTCAGCAGAGGCGGCAAGCTCGTGGTCAAGGTCAGGAGGGTGGGTGGGAGCGTTGTCTAGCACGCGGAGGGCGCGGCGAGGCAGGTTGTTCTCCCGTAGATACTTCTTGACTGCAGGGGCGAACTCGAGGTCAATCCACTCCCTGAAGAGGTAGCGGGTGACCCAGGCCTTGTTGTTGGACCACCACATGACAGGGAGCACAGGAATGGAGGTGTTATATGTCTTGAACGCCCGGAGGTGCGCTGATTGGTAGACGAGGAGCGGCTTGATTTTGCAGTCCCCCGTGGCGTTGGCGCACAGTAGCAGCGTCAGGCGGTCCTTCATGGCCTTGTGCCCCGGCAGGCTCTTCTCCTCGGCAGTGATCTACGTCCTCCTGGTCATCTTCCTCCAAAATAGCCCAGTCTCGTCTGCGTTAAAGACTTGCTGCGGCAGGAACCCCTCCTTGTTGACAAATTTCTTGAATTCGGCGACGTACTTTTCTGCAGCCTTGCTGTCGGAGCTCGCTGCTTCCCCATGAGGCAGCACACTGTGAAGGCCAGGTAACCGCCGCATGTTGGTGAACCAGCCACAGCTCGCCTTGAAGTCTTCCACGCCTGTAGGAACTGTTGTTGAAGTCGTGGGGCGCCTGCTCTTCAGGTCGTGGAATATTTTGAGGGCCTTCTCCCGAAAAATATCTTCGGAGATCCTATCGGACAGCAGCTTCTTCTCGTTAATCCACAACAGCAGCAGCTTTTCCACTTCCTCCAGCTGGGGTGGTCGGTGAGATGGAGAGCTTGATCTCCTCTTTCTGCTTAATTAGGGAGCTGATGGTGGAGTGGTTCCGAGTGTAGAGCCAGCTCGTGTACACGTGTGTCGCTCTCGAATTTCTCTATTATTTCCTTCCTCTCCTCCAACGTCAGGGGACCCTCTTCCTTTACGGAGCCTTCTCCGAGGCACCAGGCTGCTTCTTGGGAGGCATGGTGGCACGTAGGGCGCGTAGTTGAAATATTGGTAGTAGCACTTGTAATAGATGATGCAGACGGGAAGTGTTGACTGCTCGCGTGAGAAAAGTGCTGGACACTGGGCGCAGTCATGCATGTGCGCGGCGTTGGTTGATTGGCAGTTGGCTGGAAAAAACTCACTCCGTTGCCTGACAACCGTGACGTGGTCGGATGCCAAGTTACCCGTCGTAAGCAAAACAAAAAAATTGAATATTTTTTTGGTCGGATAGCGGTCGTAAGTCAAATACGTCGTATGCCGAGTACACCACTGTATATATATATATATATATATATATATAATATATATATTATATATATATATATATATATATATATATATATATATATATATATATATTACAATTATTTTTCATACTTAGCTCGCAGCGCCCCACAGTTGTTATAACTCACATTTTACCTTCCCCACATTGAGACCACTCACTCAACATATCAACTTAAATGCACAGTAAGGGGTAATAATAAATATGAGTACACTACACTCCGTATTATATTTCATTGATAAGATATCAGACCCTTAACCTCAGACTCCTCATTCAGAGTCCTCTGGTGATACTTCCATATTGAGCAGGTCCATGTTCATGAAGACCAATCTCTCAAAAATATCGGAGGTCATATACTCGCTCTCTTGGCCTTTATGCTGTCCGACCCCTGGGAGAACAGTCTCTCCACGGTTGCAGAGCTGTGTATGGCCGTGTTGTACTTAAAGTAATCGTCCAGACCATTTCATCATTCCTAATTTTATGTAGTTAGAGTATAGCTATTATCGAGTGTATCAACAATATGTTGTCACTTTTTGCATCCAGTCAGCCGTTTTTAAATAATCCGCAAACAAAATCTGTAACTTCCCCGAGCTTCGAAAACACTGCTGGCAATTCCAATGAACTAAACTCGATAAATGCCAGTGGTCGCTGGCAGTTTTAACTCAAAGGTTGGTTTGCTTGTGTTTTGGCTCCGCGACTAATATTTTCATAAATCAATTTCGCAATAAATATTGATGCACCGCATCTGAATACCAAAAAATATAGTTCTTCTGTTGTTCTACTAATTGTATGGATGACATGCATTACGATGGAACGTTCTATAATAACAATTTAAAGCAAATTACTCGCCTCGAGTATCAAAGCTTAATATATTTTTTACATGTATATTGTAGGATGTTTTATTGGGGGCGATGTTCACACTGTTTTCTAAGACAGTACTGCTGCGTCTGGCAAACGCTTGTCAAAATACAATAAGCAATGCTTTGGAAAAACGAAGAATATAGAATGCCGAAATCTTTCTGTTGCTGCGACCAAGTAGGTTATAATTGTGGAGGCGGCATGCCGCGCATTGCGGCGGGAAGATTGAATCAAAACATTGCGACTTCACGCGTCGACTCATTGCACTTCCAGGCTTTCTATCTAATTGATACACAATAATAACAGGAAAATATGACTGCCTAGGTATAGTTAACTTCTAAACATTCGTTATTGACTATATAATATCATAGAGTAACATTTCCATCGCCTCCTCAACTATACACTGCTTGGTTATTTGGTTATATACATGTTTTACAGAATCAGGCTTCTATACAATATACACAAATTATAGAAGAAAATCGTTCTTAATATTATACTTTTGTGTTTTAAATGCAGTGGAATATGCCCATATTTTGTTTTCCAGTAGACCAACTTATTATAAAAAAAGTTACTTAAAACTGCCAGCGACCACTGGCATTTCGAGTTTCAGTTCTCTCTAATTGGCAGACGACGGTACCATAACTCGGTGACGTCATCCCAGGAGCTTCCTCCCGCCCGCGCTAGTACAAATACACGTAAACCTAGGTAATAAAGAGTACTTGAAGAATTTGGGGTGTTTCTGATATTTTTTTTTTTGCGATATGATATACACATGCATCCTTTGTGGGTGCAGCAAGAAAGCTGTGCCTTTCCAGAGAAGTATGCACACGTATCAAACCAATAGGCGAGAAATGTGTAAAAAATGTTGGTGCGTCAGACGAGGGCTCAATGCGGGGGTGGGTGTTGGTGATGGGGGAAGGTGATGGGTTGTTGGTAGTAGGGGAAGGGGATGGTTGTTAGTGGTGGAGGAAGGGGGTGGGTGTTAGTGGTGGGTGTTGGTGGTGGGGGAATGGGATAGGTTTTAGTGGTGGATGAAAGGGATGGGTGTTGGTGTTGGGGGATGGGTGTTGGTGTTGGGGAAGGGGGTGGGTGTTCGGTGTTGGGGGAAGGGGATGGTGTTGGTGGTGTGGAAACGAAGGTGGATGTTGGTGGAGGGGGAAGGGGATGGGTGTTGGTGGTGGGGAAAGGGGATGGGTGTTGGTGTCGGGGGAAGGGGATGGGTGTTGGTGGTGGGGGTAGGGAATGGGTGTTCGGTGGTTGGGGAAGGGGATGGGAGTTGGTGGTGGAAGGGGATTGGTGGGGATTGGGTTGGTGGCATGGAAACGGGGGTGGATATTGGTGGTGGAGGAAGGGGATGGGTGTTGGTGGTGGGGGAAGGGGATGGGTGTTGGCGGTGGGGAAGGGGATGGGTGTTGGTGGTGGGGGAAGGGGGGGGGGTGTTGGTGGTGAGGGAAGGGGATGGATGTTGGAGATGGGGGAAAGGGATGGGTGTTGGAAGTGGAGATGTGGGTGGGAAAGGGGGTGGGTGTTTGGGATGTGGGTGGGGGAAGGGGATTGGTGTTGGAAGTGGGGATGTGGGTTGGAACAGGGGTGAGTGTTGTGGGATGTGGGTGGGTTTTGGGGATGAAGTAGAGTGTGTTGTGTTGTTACCATCATTATGGATATGGCGTAAGTGATTCAAACGAGGGCACGCAGTCCACACTCGCCGTATTGAGTCCGCTAAGATCACTTGCAATCCGATGTCCAGAGACTCGGCAGTATATAGCCTTTAAGCCTTATCCCTTACCATTTATAGATGATAATAATACAATCTCAATTGATTCCCTTTCTGGTTTTATTGGAAAAGCTTGAACATTATACACAAAATACATTTACTGAAAATACAGGATATATTTATAAGTCGGTATATTTGTAGACTTATTTGGGTGAGTTAAATATGTACGCCAGCTTGTACACATTTATTTAAAGTCCAATAATGAACATAGAATATTACAACCAGAGATTTAGTAGTGAACACTGCCAGGGAATGTCTCGGAGCTCGTGAGCAGAGCGTGTTGAAGGTAGTGTGTTCCCAGGGCTTCTCTTTTCCTTCCCTGCTTCTGTCCATTCGTTCCTCCCGTTTCCTGCTTTCGTCACGAGATGACGTTATCATTTATGATAACTATAACAACTGACTTAGGTACATTTGTTTTGTGATCCACTTCCTTCGTCTAACAAAAGGTTGAGCAATCCTTTGTTCTCATGGCTAACTTGTAAAAGATACATATACTTATAAATGCCTTATATGTACATAATTATATGATCATGTTGTTTAAAAAAATACACTGGTTCATTTGATGTTAAGTATATGAGAATATCCTGTATGGAAAGTAAAACATGTGTGACACTTGTTTGATAATAGTTGTAATTCAATAGTAATAGTTATGCAAGTTATTATATATGTTAGAAGTGATTACTGACTGACATTTTTGCATATTGAGTGTTTACATGAATAGTTAATATAATGATACGAAAAGAACATGTAATAATAAGGAGTAAAACGTAGAAAGATTGTGTATAAAGATTGTGTGTAAATACAACAGGTACTTATATTAAAAGGTGTATGTATTTGTAAGATGTTATGTTTACTAAAGTAACACCTTCGAAAACTTGAGAGAACGTTTAAGAAAGGGAAAAGGAAAGCGGAACGGAAAGGTACAGTGAAATATTATCGCTTGTGCTGCTACAAGTGAACAATAGCATATTCTTGAAAGACTCCAGCATCCCCCCCTCTCTCTCTCTCTCTCTCTCTCTCTCTCTCTCCTCTCTCTCTCTCTCTCTCTCTCTCTCTCTCTAGGTGAACTCTTCAAATGACGTCATCAATAATATTCCCGGGCCTATTGGAAGGATGACATTTTTTACAGTGCTTTTTGCAAAATTCGTGTTTTTATGGAAATAAGGCGTGGAGAAGAATTATTTTTTGTGGATTAGGTGTTTTGAATGAACATTCAACATATTTATGCAAAGCAAAAATGGGTCTGAACGATTACTTTAACGAACACATCTACCCAGGCGGCATGGGAAAGGGCGGGAAACATGGCCTGCTCCAGCAGCTTGTTCCTCTGCTTCTCTGAACACCTACTCTCAAGCTTTTTCCCCATCTTGTTGGAGAGGCGGGTAGAGTTGGTGCCCTCTGTAGCTGTGGGTCCTGGGCTCATCAAAGAATGGAAATAATAGATATATAATTTTGTAAACTATATATAAAATACAAATTGGAAGTAATCGGAGTCAGAAAAAAACTATACTATTATTTAGAAAAAATTAATCCTTTTTTTATAAATACAAATATTTACAAAATATTTAATAAATAAAAAAATTGTGAATTATATTATTCCACTTAAATCTTAAATATTACATAATTTATCAGCATGACGCTCAAGATTGCTAATATAATGCCTTGGAATAATGAACTGTCACAACTGAACTGAAGATGCAGTAGATATCGATACAAATAATAAGTATTACCTTTAAAAAATCATCCCCTTCGTCTTCATCTGAGCTGCTGCCTCCTGAGGTATCCAAGACAGCCTGTTCCTTGACCTCGAACAGCAGTCTTGATTTCACGGCATCTACCTTATCAGGGTTAAGAAGGCGGATCACAGGCAGCTTGAAGAGGGGGTGGATTGCTGTCAATCAATCATTGGGGCGTACGCCGGGGGGCGCGTTGCCTCGTCCATCATACGACGACACTCCTGGGGGTCACCACACACGAGTCCCCATGTAGGTTTTATTCCCATACCAAGCAACTCTCGACTGGAAACATCAACTTGCCCCAGCCACGATCCTTGTTGGCGCCCTCTTGGCCTCCTCCACACCGGATTGTCTTTTACAGATACAACCCGATGGGAAGGATCGGTTTCAGGGTAGCGTACGTGCCACCGAATATAATGCCCATATAACCGAAGTTGGCGCTGATGGATTATGCACGTAATAGGCCTCGATTCAGTCTCACGGTGCAATCGCTGATTTGTCACGAAATCATCCCAGAGATATCCCATGATTCTGCGAAGACACTTATTACCAAAAGTTCGATTCGCCTCTTCAAGTCGGTATTTAGTGTCCATGTCTCCCAACCATGGAGTAACAAAGGGATTACAAGCGACTTAAAGATCTTTGCCCTCCTGCACAGGTACCGACAACGCCAAATAATCGAGGTGAGCGAGTCTATAACACCGTGGGCTATGCCAATCCGCCGTAAGACTTCTTGACGTGACCCGCCCGCATATTCCCGTTTTCTGGAAGAGAATGTGGCGTTTACTCTTGAACACATCAGGTTAGGTTACAGATAGGGTAGGTTAGGTTTTTCTAGTCATGATGTGGTAACTTTCCGTGGGAATCACAATGAGGGTATTTTCGACAAAATCCTATGATTAAGTTGGGATCTACAGCCAAACGTCTTCACTCGGAAACCACATACTCGTCTAGAGAACGGGAATATGCTACCAGCCATAATTATGGACTGCGCTACGAAGGTATGTAGAACTTTCCAAGATCTCTATGTCCTCGCCGCACGCATGAACAGACTGTACTGTTTCATCTAGTAAGCCTCCAAACACCTGGACCTTGGTCTTGAGCCAGGAAAACTCAAGTCCCAAAGGCCTTGCCTCCTTGTGCTGCGCCTCAAGAGCCATCACTAGGACCTCCAGCGACTCAGCAAAGATTATTGCATCATCGGCAAAAACAAGTTCAGTGATCTTGGTGTTGCCGAGGGATGCTTCACAATCACTTTGATCTACAACTTTGCCCAAAACCCAGTCCATACATGTGTTGAAAAGTGATGGGAAAAGGACGCACCCTTGCCTCACTCCTGTATTAACAGGAAAGAAGCTGGATACACCTCCCCCACACTTCATAGCACTCTCACTCCTAGAGTAAGGATTGCTGTGGCCATCAAAAAATCCATTTGATCAAAGAGGCAGTCACTGGTCGGCAAGAAGCGTTCTCTGGACGGTGCGCGTAGCCACGCAGGAATCATGTTCAAAATTGAGAGTTTGCGGACATATTTGCGTTTGCGGAAGTGCTTCCGCAAACGCAAATCCGCAAACATTTACACTTCCGCAAATCCGCAAACGAATTTGAGCTTCCGCATCTGCGGAAGTTGCGGTTTGCGGAAGTGTTTGCGGAAGTGCCCACCTCTGGTGTGTGTGTGTGTGTGTGTGGTGTGTGTGTGTGTGTGTGTGTGTGTGTGTGTGTGTGTGTGTGTGTGTGTGTCTGTGTATATGTGTGTGTGTGTGTGTGTGTGTGTGTGTGTGTGTGTGTGTGTGTGTGTGTGTGTGTGTGTGTGTGTGCGTGTGTGTGTATGTCTGTGCGTCAGAGGTGGGCACCGCAAACGAAAATTCACTTCCACAACCGCAAGTTCGCACATCCCCAAACAAATTATGGTATATTTTCCTTTAATAGAATGCAAAAAAAAGGTAAAAGACTTTGTAGTAATAGATTAATTATTTTTTTACTAACTAACTTATTTCAATTAACATATATTGTTTTTTTCATGCTTACCCTTCAGCGCCCCACATATTTTATAGCTCACATTTCATCTCCTACTCATTGTGACTCCTAACTCAATTGATCAAATTCTGTGCAAACTAAAGGTGAATAATAAGTAAAAGTACACTACATTCCAACTTATAATCATTGATATGATATCAGGCCCTTAACCTCAGAATCCTCAATCAGAGTCCTTTAGTGACAATTCCATCTTGAGAAGTTCCATGTTCTCCTTTATGAAGACCAATATATCAAAATTATCGGAGGTAAGACTTGCTCTTCTGGCATTCATAATGAGGAGAACCATGGGAGAACAATCTCTCCTCGGCTACATAACTGGGGATGGCAGTGTTGTACTTAACAAACACATATACCAGGCGGCATGGGCAAGGGCGGGAAGCATGGTTGCTCCAGCAGCTTGTTCTGCTTTTATGAGCACCAACTCTCAAGCTCTTTCCCCATCTTGTAGGAAAGGCGAGTAGAATTGGTGCCATCTGTAGCTGTGCACGTCCTTGGGTTTTATGGGGTCCCACTATGCCTGGACGGTATGCATGGCTACGCGCACCGTACGCTCGCACAGGAATCGTATTCAAACTTACCACGTTCACTTGATATTTGTGGACATATATGCGTTTGCGGAAGTAAATCTGCAAACGCAAGGCTGCAACTTTTTACTCTGCCGCATATTCGCAAACGAATTCCGACTTACGCACTTGCGGAAATTTTGGTTTGCGGAAGTGTTTGCGGAGGTGCCCGTGTGTGTGTGTATACATGTGTGTATATATCTATAATAATATAAGCGAAAGTGTGTCTGTCTGTCTGTCTGTCTGTGTGTGTGTGTGTGTGTGTGTGGTATAGGTTCCGCCCCCCGTGGCGCAATCACCTCATATGGCACATTTTTGGAACCAGGTCGACCAGTGGAAGGTTTTAAGCCCACTTATGAGATGATCCGATCACCTTTTTTTTTTTTTTTTTTAGCAGCCTATTAGCGAGAATTGTGAAAAAAAATGGGTTGCGAGAATTGAGGAAACCTTGATGTAGGGTGATGGGTAATGGGTGAGTGAATGGGTGGGGTGATGGGTAATGGGTGTGGGGTGATGGGTAATGGGTGTGGGGTGATGGGTGAGTGAATGGGTTGGGGGTGATGGGTGATGGGTGAGGGAATAGGTGGGGGGTGATTGGTAATGGGTGAGTGAATGGGTGTGTGGTGATGGGTAATGGGTGAGTGAATCGGTGGGGGGTGATGGGTAATGGGTGAGTGAATGAGTGGGGGAAATACATACATTTCTACATCCATGTTTTCAGGAAAGTTAGAAGGGGCTATCTGGAGAGTCCGTGTTTGGTGGGCCGAAGTCCCACCAATAGCCCTCCGCAGGAGCTAGCCAAAAAGTCCGCCCGGAGGGCGGCTTTGCGGCTAGTATATATATATCTTGAAATGTCAAGATATATATGTATATATATATGTATATATATATATTTATATATATATGTATATATATTCAGTGTATATATATATATATATATATATATATATATATATATAATATATATATATATATATATATATATATATATATATATATATATATATATATATATATATATATATATATATATATATATATATATATATATATATATTCTTCTATATTAATAAAAGCGAAAGTGTGTGTGTATGTCTGTGTGTGTGTGGGTGTGTGTGTGTGTGTGTGTGTGTGTGTGTGTGTGTGGTATATGTTCGCCCCCCGTGGCGGAATCCTATCATATGGCACATTTTTGGAACCAGGTTGACCAGGGGAAGGTTTTAAGCCCACTTATGGGATGATCCGATCACTTTTTTCTTCTTTTTTTATAGTAGCCTATTAGCGAGAATTGTGAAAAAAAAGTGGATTGAGAGAATTGAGGAAACCTTGATGTAGGGTGATGGGTAATGGATGAGTGAATGGGTGGGGTGATGGGTAATGGGTGTGGGGTGATGGGTGAGTGAATGGGTGGGGGGTGATGGGTGATGGGTAAGGGAATAGATGGGGGGTGATGGGTATTGGGTGAGTGAATGGGTGTGTGGTGATGGGTAATGGGTGAGTGAATGGGTGGGGGGTGATGGTAATGGGTGTGTGAATGGGTGGGGGTGATGGGTAATGGGTGAGTGAATGGGTTGGGGGTGATGTGAATGGGTTGGCGTTAATACATACATTTCTACATCCATGATTTCAGGAAAGTTAGAAGGGGCTATCTGGAGTCTCCAGATAGCCGGGAGGCATATTGCCGAAGTCTATTGCTATACGGGATCAGGGGAAATTGGGACCAATCAGCGCGCGGTGAGAGCGGGGGTGTGGGAGGGGCTTATACTCAGAAGCCCACACACAATAGTTACGGGTAACTTGCTACTTTTGTGGGCAGATATTGTGCGTGACTTGATTTAAATAATATATTTGTAGAGAGAGAGAGAAAACATAAGAGAGAGAGAGAGAGAGAGAGAGAGAGAGAGAGAGAGAGAGAGAGAGAGAGAGAGAGAGAGAGAGAGAGAGAGAGAGAGAGAGAGAGAGAGAGAGAGAGAGAGAGAGAGAGAGAGAGAGAGAGAGAGAGAGAGAGTGGAAACAGTATAAGATGAATTTATTAAATATTATAATTGCATGCTGTATAATTAAGAGAGAGAGAGAGAGAGAGAGAGAGAGAGAGAGAGAGAGAGAGAGAGAGAGAGAGAGAAAGAAGGGTGGAAACAGTATAAGATGAATGAGGGAGAATGATCTGGGAGTGTGGCCTCAATCTAGTCTAGACTCTACCGTAGATAACAGTATAGTTGCCACCTGCACTCATGTCGCCAGGCGGCATATATTACGAATTATAGCATCACTACTGATTTTTATGTGTCACTGAAGATGATACACAATAGTTTATAATCATGAATGTATAATATATAATCAATCTACCCTGTTTCCGCGTTGTTTTAAGCTTTGTATCTGCAAGTATAGACGGTTTCAAATTTACCTACTCGTTTTTATTTCCGGCGACGACAACGGCGGGAGGACACTAAACATAAACACTAGATGGCGACCTTAGTGTAGCCCGTTACCAACGTCGCCACTGTTTTATTTTTGCAGTTTGTTCATTTATAGCCATATTATGACAGATGAAGACACAACATGACACAGACTCTCCAGATAGCCCCTTCTAACTTTCCTGAAATCATGGATGTAAAAATGTAAGTATTAACGCCACCAGACGTCTGTTATCAGAAAAAAAACGTTGTACTGGCGACTTTAGTGTTTTCTACGGTAGAGTCGAAAGGGATCACTGTTACACTCTACATTTCACCATGGCAACATATAGGGAAGTGCTAAATTTTGAGTAGGAAGGTTTTTTCACTACAAGTATAACGGTGAAGGATGACACTGTTCGTCTCCGCATAAATACTAAATAATTATTTTGTTGAATGATATTTTTTATGTTCCGAATACGTATAAGACATGGAGAGAGAGAGAGAGAGAGAGAGAGAGAGAGAGAGAGAGAGAGAGAGAGAGAGAGAGAGAGAGAGGAGAGAGAGAGAGAGAGAGGAGAGAGAAGAGAAGAGAGAGAGAGAAAAAAAATGGAGGGAAAGGAAGGAAAGACAGTGACAAGAATGTGACTTATATGACGGAACATTTTTTTTTTTTAGCAGCCTATTAGCGATAACTGTGAAGAAAAAAAAGTGGGTTGCGAGAATTGAGGAAACCTTGATGTAGGGTGATGGGTAATAGGTGAGTGAATGGGTGGGGTGATGGGTAATGGGTGTGGGGTGATGGGGGGGGTGATGGGTGATGGGTGAGGGAATAGGTGGGGGGTGATGGGTAATGGGTGAGTGAATGGGTGTGTGGTGATGGGTAATGGGTGAGTGAATGGGTGTGTGGTGATGGGTAATGGGTGAGTGAATGGGTGGGGGTGATGGGTAATGGATGAGTGAATGGTTGGGGGGAATACATACATTTCAGGAAAGTTAGAAGGGGCTATCTGGAGAGTCTGTGTTTGGTGGGCCGAGGTGGTGGGTAATGGGTCTATCTGGAGAGTTTGTGTTTGGTGGGCCGAAGGCCCACCAAACACAGGTGGTGGGCCGAAAGCCCACCAATAGCCCTCCGCAGGAGCTAGCCAAAATGGGCGGATTTGCTTTCAGGAAGGTTAGAAGGGGCTATGATGTGAATGGGTTGGCGTTAATACATACATTTCTACATCCATGATTTCAGGAAAGTTAGAAGGGGCTATCTGGAGAGTCTGTGTTTGGTGGGCCGAAGGCCCACTAAACACAGGTGGTGGGCCGAAGGCCGCCCGGAGGGTGGCTTTGCGGCTAGTATATATATATATATATATATATATATATATATATATATATATATATATATATATATATATATATATATATATATATATATTATATATATATATATATCTATAATAATATAAGCGAAAGTGTGTCTGTGTGTGTGTGTGTGTGTGTGTGTGTGTGTGTGGTGTGTGTGTGTGTGTGTGTGTGTGTGGTATAGGTTCCGCCCCCCATGGTGGAATCCCATCATATGGCACAGTTTTGGAACCAGGTTGACCAGGGGCAGCTTTTAAGCCCACTTATAGTATGATCCGATCACTTTTTTTCTCTTTTTTTCAGCAGCCTATTAGCGAGGATTGTGAAGAAAAAAAGTGGGTTGCGAAAATGGAAAAAAACCTTGATGTAGGGTGATGGGTAATGGGTGAGTGAATGGGTGGGGTGATGGGTAATGGGTGTGGGGTGATGGGTGAGTGAATGGGTTGGGGGTGATGGTGGTGGGTGAGGGAATAGGTGGGGGGTAATGGGTGAGTGAATGGGTGTGTGGTGATGGGTAATGGGTGAGTGAATGGGTGGGGGGTGATGGGTAATGGGTGAGTGAATGAGTGTGTGGTGATGGGTAATGGGTGAGTGAATGGGTGGGGGGTGATGGGTAATAGGTGAGTGAATGGGTAGGGGGTGATGGGTAATGGGTGAGTGAATGGGTTGGGGGTGATGTGAATGGGTTTGGCGTTAATACATACATTTCTACATCCATGATTTCAGGAAAGTTAGAAGAGGCTATCTGGAGAGTCTATGTTTGGTGGGCCTTCGGCCCACCAAACACAGGTGGTGGGCCAAAGGCCCACCAATAGCCCTCCGCAGGAGCTAACCAAAAAGTCCGCCCGGAGGGCGGCTTTGGTTCTAGTATATATATATATATATATATATATATATATATATATATATATATATATTAATGATAATATATGTATATATAATATATATATATTTATATAAATATATATATATATATATATATATATATATATATATATATATATATATATATATATATATATATATTATATATATAAATATTTATATATATATATATATATATATATATATATATATATATATATATATATATATATGAGAGAGAGAGAGAGAGAGAGAGAGAGAGAGAGAGAGAGAGAGAGAGAGAGAGAGAGAGAGAGAGAGACGAGAGAGAGAGAGAGAGAGAGAGAGAGAGAGAGAGAGTATATACGGGCAGGAAATTTTCTCTGAGTCAGATCTCGTTAAAAGTGATAGCTAGTTCAGCGTTAAATATCTTTTTAAAGATATTTTCTCTTTGTCTTAAGAGTGTCTTATTCTCTTTTGTAATCACTTTTATGACTTCGCCGTAGCTTGTCATTTTTGCTGTATCGCGATTTCGGGTCTAAGAACCCTTCTTCAGCAGCATGTGGAAGATGTTTTCTCCTCACTTGTAGAGGTGAGCATGATTAAGCTGTGGAGTGAAGCGCTATTTATTGATGAAGTCTGGCTGCCGTTTTGATAAAGATGTTGATTATCGATGACACCTTTATCAAAACGAAAAGTCACTACGACTCAGAACAGCTGAAGCTCTGCCTACAAGATACTTCAGGCCTCACCTTTACCATAGAAAGCAGCTCAGACAAATCAATGCCGTTTTTGGACGTCCTTGTAACGCAGAAAGAAGAATCATTCATCACAAACGTCTACGTGAAGCCAACGAACACCGGACACTGCCTCAACGGAGAGAGCGAATGCCCGCAGAGATATAAAGACTCCACACTCGGTGCTTATATCAGAAGAGCTCTCACACACTGCAGTACATGGCA
Organism: Chionoecetes opilio; assembly: GCA_016584305.1. Classification (NCBI taxonomy): domain Eukaryota; kingdom Metazoa; phylum Arthropoda; class Malacostraca; order Decapoda; family Majidae; genus Chionoecetes; species Chionoecetes opilio. Next base: position 220,013 of record JACEEZ010019606.1, on the reverse strand, counting down.
ACTTATGCACAAAGAAATCGAGCGATCCACTCAAGTCCTCATCAACAACAGCTTCAGCGAGAGAGACATCAACCGTCAGACTAAGAAAATCATGTAGAACTGGTACAATCCAAACGCCACAAAAAAGAGTCAGGACATAACTATTTTCTACCGGGCTTTCTTCTGCACCGCTCACCAGGAAGAAGAAAGAATAATATCACAAATCGTCAACCGAAATGTTAAACCTGCAGACCCAGAGAAGAGAATAAAACTACAAATTTTACTACAAGAACAAAAAACCCCGGGCTACCTCCTTCTCCGTAACGGGCCCAAGCCAGACGAAGGGGGACAAAAAAAAAATTTTCCCAGTGTATTTAGGATCATTTGCAAAAAAAGGAAACTGTGAAGTCCCCCCCCTCACCCAAACATCGGAGACGAAAAAACAAAAGCTGTTTAAAAACCCCCCGCCTTATTTTGAAACCAAAAACTTCAGGAGCCCCAAAAAAAGGTCACCTATTAAAAAAAACAGGGCCACCCATCCCCAAAAAACTTTTTTGGGAAGAAAAATACAAAATTTGGGTTGACATGTGTCGGGTCTCCCGGCGATTTCCCAAATTTCCCTTAGAAGCACTATAAATAAAAAAACATAAACCCAAAGTTTTAACGTACAGGAAAAACGACCTACAAGCTCTACCAAGCAGGGGAAAAGAACAAAGGCAAATTTAAAACACCCTACTAAAACAGGAAACAAAGCGGGGAGTAAAACAACCAATAAGCGTCCCCCCACTAACGGAGAAAAATTTCAACAAAAGAAAGCAAAACTTTTCACCAATCAGGCCCCCCCCAATGGGCCCCAGCCCATAACTCCCTTTTCAGGGTTTTGTTTACATCGGTGCATTGTGGGGATAAGGGGGGGTCCCCGCGGGTGGACCTACAAAGGGGAAAAACTAGGGGCGAGGAAGAATTCGAGTTATTTTGCGCGAAATTAAATATTCCAGGGGGCTATTTACTGTGCTCGTTCTCCCCTGCCCCAAACATAGAGAAGACCTGAGGTAATGGCTGTGTGAGAGGCTTCAAAAACCCCAAGAAAACAGATTTAAAAACAGACCCCTCGTCAAAAGGAAGCAATGTGGGGTACGAAAATGTTCCCTACCACTTGCTTACTTTTTAAAATGAGACTCTGTTTGGGGATTTTGTTTCTTGGTTTAGAACCCTCTGCACATAAAACCATCACCCTCAGGTCTTCTCAAAATTTTGGTTGTCGGGAAAAGCACGGAAATATAGCCCCTTTGAATACCCAATTTTTCGCCCAAAAAAACAACTAAAAAAATTTTTTTTCATCTTTCGAATTTTCCTTTTTGTAGGGGAATTTTCATGGTTATGATGGGTTTTAAAAAATACCTTATTAATTGAGTTTCCTTTTTTTGCTTTGATGTAGTAGTGGTCATCAGGGTTTTAAGTGTTACTTGAGGGCCCAAGAAAAACTTTTGGGGGGTCTATACCAACATCAAAAAACCTTTTTTGCTTTTTTATTTTATTACTCCATCCATAAAAAAAAGTTGCTAACCACGGTGACTTTACCCACCCTTTGGCCTCATGCCCCCTGCAGGTACTGTCGTTCCCCGAATTTTGTCCCTACAAAAAATGGGGAAAGTCCCCCGCCCGTAAGGGTTTTAGGGGGGGACCCCGGTCATTTCGCCATCCCATAGTATTTCGCCCACAGGTCTTTTCCCTCCCCTTTTTATGGAGTCATTTCGCCCACACTATGGATTTAATAGGAGCTAGGAGGTTGGTTATATTTTTTAGTGTGTCGAAAAACCCCCAACCCCCCGTAGGGAGGTTAGGTTAGTTTTTCTTTAGGTAGGTTAGGGAAAGGTTAGTTTTGGGGGATTTTTGGGTTTATTTTTTGGGTTTAGGTTGGGTTTTAGGTTAGATTTAGATTTGGTTAGGTTAGGATGGGTTTAAAATTTTTGGGGGGGTTTAGCTTGGGGTTAGTTTTTGGAAAGGTTAGGTTATCGGTGGGTCAAGCCCCCTGCTGGGGTGGGTTAATTTTGGTTGGGTTTGGGTTTTTTTTGGGTTTGGGCCCTTTTCGCCTTTCGCCCAAAAACATTTTTTTCCACAGGGAAGTAAATTTCCCCCCACATATAAGTCAATTTCGCCCACTTAAAGTCAATTCGCCCACACGACCCAAATTGTCCGGAGTAAAGGGAACTAATTTCCCCTCTGGCGAAAGGGAAAATAAAACCAAGTAACCTTGGGCGAAAGGGACGGTAAAAATTCTAGTGTTTGCCCTTTACTTCCCACTTCCCCCAAACAATTTTGGGGGACCGGGGGGAATCCCGGGGTTTTTTTCGGGGGTGGGGAAAAAAATGTTTTCGCGGAAAACCCCGAAATTTTAAAGAGTGTGAAAGGGGGGTAAAAAATTCCCTTTAGATCTAGGGAAAATTTCCTTATATTTTTTAGGGGAAAATTGCCTAACCAAAAAAAAACCAAAACCAAACCCCAAAAATTAACCTACACTAGCAGGGGGCTTGACCCCCGGATACCAAACCCCAAAACCAAACCCAACCCCAACCCCTAACCAACCCAAAAACTAATCAAACCAAACCAAACCAAAAATCTAATGGGTTTAAAGTTTTGGGGTTAGGTTAGGTTAGCTTGGGTTAGATTTGGTTGGGGTTAGGTTATCGGGGGGTAAACCCCCTGCTAGGGTGGGGTTAAATTTTTGGGTTTAGGTTGGGGTTTTATTGGGGTTTTAGGCAATTTTCTCTAGATAAAAGGGGAAAAATTCCCCTAGATCTAGGAAATTTTCCCCCCCTTACACAACTTTTTTAATTACGTTTTTCCGACGCAAATTTTTTCCCCCCCCGGGAAAAACCCCGGAACCCCCCAAAGGTTCCCCCAAAACTTGTTTGGGGGAAGTGGGAGATTTATGGGCCAAACACTAAAAATTTTTCCCGTCTTTTTCGCCCAAAAAGGGGTTTCATTCCATTTCTGCCAGGGGAAAAAGTTTATAGTTACATGATCCGTGACAGGGATGATTTGTGGGCAAAAATTGGGAATCTTATATGTGGGCGAATTGACTTAATGTGGACGAAAATGTTTGGGGGCCCCCCCCCCCGAAATGACAAAAATTTGCCAACCAAAAAAAAACCAAACCCAACCCAAAAAATTTAAACCTACCCTAGGGGGGCTTGATCCCCGATAGCAAAAAAAACCCAAAAACCCAAATTTTTTAAACCACCCAAACCCAAACCAAAAATTAACCTAACCAAACCTAACCAAATCAAACCCTAAACTCCCCAAATCTAAACCTCCCCCAAACCCTAAAGAAATTTCAAACCAAAACCCCTCTGGGGGGGGGTTTTGGGGGTTCTCTTTTCCACAAAAACAAAATTAACCAAAACCCCCTAGCCCCTATAGACTCCATGGGTTGGGGGGAAAAATGACGGATCCCAAACCCAAACCTTTTACTTTTCGGCGATTTTTCCCGTTTTTGTGTAGGGACAAAAATATGGGTTTAGAGGGACATTACCAGAAAGTACCTTGAGGAAAGGGGAAGGGGTTTAATGCACCGTGGTTAGGGAAAATTTTGTTTTTGGATGGAATTAAAAAAAAAAACAAAGGTTGGTGAGTTGGTATAGATCAAAAATTTTTGGCCCCAAAAACAAAAAAAACCCCCCCAAATTTTTGGGAAAAAAAAAAGGAAAAATTAAAAGGTTTTTTAAAACTATCAAACCATGAATATGTACCCCTACAAAGAGAAGGGGGAAAAAAAAAAAAAATTTTTTTGGGGGGAAAAAAAAATTTTTTTTTCCCCCCCCCAAAAAAAAAAGGGGGTGAATTTTTTTTTTTTTTTTTTGGGAAAAAAGGGAAAAAAAAAAAAAAGGGGAAAAAAAAAAAAAATTTTTTTTTTGGGGTTTTTTTTGGGGGTTTTTTTTTAAACCCCCCCTTTTAAAAATTTTTAAAAACCCCCCCCTTTTTTTTTCCCGGGGAAAAAAAGGAAAAAATTTTAAAATTTTCCCCCTTTTTTTTTCGGAAATTTTTCCCCCCCCCCCTTTTTTCCCCTTTTTTTTTAAAAACCCCCCCCCCTTTTTTCCCCCGGGGGGGGAAAAAAATTTTTAAAAAAAGGTTTCCCCCCGGGGGGGGTTTTTTTAAAACCCCCCCCCCCAAAAAAAAAATTTTAAAAAAAAAAAAATTAAAAAAAAAAAAAAAAAATTTTAAAAATTTAAAATTAAAATAAAATTTAAATTTTTTTTAAAAAACCCAAAAAAAAAAAGGGGCCCCCCTTTTTTAAAAAAAATTTTTCCCCAAAAAAAAAAACCCCAAAAAAATTTCCCCCCGCTTTTAAAAAAAAAATACCCCTTTTTTTTAAACCAAAAAAAAAAACCCTTTTAAAAAAAAAATAAAAAAAAATTTTAAAAAAAAAAAAAAAGAAAAAAGAAAAAAAAAAAAAAAAAAAATAAAAAAGGGGCCCAAAATTTAAAGGAAAAAAAGGGAAAAAAAAAAAAAAAAAAAAAATAAGGGGGGAAAAAAATTTTTAAAAAATTTTAAAAAAAAAAAAAAAAAAAAAAAAAAAAAAAAAAAAAAAAAAAAAAAAAAAAAAAAAAAAAAAAAAAAAAAAAAAAAAAAAAAAAAAAAAAAAAAAAAAAAAAAAAAAAAAAAAAAAAAAAAAAAAAAAAAAAAAAAAAAAAAAAAAAAAAAAAAAAAAAAAAAAAAAAAAAAAAAAAAAAAAAAAAAAAAAAAAAAAAAAAAAAAAAAAAAAAAAAAAAAAAAAAAAAAAAAAAAAAAAAAAAAAAAAAAAAAAAAAAAAAAAAAAAAAAAAAAAAAAAAAAAAAAAAAAAAAAAAAAAAAAAAAAAAAAAAAAAAAAAAAAAAAAAAAAAAAAAAAAAAAAAATTTTTTAAAAAAAATTTTTTTTTTAAATTTTTTTGGGTTTCCCCCAAAAAAAATTTTTTTGGGGAAAAAAAAAAAAAAAAAAAAAAACCCCCCCAAAAAAAAAAAATTTTTTTAAAAAAAAAATTTTTTTTTTTTCCCCCCTTTTTTTTCCCTTTTTTTTTTTTTCCCCCCCCTTTTTTTTTTCCCCCTTTTTTTTTTTTTTTTTTTCCCTTTTTTTTTTTTCCCCCCCTTTTCCCCCCCCCCCCTTTTTTTTTTTTTTTTTTTTTTTTTTTTTTTTCCCCCCCCTTTTTTTCCCCCCCCTTTTTTTTTTTTTTTTTCCCCTTTTTTTTTTTTTCCCTTTTTTTTTTTTTTTCCACTTCCCCCCCCCCCCCCTTTTTTTTTTCCCCCTTTCCCCCCCCGGGTTTTTTTTTCCCGGTTTTTTTAAAAAATT
>JACEEZ010019606.1:132207-209707 GCA_016584305.1 Chionoecetes opilio | reverse complement strand
TTTACTCTTTCATCCCTTTCACTGGTAAACTCTGGAACTCTCTTCCTGTTTCTATTTTTCCACTTTCCTATGACTTATATCTTTTCAAAAGAAGAGTAACAAGACACCTCCCGAACTAAATTGGCCTACCCCTCAGTTTTTATTGTATTCTCTTACTGTCTTCTTTATAGGGACTGGCAACTAAGCGGGCTTTGTGTTACCCATTTTTGTTGTGCCCTTGGCCAGTTCCTTGTGATGTAAAAAAAAATAAAAAAAAAAAAAAAAAAAAAAAAAAAAAAAAAAAATATATATATATATTATATAAGATGAGAGAGAGAGAGAGAGAGGAGAGAGAGAGAGAGAGAGAGAGAGAGAGAGAGAGAAGAGAGAGAGAAGAGAGAGAGAGATAAAATATAATATATATAATATATATATATATATAATAAGGAGAGAGAGAGAGAGAGAAGAGAGAGAGAGAGAGGAGAGAGAGAGAAAAGAGAGAGAGAGAGAGAGAGAGATAGAGAGAGGAGAGAGAGAGAGAGAGAGAGAGAGAGAGAGAGAGAGAAATATAATATATATATATATATATATATATATAGAGAGAGAGAGAAGAGAGAGAGAGAGAGAGAGAGAGAGGAGAGAGAGAGAGAGAGAGAGAGAGAGAGAGAGAGAGAGAGAGAGAGAGAGAGAGAGAGAGAGAAGAGAGAGAGAGAGAGAGAGAGAGAGAGAACAAATTGACAAACAGACTGAGAAAGACAGATAGACAGGAAGACAGATAGACAGACAAACATACAGGTAGACATATGCAAAGGTACAAATAAACAAGCAATAACAGTCGATTAAAACTGTGAAAACAGAGAATGAAGAAATAAGGCGTCAACAAAATATGAAAACTACACCAATAGGGTGCGGAATAAGAAGAGGAAAATGAAGACCACGAAGGCAGGAAAGGAAGAAATATAATGGAAAGGAAAAAAAAATAGGGCAAGGCGGAAAAAACACGATAGGGTATGAAATATGGTATAAAAGGCATAAAAAGGAAGTTAAGGACGAACGAAAGTTGTTAGCTAGGAATTGGGAGATAAGGAGGGAAGGGAGCATGTCACGTTCAGGCCCCGTTAACTACCCTTCTCAACCTTCCTAGTCTCGGCTTGACGAAGACATTAAATTTGCCGTGGGTAGCGTTATCGCGGGGCAGCCTTCCGCACCACACGGCCTCTAAATCAATACGGAAACGCCTGTGTAGGAACGGGTTTAGAGGAATAGGGCAGGGAAAAGTTGGTGTGGTGGGGAAAAGAGAAAGGAGGAAGATGTAGAGCATAAGGAAGAAAAGTAGGACCTGAAGGGTGAGGAAAGAGAGAGGAAAGTCAGTCTTGGCGGTTATTATGCTTTCCTGCATCTTCCACACCGCAATACTATTTTCCTCATGCCGATGTTTTCTTTTTTCTGGCCAAGAAGTTCCGAGTGTTTGAAGCTAACATTCGTACCTATAGCGTCTGTAGGCAGTGATCTCCAGGATGGTAGGTCCAGGAGGTTCACACGAAGACTGTGATGGTTGGCCTTCGCCCGTGGTGGCGTAGGCAGGATTTCAATAGTGACGCCTGTGATTAGCGGTTCATGCCGCCCCATTGTGTCCTCCAATGCACAATCGCAGGCAGAGAGTTAATGGGTGGCATTTTTATTTTCTTAGTTCATTCACACAACGGTTGCAGAAATATCTTAAAGTAATCGTCCAGACCCATTTTTTTTTTGCCTAATTATGTTGAATGTACATTCAAAACACCTAATCCACCAAAAATAATTTATTTCCAGGCCTTATTTCCGTAAAAACACGACTTTTATAAAAAGCGCGCGAAAAAAAAAATCTTCCCTCCAACAGGGCTACGACTGTTATTGATGACGTAGAACAGGGACGCCCGCAGACACTGTCTGACACCTGTCGGCAAATGTTATGATGAGCGATTGTACTTCGGTGTCAGACAGTGGAATCTGTCGCTGTGACCGACACTCTCCACAACACACGCCCGCACACACGCCTCCTTCCCACACACACGCCTGCGCACCAACACCCTTCCTGCACACACCACACACATACACACACGTGTGTGGAGGCGTGTGTGTGGGAAGGAGGCGTGTGTGCAGGCGTGTGTGTAAGAAGGGTGTCGGTGTGTAGATGTGTGTGTGGGAAGGAGGCGTGTGTGCAGGCGTGTGTGTGGGAGGGAAGGGTGCGGTGTGTGTGGGAAGAAGGCGTGTGTGCAGGCGTGTGTGTGTGGGAAGGAGGCGTGTGTGCAGGCGTCTGTGTGGGAAGGGTGTCGGTGTGCAGGCGTGTGTGTAGGAAGGAAGCGTGTCTGCAGGCGTGTGTGTGGGAAGGAAGCGTGTGTGCAGGCGTGTGTGTGGGAAGGAGGCGTGTATGCAAGCGTGTGTGTGGGAAGGAGGCGTGTGTGCAGGCGTGTGTGTGGGAAGGGTGTCGGTGTGCAGGAGTGTGTGTAGGAAGGAAGCGTGTGTGAGGCGTGTGTGGGGGAAGGAGGCGTGTGTGCATGCGTGTGTGGAGAAGGGTGTCGGTGTGCAGGCGTGTGTGTGGAACGGAGGCGTGTGTGCAGGCGTGAGTGTGGGAAGGGTGTCGGTGTGAAGAGTGTGTGTGGGACGGAGGCGTGTGTGCAGGCGTGAGTGTGGGAAGGGGTCGGTGTGCAGGCGTGTGTGTGGGACGGAGGCGTGTGTGCAGGCGTGTGTGTGGGAAGGAGGCGTGTATGCAAGCGTGTGTGTGGGAAGGAGGCGTGTGTGCAGGCGTGTGGTGTGGGAAGGTGTCGGTGTGCAGGAGTGTGTGTGGGAAGGAAGCATGCTGCACCATAAAGGATGCATGCATGTGGCATATAGCAAAAAAAAATCTATCAGAAACACCCAAATATTTTCAAGTACTATTATATTTATCTCTGTGTTTACGTGCTCTGATCAAGCGCGGGAAGAGGATCCCCCTGATGCTACGTCACGGAGCCTGAGCCTGAGCGTCTGCAAATCTTGAGTGTGTTTGAGAACTCGGGGAATTTGCAGATTTGATTGCGGATTATTTAAAAACGGCTGACTGGATACAAAAAGTGACGACGTATTGTTGATATACTCGTTAATGGCTATGATTTAATTGCATTAAATCAGGAATGATGAAATGGTCTGGACGATTACTTTAAGTGGATATTCGCCCTCATCGGGGATCGAAATTAAAATTGATACGAGAAATCTGCCATGGTCTTGGGCCGGTTATGTCAATCGGCGGTGTGAGTGTCTCTTTATTAGACGATACTGAAATACATGGAGAAATAAAGATTTTTGTTCCTGAGGTGCGAAAGAAATGGATGATTAATAGAAATATAAGGTGGAGTAACAGTGAATGGGGGCCACACGAGAAGTAAGGAAGTATATGTCAAATAAGATTATTGTCATCTTGTAGGTACTTCCAGTAACGCAGTGTTACTCTCTCTCTCTCTCTCCTCTCTCTCTCCTCTCTCTCTCTCTCTCTCTCTCTCTCCTCTCTCTCTCTCTATCTATCTCTTATATATATATATATATATATATATATATATATATATATATATATATATATATTAGTGATGGACCGAATGTCTATTTTCCGTATTCGCGAATGCGAATGCGAATGCGAATATTTGGTTTTAATATTCGCGATTGCGAATGCGAATTGCGAATATTACATAATATTTCAAGTAATACATTATTCTTGATATCATACAGGTAACTGAAATATTTTGTATGTATTGTAAGAGTTCTGCCTTAAAAATATGAATGTCTAAAGCAAATTCCATTCAATTTTCTATGTTTTTAGGTTGCGGGACGAGGACCCATTCCTACACGAATAATTACATGATAATATCTTACATGAATAATTATTATTGTAAAGTTTACACTTTGCAATGTCATTAAAGATAATCTCGAAATACGTAATCCCAAACCACACTGATGTGACTGGACGCCATTACGCAGTGATACGCAATAGTATAGTTATAGTAGCTACATTAGAATACTGTTCTCTTTCAAAGAAAGTTGATTGTGCTCGTGGGTAACAGAGAAGAGCGCGTATATGCCTACTGCAGTATGGCGCACGAGGCAATGATTTGAGTTCAGTAACAGTGACCTTGAGGTTAGCGGCTGCCACTCTGTTGGAGGGTAGAGGATGGAGATATTATTTGAGGGACTATGGCATAGAGTACCACTACGCCTCCTTACCCCATTTTTATTAACTAAAGGCCGTGTCACATGAGCGATATTTTCCGGCATCTTTTAAGAACATAAGAACATAAGAAAATAAGGAAGCTACAAGAGGCCGTGAGGCCTACACGTGGTAGTTCCTGTTTTAGTATTTTGCTACCAAAAGATGCCCGTAGTGGTGGCAAAAAGTGTGCGTGTTGTCACAAGGCGCTTGGGCTACGAGCATCTTTCTACCAGAGTAGCTAAGCTCTTCTTATTCTTCTATCTTAGCTACTTTGCTTCTACTGGCCTCTTTAAAATGTCCTTCCCTCTGTCACATTTCCCATGATAACCATAAACAAACCACTCAAAACCTTACTTGTATTCCTAAATAAAGTAAAAATAACACACATCATAATTATTATCCCCGTAAAAACACCGCAGCCTATTAAATTTGTGTTTTTATCAACGTTTTCCGTCATAACTTCTCATCATCTCAAAACTTAACTATATATCTAAATCATACGTAAACAAATCTAAATAACACGCATGTACCATATATATCATACACGTGTTTGTATAAAGAGTAAAAACATATATCTCCTACCCTACTCTAAAAAAAATATTTTCCTCCTCCCATCTTAATTTTTCTCCTCTCATTTACACCATATTACTATTACTAAACAAAATTATACAGCTATATTCCCAATATACAGCACTTATTTTCCCTAAATATATCACACAGAGATGCTACAGCATCTCTTGACCACCCAAGATTGGTTATTTATATTTATTTCACTGAAATGTGCAGTTCGTAATTCGTACAAGTCTTGCGTCCACATGTAGAAGCAGGCGAGTGTCCGCCTCCTCGTGTGAACATGGGGCGAGGCTGGTCAAGTCGGACTCGGCAGGAGAGCACAGGAACCTCCAGTTCCAACATGTTGATACTTCTTTCCTAGCCAACTCAACTCCTTTGGAAGTCGGAGGCCTCGCTGGAAGGAGAACAAAGAGCTCAGCGCGTCATCCCACCGAAGGAAAAGTACTTCCACATCCGTCAGAGCATACCGGTAGGAGGGATGCCAAATCTCCCCGCACGCCCCTTCCAACTATTTTTGTTTATTGGTGTGGCTTTTAAGGTTAAGTATAGAAATAAATGTCAGACGAGGTCGCGTGTGTTGCACTTTTTGGTGGAGAAGGAGATGGGTGTGGGTGAAAGACTGTTTTACTACCCCTTCAAAGGTCTTTCACCGTGACAGGCATTATAACATTTTAAACACCATAGGGTGCTCCGTCAATGGGTTGTTTGGGATATAACCCCAGTTCGCTAAGTGGTTTCGGGTTTGGTCTTGATTCAAATCAGTGGAGGGAGAGCTTTGGGCTCCAGCGGCGCAGCTACTCCTTTTGATAAGCTGGTGCCGCCTCACCTGTGTTCCCTGGAAGAAAGAAGATCAGATCCCCACACGTGATAGACCAGGACAAGATACGTAGGGTGGTTCGCTCCCTTTCTTATTTTTATCAAAGGAATTACTCTTGCGTGAAAATTGTTGAAATCCCCCCAGGGCGATGTTGAAATGCTTAGCATCCAAAAATGTCTTGACGCTGGCCAACGTGATCGAAATTTTTGATTTTTCAAATATTTTCAAAAAATGAACTTATGCTACTTATTCACTATAACAAACCTTCTTTCATTAGATAAATGCAAAATAGTGTCTGGAAATTGTTGCAACCCGGCTTCACGTGGCCAGTGGGAACTTAAGAGAAATAAAATTTTCGCGTGGGAATTCCATCGTGGTACCAGAAAAAGGTCTTTAACTCGATTTTTGCTTTAATTTCTCACTGTGCACATATCCCCATTATATTGGAGACGTAATGCCTCTCGGGCAAAACATACACTTCAATCTTGTTTTTACCCTAAAGGGAAATCCCTTTCCAGTTCCTTAGAAGAAGGTAGAGAGCCACTCTCTTCCTGAGCAGCCCTTGGCCCCCTTCTGTCTGGTCGGCCTTTCAGGCTGTCAGGAGATATAATCCAACGAGGTCGGTCTGTTGCCTTTTTTCGAGTTGAGTGGAATGTAGGTGAAGACTGTTTTTCACTACTTTTTCAAAGGCTTTGCCGTTACGGTTGAACATTTAAAAAATAGGCTCCGTAAAGGATTTGGCATCCCCCCCGTGCGTTTGGGGTTTTGGGGTTGGTCTGTTTTCGGCAGTGTATAATCGCTTTGACTCCAACGCATTTTTTCCTCCTGTTGAAAATGCGGGGGGCTCCCGGGTTTCCCCGGGGGCAAAAAAACGTCCGATCCCCACACTATTGGCGGCAATATACATTGGGTGGAGCGTTTTCCCTTTTTTTTTTTTTTTTTTGATTGACTATTGCGGAAAGTTGCGAAATCACCCCAGTATAACGATTTTAAATTTTAAAAACATCAAAAATTTCTTGACGCCCCCAACCGATCGAATTTGATTTTTTAAAAAATTTTTCAAAAATGTTACTTTTTTGCATTTTTGGGCAAAAAACCAAACCTTCTTTTTTTTTAAAATTGCAACTGTGTAGAATTTTGAAACGATTCACGAAAACGTGGGGAAAAATTTAAGTAGAAAAAAAATATCTTAAATGGCCCAATTCTTTATGTTAAAAAATATTTTAAAAAACTATTTTTTTCATTTTTTTCATCCTGGGGGCACATATCCCACTTTTCCCCGATGATCGTCAAACCCCCCCCGATCAAAAGATACACTTCAAACGTCCTAGTACAGCCTTCGCTTATTTTTCCTTACAAAATTTTAAAAAACCCAAACTCACCCGGGATTGGCTGTATTTGGGTTTCCCCCCCCTACCCCCCAAAACCCCCAAAATAAAGGGCATAGATTGATATCCATCATGACTAAATTTTTAATAATCTAGTACCCAAATGCCCTCCACGGTACTTACTAAAAGTGTTAGTTTCATTTCGTTTTTGTACTGCCTTTTTGACTCAACGACGGTATTCTTGCTCTAGTCAGCTGCGCCGGATAATCACCTTGATTGTGTCCCCCACTGCGCTAAAGCGTCTTTAGAGTTTTTAGCTCGCTCTACGCGTTGGTGCACGGGAAAGGTTTCTTTTAAGGGTTTTTTTGGGGATATGTTTTGGGGTTTGACTCTTCGCCCGAAGTCATCGTCGGGGACTCCTGTAATTCAAAAGATTCCCAAATCACATTTGTTTTTAATCCTCGTACGAATAGAAAAGCTGGAATCGGGGCGGGCGGGGACGCGGAGGGTCTTCTTTTAAGTGCGGGCTCTCTTAATTTGACGCCACCCCCTTCTCAAAACATCTATTCTTCATCCGATCATGCTGACAGGATATTTTCCGGACACAAGAATGCTTTTCGTGTATATGGCGAACCACGCTGACGATACTGTCTTTTCCCCGGGAGGATTTTAAACGTCCTGTGGCTTTTTGGCCCATCTCGTACGTGGGGTTTGTTTTAATCAGAACCACAATTGTGCATAAATTTTCATGATAAGGGGACCCATGTGTTCAACATCCGTAGGATCGTCCGTTCCTACATCAGGCGAATATTGGGTTTTGCTGCGTGACCCCCTGGCATGATTCATCTTTCCTGGTTGACGGCTCCATTTTCAGAGATACACCATTTGAATTGACTTGAAGTTCATAGGTATTCTGGTCTTTCTAAACAATCAAAAAAGAAGACTGGGGCCCGATTGACGTGAGAAAATCCTTTTTGGGATTTCTCGCAGTCTCCCAGCTCTTTCCAATTGCCCAGAAAGCCTCGAGGTCCACTTGTTTTCCCTCGATTTTTTTAAAGAGATGGCGGGGGGAATTCGTTACCGTGCAACAGCAAAAAAACCAATGTAGCGGTTTACCGAGACTTTCTTCATGATCCGATAGCACCCCCTTTACAGCCATATTTCAGCTGCCCCATCACAGCCGGGTACTAGATTATCGAAAGTAAGTCATTTATTTCTGCAAAATTGAACAGGCTTTTGTAATCTACACAAAACCCCGCTTCCGGATAAAATGACCAAGAAGTTAATTTGGTTTCTAAAAAGTACCGAGATATGTTCTTCGTGATTCTGTCCCCAAATCTTTTCTGTATCTTTGTCCTCCTTCTCCCATAAAAGTAATACTCCCAATATCTCTGTGCTTTTCCCTTTTCAGTTGATAGAACGTTCTGTGGCCTGTCTGTTTCTTCTCTTTGCGCGGTCAAAATTTTTCAAAATTTTCCTCGTGATTAGCCAAACGCCTTCCATTAAGATTTCGAAAAAAGACTCAGCACGATCTGACACCCCGGTTTTATCACGGGCCAGCAAAGAAGCGAAATTTTGTTTTTGTTTCTTTTTTTCCCTCTTTTCTTTGATGATTTTTTTCGCATCAATTCTGAATTTTTTTTGGGGGAAAACTAATCCTCTCAATGATATATTCATGGAGGATTTTACTCCGGATTCTAAAATTGCTATCATTTACCGATGTGGGGGGCTCCTGACCCTGTCCTTTTCATCCTGACGTTTCTTGCACTACTTTTCGCAAGAATATTTTGTTTTTTTACTAGTCTTCCGATATCATTTCCGCTGTGTCCTTGTCAGTAAAAAATGTTCTCTAATACAGGTACTTTCAAATCGCGAGGCAGTGACACAGTGACAAAACGCGCATTTACAAGCTGCTATGTCAAAGTTTCTGCGAATTCTCCGAAAATGTTTCAATTTTCTTCTTGTAACTTTGCACATCTTTACGGTCTTTGTAACTTTCATAAAATTTTTATACTTAGTTTGATAGCCTAAATCATGGTCACGATGGGGGGGCTTGGATAGTGTTGGATTGATGCTCTGGCGAAATTTTTCCCCCTCATTTTTCCTCGACAAAGAAAATTGTTCTCACTGCGGATCTTTTTTTGAACCCGTATTTGCGTCGTACCTTTGCAGAAGAAAACATTTCTAACCCCTTAATTGGAGTTGATCCCTGTGAAATCACAAGCACTCCCCAAAGATCGGAGACGAAAGTTCTGTCTAGGCTCCGCACAATGCTGCCGACGCCAAGCCTGCCTGATAGCGTGAGGCAACACAGCCTTCACGTACGTCGAAACAGGGGGGAAGTAAAAGAACCCGAGTTGCAGTGAGTCGTCTGGAGAGGGAGATGTTGACACTGCGCTGGTCGGCTAATTTCTCAGATAATAGATAAAAATTAGAAAAAGATATAGACGGGAAGAGGGGATGGGGGGCAAGAAATGGGGGGGGAAAGAAAGATAATATAAAATAGAGAAAGACACAGAGGTTAACTTGCGTCCCGTGAGGGCGGAATGGGGCAAAAAAGTGATTTTTGCTGGTGAAGAACAAAGCTGCATGTTTATGGGTGTTTTGAGGGTGATCTTAGGAGGTGTGATGGTGGGAGGAAGGAGGCTTTTGGGTGTATTTTAGTAAAGGGAAAAGATCTGTGTATTTTTAAGACAGTGTTGTTTGTTGGGGGGTCAAAAAGCTGTCCCAAGGTTTGGTGCGCTCTGTTTGGCTGTTTGATTTGAAGAGTTTTGGGGCAGGGGGATGAGGGCATGGTCCTGTTTGGGCCGAATACTGTTATAGTGTTTTCAGCGAGGGTAACCTCAGAGAGCCCCGTGCAAAAGCCCCGGGCAGTAGGTGTTATGGCAATTTGTACCAAAATGAAAGATTAAAAATTCAGTAAGAGTTTGGCAGGGAAAAGGATTTTTTTTATTAAGGATAGCTTCGGAGGATATGTATGTTTTGGTAAAGGGAGAATAGAGTTAGGGGGTTGGCACGACGGCGGCTGAGCGGGTAATTTGTCCTTGAACTGGGGGCGAAAAAGGGGATATTTTTAAAGTTGTTTTATAATTTTTTGTGCCAACGATATTAAGGGGGAGGGCGTTGTTGCGACATGGGGGGGATTCTGATGTAGTAAATCTACCATTTAGTGTCATGTTCCATCTTAAGGCGCTTTTTCTGTTTTCTCTAAAGGATTTGGTTTTTGTTAATGCAGAGAGTTTAAGAGCCTAGGGAAAGAAGGAGGGAAAAAAAATGCGCTGTATAGGGTGTTTTTAGTTTTAGGGGGGCTGAGCGGAAGCGGTATAAAAGGGGAAGGACCCTTTTTGCTATTGCCTTTTTTTTTTTTTTGTGGGGGTGAATCTAAAGTTATTGTGTATTGGCCCCAAGATTGTGGTGGTTTTTTGGTGATGGATAGGGGGAAAGGATGGGGGTTTGATTTTAGGGTAGAGGATGGGGGGGTTTTTTTAATTTTTTATTTTGAAATAAGGGCTTTGTCTTGTCAGGATGGGATGGATTAGCCTTTTCGCTCCCAAAAGGGAAAATACATTTATTTCCCGTTGCATGCGGGTTGTAAAAAGCGTCTAGCGTTTTTTTGCGTTTTGTGAGGACGTCACTCGCCGTATTGAATAAACTTGAGTCGGGGTGAAAAGTGTCGGGAATGTCTGCATACATGTTTAAAGTAGGGGAGCAAGACCGACCTTGTGGACCCGGGCTTGGGGGGAAAAAGAAGTCTGATGTCTTTTAAAGTGCAAATTCTACTTGTCTTCAGTAAATATTTGCAATTTTTAATGAGTGGTTTGGTTTAGGTTAAAGTGGGTAAATCTTGTTTTTTAGCCCGGTGCCAGACTGTGTCAATGCTTTCGCACGCTTTTGTCAGTAAGCGTTTTATTTTCTTTTTTCTGGAAAGTAAACGTGGGGTCAGAATGGTTTTGAGCTTTCTGCGGGTTAGGGAGGGAAAACCCAAAATTTGTGCGGGGGGATTAATTTCAGTCTCTAGATGTGTCCTAAGTCTGTAAAAAATTAAAAGCTTTCAATTCTTTCCGAGTCCGTCAATAGGCAAAGGGGGTCGTATTGGGGAGGGATCGTCGGGGGTTTGGAGGGCTTGGGTAAAAGTCGTATTTTGGCGTCTTGAATGGTATGGGAAGTACCCGCTGCAAGGGACTTTGAAAAAGGTTTTGGGAGAGCCCAAGGCGTTAGGAGGGAGTTTTCGGGGCAGGGTAGGAAAGGGCCTTTTGGGGCCGGGACCCCGTCGGGGTGATGAGGGGAAAACTACTTTCACCTCCCCCGGGGTAAAAGGGTGGATGAGATGTTGTAAAAGGTGATTGTTTGGGGGTTTGCTGGAGTTTCGTGGTTCATGTTGTTTTGTCGTGCCCCTTTTCGATTCGTTGTTCAATATTATTACGTGTTGTATAACAGGAGGATGTTGTGGGTGGGTTGGTTGAAAGATGTTTTCCCCAGTGTTGTTTGAAAGCTTCGGCTACCTCACAGGGGTCTAAAAATTTTGTTGTTGTTTTTTTGGGGGTATTCGAAGGTTTTGTTTGTTTGGTGAATTTTTTATGAACGTTTTCGTCCCCAAAATTTGGAAGGAGTGGTGTTTCGTGTTTTTCGGGGGTTGTAGGGAAGTCCCGGTTCATTGTGGTCTTCCTGTAGGGGGCAATTTGTTCCGAAGAATATGGGGGTCCCAGAGCACTCTCTGGACCGAAGCGGGTTTTGTGGGTGTGTAGGGTGTCTGAGGTGAAGTCTGGTGTTGGGTTTTGTGGGTTTTGAAGTCCCTTGGGTGTTGTGTGTATGTTGTGAGGGGGTGTTGGCGGCACCCAGGATAGTGTTTTGGGTTCTTTCGGCCTTTTGGTCAATGCCCTCAGGTTTTTTTCCCTTCAAATTGTGCTAACATCTCTTCAATAGGGGTCGTAAAATTGCCCCACTGTTTTGCTGTATTGTGTCTAGGTGGGGAGGGTATGGAAAGGGGATTAGAAGAAATATAAAGAATGACGGTTTGGTCGACCACACAGGGGTCCGGGTAGATGTGATGGGGAGAAACAGGCTTTGAGGGTTTTAAGATGGGGTCGGGGCGGCCACGGCCGTTGTGATTGAACGATGGGAAAAGTCGGGGCCTAGGAATCTAGGTGTTTCAGTGTACTGATCGTAGTAGCTGGGTGCCGCGGGATTATTTACGGTGTGAGGGAAAGGCTTGTGTGGGGCGTTGAGTCTGCGAATATTATTTGGGATTTGAATTAAAAAAGTTTTGGGTCTGCGTACGGATGTGTGTGTGGGGTCTGGTGTGGGTGGTAGTCCCATAGGGGGCCTGTATTGTTTGAGCTTCACGGCCAAAAATGCCCGAACCTCCTTTGAGACAACTCGCCTAGGGGTTTTTTTAATGAGAATAGAAACCCGCGTCTGTGTTTCTGTGTGTGCGTGTAGTGAAAACCAAGTATTTTAAGGGGTTTTTTGTGATTCCCAGTGAAATTTTAAGAGTGGATGTCAGGGTTTTTTGTTTCTAGAGGTAAATATTAGGGTCTTTTTGGTGTAGTACGAAGGGCATTTTAGATGAATGCTTTTTGAGAGGATAAGGAAGAGGGAGAGGTCTCCCCTTTTCGCTACGGGGAACTGCAGGGGGAAAGGGGTTGGTTGGGGGGTGGGGGGGGGAAGGGGTGAGATTTCGTAGTGTCCTCTTTTACATCTATGATGAGATCGACAGACGAGGAGGGGAGGGGACGAGGAGGCATGGGAAAGGGGCTGTGGAAAACATTGTGGGGGTGTAGGAGGATTTTTTACGGGGGGAGGTTTGGGGTTTTCTGTGTTTTAGAACGTAGGTTTTGGGGTTTGGATAGGGGGTTGGGAAAAAGGGGGGGAGGATGGAAGTTTGGGGAAAGGGGGAAGGGGAGGGAGGGGGGTTGGGAAGTGGAGGGGGAGAAAGGATTCAAAAGGGCTGGGCGGGAGGTGTGGCGGTGTGGGAGGGGTTGAGCCCTCGCTCATTGGGTGGCGGGGCTGCAGTGTTTTAGGGAAGGGAACACGCCGAGCGCATGGGCTGGGCCCCCGTGAAACCCGGCGGGAGGGCTTTATCAGGTTGGGTCCGAGCAGTGCGACAACGGGCCCCTTTAGTGTGTATGTTTGGGAGGCCCTTATCTTTAGGATTTTGGAAAATTTTGCAGTATATTTTTAAAGCTCCTTTTTCTGAGGTATGCAGCAGTGGGGAGGCAAAAAATTGGCGCCATGATGGGGGCAAGGGACGGTTCGGAAAGGGGAAAAAGGGTGTGTTGGGTTTGGGTGGGTAAGAGAGGGGGTAGGTGGTGAGGACGGGGGGAAGGTCTTGCCGCCTGAGCGAGGAAGGGTTTTAGGAAAGTGGGGAAGGAAAATGAGGTTGTTGGTTATATTGGGGGTGGGTGCAGGGTGTTTTGGGTTTTTGTGGGGAGTTTTTTGGTGGGCAGCTATATGGACAGGTGTGGGTCCGTCACAATGGACATTTTTGGCCGTCTGACGTGCATTGCGTGTGGATGTGGCCTTTACGCACATTTGGAGCAACTAGGGGAGTCATTTTACATCGGGATGGGGGGGTCAAAATTTTTAGCATTTTAGGGATTGTTTTTATCGGTTTGTATTTTTAGGTTCAATTGTAGGAGGGTATTTTGAAGAACCTACCTAATGCCTTTCAAGGAGTTTCTTGGCATCGTTTTGGTGTGAGCAGCGAATTTTTTTGGGTAGGGAATTTTGAGCTCGAATCGGTGAGGTCCTCAAAGTTACCTCGTTTTCGCGGGTTTATGTCTTGGATAGCGTTTTGTTTTGGGTTTGGCTTGGAGAGTTTGACAGACCCGGAAAACCTGATGGTTTTGGAGTCCCCGGGTTGCAGGGTTCCCAAGTGGAAACCCCTTTTTCCCGGGTTTTCCCTGTGTTCGTTATTTGGTGTGGTTGGTTAGTCTTATTGCCGCTAGGGGACATGATTTTTTTTCCCGGAGTAGAAGCGCTTTACGTGGATCTTTTTATGTTGAAAAATGCTGTGTTATGTCTGCAGTGGGTTTTAGTGGGGTCAAAGTATAGCGAAGTGTGAGATTTGGAGGCGGGGTTTAAGGGGGGGGGTGGTTGTGGGGCGTCATGGGGCCAGAAGCTTGAGGAGATAAGGTGAGTATTAGGGATAAAATAAAAGAAGGCCACTACTATCCGCTACCCCTGGGAAAATTGAGGGGGGTCCTGTCTGGATTACCTTTGGGGAAAGGAGGAAAATTACCTAGTGCTTTCTCGAACGTTAGGGGAGGGAAAAAAGACGAGGTAAGGGGACGGGGGTAAGCCCAGGGCACGTCCAAAAAGCAGCGGGTTTTTTTATCCCTGGGCCTGGGGGCGCAAAAGCAAATTTCTTTTTCGACGAGAGAAGACGTTTTTAGTGGGGGTATTGAATTTTTTAAATTTAAAAGGACGGGTGGCGCCCCCTTCAGGGGGGGGGGGGGGGGTTGTGAGGGGGAGGCACAGGCAGGGTGGTGGGGGAGGTGTAAAGGCAAAAAATAGCGTTGGGCGTTTGGGGAGAGTGAGTTTCTTTCTTTTTGCTTCTTTCTTTTTTCTTCTTTCTTTGTTAGCGGCACTAGGGCGGCACGCTAACATATCTTTTTTTCTCTTCTTGTCTGCTTGTTTTCTTTTCATAAACGGCGAGCCAAAAAAGATGTGAATCTCTCAGCCCGTTTTGTTTTTTTTCTATTTTGTCCTTTTTAGGGGGGGCACCGGGGTAAAATAAGACCCTCGGGGGGTTTTACGCGCAAGGCCCAATTTTTTAAAGGGGGAGGGACTGTACAAAGTTTGCGAGCATTTGAGTTTAGGCAGAGGGTTCGCTAGGCCGCTGCTTTTGTTGTCTGTGTCCGGGGTCCAGGGCCCTTGGTGGGGAGGGCCCCGGGTCACGGGGGATGGGAGTGTGGGGGAGGGGATCATCCTCGTTTCCCCAAGCAGTCGGGATTGGTCAGGGGGAGTCTGCAGGATCGTGAGGCACTCGTAGCCAAAGGGGGAGTCGGATTAGGCCGGACACCACCCTTGGAGGTAACCCCGGTGGAAGGGAGGGGTTTTTCGAGGGTTTTTGGCGTACCACGTCCCGACCTTGACCCCTCCTCCTTGCTTCCCCGAAGAGGCACGGGGTGGCTCCGGCCGCTCTGTCACTGCGGGCCCTTTATGGAAAACCTGCGGAGTAATGAAAGGTGACTTGCCTCTTTTTCCAGCAAGTCCAGCCGCATGTCTGCCCTTTTCTTCCCGGGGGCACCAAAGTTCCCGGGACCCAAAATAGGGGAGTATTGGTGCCGTCACGGTAAGGAGGGCCAAATGGGGTGGATGGCAGATAGAATTCAAAGTTGTCTTTGGAGTGGATTGAGACGTAAACGCAGCGAGCAAACGAGAAGGTGGATGGTGTTGTGACGGGGCCCCGGATGCGTGCTTTTGGGCCATAGCAGTGCCGCTAGTTTTTCCCCCTAAAAGGCTGGGGTAGGTTTTAGAGTCTGTGGGCTTTGGGGTAGGCCCCACACCAATGCCCCCCCGCCCGGGGCCCCTTGCCCCCTGAGCCATCGGGGTAGTAGTGGGGTCGATGGGGAAAATGAACTATAAGGGGAAGCGCCTCCTGCTGGAGGGGTGGTAGGAGGTTCCTGGTCTACTGCTGGAGGGGGTGATGGGAAAAAGGGTGGGCCCAAGGGGGGCCCCGGGGGGTGGGCGGGAGGTAGGTCGGGGGGCGCAGGTAGGCCCGGCCACTCCAGGGGCCTGGGGAAACCCTACTGCGGTACCCAGTCCCTTTTCTGGGCCAGCTGCTGGGGGGGGCTGAAAAGGGGGCAGTACTGTTTGGGTTTTGGGCTTGCAGGCCCAAAGACGCATGTACGCCCCATGGCGATCGAGTCCGAGCCAGAAGCGGGGTTGGGTGGTGGGCAGGGCCCCATCCCCCCCATCGTGGGCCCCGGATGTCCCGGTGGTTTCCCTAGGATGGCTCTTAAGGCCCCCTTCTGGACTACTTTAAGGGGTTTAAAAGACTTTTTGGGGATGCCCGGGAGGCAGGGGGGACGAGTCCGGGCGGAGCGAATCGCTGCGGTGAAAAAATTTTTTTAACCTTTTGGGTGGCCCCGGTTTCCCCCCCAGAAGGCACCGAGTACTCAAACCCCCGCCGAGTTCGGCTCGTAGGGGGCGTACCCGGGGTCGGAAGAGAGGTTGGGATAAAAACCAAACGCCCAGGGACGGTGAGTGGGGACGTGCCGGAGGGGGTTGCCCTCAAACGAAGGGGCTGCGGAAGGGAGGGAGGGCCCAAGGTCTGTAGCTGACTTATCTGGGTTGACTTAAGGCCCCGAGAACAGCGACGCTGCAGTTTCCCAAAGGGAAGTGGGGCCGGGCCCGGGGCTGTTTTTTGGGATGTATAGGGCGAGATCGTCGGGTACAAAGGGGGCGGACCCCTGGGGCCCTATTTTGTCCCTTTGAGGAGTCCCTCCATTACACTTAAAGAGGAAGGGGTTAAAAACGCCTTGCGGGGTGCCCAGATGTGGGCGTGCGCGGGGAGAGACTCCCTGGAACCCTCGAGCGCGCCCCTGATAGAAATCCCGTATCCCTTGCAGGAGGCGGGCCCCGATTCCCCTCTCCGCAAAAGGCCCGAGTATTGCAGATGGGCTTGCCACTCAAGGGCCCTTTTCCCAGGTCGAGGGAAAAATACCAGCCCGACGGACGGAGCTCCCAAGGGGAGTCAGGGGACAGGGGGGGCACTTCTGCGGGCTGGAAAGGGGCAGAAGGGTGGAGTTCACCCATCTGCCAACGGAGGCGGCAAAGGGCCGCCTTTTCCCTTACTTTCCCTGGGCAGCTTAGGAGAGGAGGGGCGCATGGGACCGGTTCTTTGGGCTTTGGAATGGGTTGATCGTTGCGATCTTCCCTATACCCCGGTTTGGGGTTTTCCCGCCTCCAGCGACTGGTTGTAGGTCGCAAGCAGCCTCCATGCCTCGAGCCCCAAGGGGGTTTTATCATGGAATAGTACTTTTTTCGAGGCCGGTGATGTTCAGGTCCGCAGCGAAGGGCGACCGTCAGCTCCCCTGGTGTAAAAGGGGGCATCAGGGCCGCTTCCATGGACAGGCTCAGTGATGGTCCGAGACCTTTTGGGTCTGCAGGTCTTCCTGTATCCTCCGTTGGCGGGGGGGAGGAACGCGGGAGAGATGCGCTCAGAAAAAGTCTCGCTAATCTCTCTGCCTCTTTCCGATGGTCCGGGTTTAGGCGGAGGGGGAGGCGAGGGCCATCATGGCTTCACTCGGGGCCCTGTCTCCTAAGCGGGTGGGCGCCGATTGACCTGCACCCGAAAACCACTCTTCCCCCTGGGGGCGTCGTTTCTCCCATTGGGGGTGACGGGCCAGCATTCAGGGACACGGGAGGCGGGGTGGGTTTCTTTTGTGGGCCTTTCCCGCCGCATTCACCCGTCTATTCACCATCACCCTGGGGCCCTAAATCCAGGGTGTTTTACTGCGGAATTTTCTTTTGGGGAGAGGGATTGCCTGGTGGGCGGGACGGAGTATAGTCTCATTAGGGGGGCGCAGGTCTCCGTGGGATTAAAAGGGCCGCTTTTTGGAAAAGAGCCTCGGAAGTCGCCTTGAAAAGGCCCCAATCCGCTTGCGCTTTTTGCGTTTTTTGGTGCCGTGGTGGTGGGCGAGGCGGACCGTATGTCCAGGGGGACCCCGAAGTGGGGCTTGTGAGGGTGGGGTGAAGCGACCAGGTCGGGGTCGGGGCGTGGTGGAGGGGCGAACGCCAGGTCGAGCCCCCCCGCCTGGCGTGTGTCGGGGTCCGGGCATCGTTCAGGAGTGGGCGTGCCAAGGGCCCCGAACGAAGCATATAGGCGTGACTCTTGTTATAAACCCAGCGCACGGGAGCGCAGTACGTAGCTATTGGTGGTTGGGTCGCGGTAAATGCCCCTGATTTGGGTTAAAAAGCGCGGCAACGATTTGGGGAGAAAAAAAAATAAGCGCGGCGCTAAGGTGAGAAAAGCGCGGCGCTGATTGGGGACAGCCCCCTCTCCTTTTTGAGTTTTGGCCTATTTCATATGGTATATGTTCATTGTATCACTCATACGGTCCTGCTATGAAATAAAAGAAAAAAATCGAGTTTTAACAATTTTTTCTACACATAATGGGGGCCCCCTGAAAATATTTGAATTTCGCTTTAAAATTTTACCCCGTTTACGTGATACTTTAATATGCATACACTAGTTTCAATTTATAAATAAAAGAAGGTGGTTTTTTGCCCAAAAAAAATGAAAAACGGTAGATTTTGAAAATTTTGAAAAAAACAAACTTTGTCGCGTTGGCCGCCTTTAAAAATTTTTTTATGTTCTAAATTTTAACAGTGTTATACTGGTGTTTTCGCAACTTTGCCGCACTAGTCGCAAACGTTCTAACAAAAAAATGGAAATACCCCCCAAAAACGCTCCACCCTAATATACAGCCTCGAGAAGAGACTACAGTCACTCTTCACTGCGGCGAGTTGGATCTGCTGCTTTGACTGCGTCTTGGTCTGTGGCCGACTGAAGAGTGGCAACTTGTTCTTGGGCAGTGTTTCTGTAACTGGCTTCGTGCATAGTTCCAATCTTTCTTCAACAAACTTTGTGTACTGCTCCTCACCAAGGGACTCAATCTTCCTCACAGTTTCTGCCACTGGGGTGTCCATGAGATCTCTCGTGTCAAGGACCAGTAGATCTTGAGTGTTCTCTAGGAAGGGATTCTCCATCTCTTCAAACACTGCTATAAGTGCTATGACATCCTTCATAAAGGCTGCTTGCACTTCAGGTTTCTGGTCATGGTGAAGAGGTGTGGAATATGTAAACACTTTTATTGGAACACAAATGCATGGTTTGTACATCATAAACATGTTTACCATTAACCAATGACGTCATACATCAATATTTTGATACTTTGAGGTCATTGACCTCTCACGGTCCTCAGAGGTCAAATCTGCCTTACCTCCCGATCTGAAAATGAAGTGTATGGCATGTACTAACACTGGTAGAGATTTCATTCTTTTATCATAATTTGCACAATTCTTATGATATGAGAGATTATCAGCTGTACTATTGCCATTGCGAAGTCACTGAAATCACTGCGAAAGGAGGAAAAGGAAGATTTGGTTTCTAATATGACGATATTCAAGCAGAAATATGATGGAATTCATTAATGCATGTACAGAGCACTTCTTTGAAATGACCCATGTTTTCACCATTTTTGGCTAAAATGTCCAAACTTTGACCTCGCTGAGCGACCTCTAAATATTAATTGATTTCATAAATATTTTATACACGTTGTTTTTTATTAGATACAAACCAGAAAACTGCCCGTCCCGATAAAAATTCCGCCTTTCGAAAAATAAGGGGCACCCTAATATATATATATATATATATTATATATATATATATATATATTATATATATATATATATATATATACAGAGAGAGAGCGAGAGATAGAGAGAGAGAGAGAGAGAGAGAGAGAGATGTATATATATATATATATATATATATATATATATATATATATATATATATATATATATATATATATATATATATATATATATATATATATATATATATATATTTATATATATATATATATATATATATATATATATATATATTATATATATATATATATATATATATATATATATATATATATATATATATATATATATATATATATATATTAGGGTGCCCCTTATTTGATGACAATTTAGATTTTTCGGATTTTTAGCCGGGACGGGCGGTCGAAGTGTTCCATTCGCTCGAAGAACAACGTATGTAGAGATCTGTATATAAATAATAATATTTAGGGATCGCGCAATGAGGTTGAAGTTTATACATTTTTTGATAAAAATGGACATTTTCTTAGTGCCGTTATAGGTAATTTTCAAAATGATTTGTCACCAACAGATTTGAATATTACATTATTTGAGGCAATAAACGTTGTTGTAAACACGTTTAATTTCACAGCGTTGATTCTAGGTCCCCCTCTTCTCGAGTACTAGCCCCTCTATGGGGGGGTCTCATGGGCGCCCATCTCACACTCATTGTCACTTACTTCACAATCACTGTGGAATTTCGGGCTTCGGGTATTTCCTCCGGTGTTCCTCCACGACTTTGAGGAGGAACTGCCTCTGCTCTTCGTTCTAGGTTAGGGCCAGGTTGAATTCCTGCATTTGGGCGCCGCCACGCTCAGCGAAGTCGTTCACAGTGTATTGTTTGTGTATTACCTTTTCAAACCTGGTTTGTATCACCGTTCCTTGACGCAGGAGCGGCGGCGGTGTATCCCAGATAGTCGGGCCACGCCGTTGGGTCGACTGCCAGAAAACCCGCAACCAACCCAAAGATCTCGAAGAAGGACGGCGTGGCAGACGTCACGAAACTTGCAACAGTCTTCTTTGGTGGATGTAAGCTCGAGCGTTACTCGTCAAGGAGGGTCGTCGGAGCCCTCTTCCTCCTACAGAGCCCTCACCATCTTCCGCTTCGTCGCAATGGCCGGGTGATCGTCGAAGAATGCAAGAGCAACCAGCCTCTCGCTCTAGTACCAGAGATGGCACCCGAAGACCGTTGCCGTCACCATGGCCACTGCCTTGTCGGGGTAGGACATCAACATCTTGAGCAGTTGGAGGTCTCGTGCCGAGTCCGCAGTTGGGGATGTCGCGCGGAACCAAGACGTACGTCGAGACGGTGAAAGCCTCCTGGGCGGCTGTCCGCCCAGGATGATCAGCGACAGCTCCATCAGCTCCCTGTAGTCGTCACGTGGCTGTTGTTCTTTCAGCAGTCGGCTGAACTCGGCCATGAGGTCATCACCACGCTCAAATAAGTGTGGCGGCATGTCTTTGTCTGTGAACGGCTCTGGCGAAAGTAGACGGCCCTGCAACACAGCCGTCTTCATTCTCTCCAGCACCGCGACGCCGAATAGGGGTGCGAGTGGGACTGCTGGAACTTGTGGGAGAGCTGGAGTCGAGTTGAACGGTCTCGTCCAGGTAACGCTTTTCGGCCTGAGAGCACTCCATGCATCGTTCTTTCTTTTCCTCCCCCTTCTGCCGTTGTTCCTTTCGAC
The DNA here is from genome assembly GCA_016584305.1 of Chionoecetes opilio. Taxonomy (NCBI): domain Eukaryota; kingdom Metazoa; phylum Arthropoda; class Malacostraca; order Decapoda; family Majidae; genus Chionoecetes; species Chionoecetes opilio. Next base: position 188,722 of record JACEEZ010019606.1, on the reverse strand, counting down.
GTGCAAGAGAGTGTTGTTGAATTCGTGCCACGGCGCACCTCCTTCCTCTGGACTCGTACAAACTCCCGGTCCTCTGTGATCTTAATCATTGACATCGCATCTTCATGGGCGATGTTAAAGAGGCGATCGAGGGCCTAAAGGAAGTCGTCCTCTTTCTTATGTTGAGTCTCTGTTCGCTTCTTCTTGCTCTTCTTCAGGCCTATCCAGTTTTCATGTAGTCCCATAACGATCTGTCTTGCTCGCTGCGCCTTCTGCATTAGGGATACGTGCGCGATCCCAGAAGGTACTCGCCAGTTCGACCATTTCCGCCGTCGCTTCCTTCATCGTCATCTTCTGGTTGAGGTGGAGGTAGATATAGTATTTAAGCACCTGTTTGCGCGACGGCAGTATGCTCTCGATGATGGTCGGCTCGACTGAACCAAGTAGGTAGACACTTGTCTTCGCTCTGGTCGCGGACGCCATGGCAAACTCACTCCTGCAGGATAACTGTGGAACTATAGTCAAAGCTTCGTTGAAGAACTACGTGTAGTAGAGAGGAAAAAGACACCTTCCGTCCCTCACAGCACCACCCAAGCAGCTGGACGCCGCGGCACGCCGTCAGTTCTGCCTGCCCGGCTGACATGATTTAACTTGTTGACGAAATCCAGTCCGAAACGTGACATAGAGAGGGGTTGACCAGAAAGATACTTTCACCACACAACCAGTATGTTTGTGAGTGCTTCCTTGATTGAAAGCTGTGACATACCAGCCAAAATGTCATGCATGTATTATTATAATAAATTAAGAACCGTAGTAAAATTACTGTGAAATATGTCAATTTTTAGGCTCATTGCGCGACCCCTATATATGAATATTTTTCAAAAATATTTTACACACTTCGTTTTTAGAGTAAATGGATCATTATGACAGCCCGTCCCGGTTGAAATTCGAAAATTGCCAAATAAGGGACACCCAATGATATATATATATATATATATATATATATATATATATATATATATATATATATATATATATATATATATATATATATATATATATATATATATATATATATATATATAATATATATATATATATTAGGGTGTCCCTTATTTGGCGATTTGGCGATTTTGGCGCACGTATCCCAATGCAGAAGGCGCAGCGAGCAAGACAGATCGTTATGGGACTACATGAAATCTGGATAGGCCTGAAGAAGAGCAAGAAGAGGCGAACAGAGACTCAACATAAGAAAGAGGACGACTTCCTTTAGGCCCTCGATCGCCTCTTTAACATCGCCCATGAAGATGCGATGTCAATGATTAAGATCACAGAGGACCGGGAGTTTGTACGAGTCCAGAGAAAGGAGGTGCGCCGTGGCACGAATTCAACAACACTCTCTTGCACGTCGAAAGGAACAACGGCAGAAGGGGGAGGAAAAGAAAGAACGATGCATGGAGTGCTCTCAGGCCGAAAAGCGTTACCTGGACGAGACCGTTCAACTCGACTCCAGCTCTCCCACAAGTTCCAGCAGTCCCACTCGCACCCCTATTCGGCGTCGCGGTGCTGGAGAGGATGAAGACGGCTGTGTTGCAGGGCCGTCTACTTTCGCCAGAGCCGTTCACAGACAAAGACATGCCGCCACACTTATTTGAGCGTGGTGATGACCTCATGGCCGAGTTCAGCCGACTGCTGAAAGAACAACAGCCACGTGACGACTACAGGGAGCTGATGGAGCTGTCGCTGATCATCCTGGGCGGACAGCCGCCCAGGAGGCTTTCACCGTCTCGACGTACGTCTTGGTTCCGCGCGACATCCCCAACTGCGGGCTCGGCACGAGACCTCCAACTGCTCAAGATGTTGATGTCCTACCCCGACAAGGCAGTGGCCATGGTGACGTCAACGGTCTTCGGGTGCCATCTCTGGTACTAGAGCGAGAGGCTGGTTGCTCTTGCATTCTTCGACGATCACCCGGCCATTGAGACGAAGCGGAAGATGGTGAGGGCTCTGTAGGAGGAAGAGGGCTCCGACGACCCTCCTTGACGAGTAACGCTCGAGCTTACATCCACCAAAGAAAACTGTTGCAAGTTTCGTGACGTCTGCCACGCCGTCCTTCTTCGAGATCTTTGGGTTGGTTGCGGGTTTTCTGGCAGTCGACCCAACGGCGTGGCCCGACTATCTGGGATACACCGCCGCCGCTCCTGCGTCAAGGAACTGCGCACTGTGAACGACTTCGCTGAGCGTGGCGGCGCCCAAATGCAGGAATTCAACCTGGCCCTCACCAAGAACGAAGAGCAGAGGCAGTTTCTCCTCAAAGTCGTGGAGGAACACCGGAGGAAATACCCGAAGCCCGAAATTCCACAGTGACTGTGAACTAAGCGACAATGAGTGTGAGATGGGCGCCCATGAGACCCACCCATAGAGGGGCTAGTACTCGAGAAGAGGGGACCTAGAATCAACGCTGTGAAATGAAACGTGTTTACAACAACGTTTATTACCTCAAATAATGTAATATTCAAATCTGTTGGTGACAAATCATTTTGAAAATTACCTATAACGGCACGAAGAAAATGTCCATTTTTATCAAAAAATGTACGAACTTCAACCTCATTGCGCGATCCCTAAATATTATTATTTATATACAGATCTCTACATACGTTGTTCTTCGAGCGAATGGAACACTTCGACCGCCCGTCCCGGCTAAAAATCTGAAAAATCTAAATTTTCATCAAATCAGGGGCACCCTAATATATATATATATATATATTATATATATATATATATATATATATATATATATATATATATATATATATATATATATATATTATATATATAAATATATATATATAATCATATACACATCTCTCTCTCTCTCTCCTCTCTCTCTCTCTCTCCTCTCTCTCTCGCTCTCTCGCTCTCTCTCTCCTCTCTCTCTCTCTCTCTCTCTCTCTCTCTCTCTCTCTCGTCTCTCTCTCTCTCTCTCTCTCTCTACTATATATATATATATATTATATATATATATATAATATATATATATTAGGGTGCCCCTTATTTTTCGGAAGTCGGAATTTTTATCGGGACGGGCAGTTTTCTGCTTTGTATCTAATAAAAAACAACGTGTGTAAAATATTTATGAAATCAATTAATATTTAGAGGTCGCTCAGCGAGGTCAAAGTTTGGACATTTTACCCAAAAATGGTGAAAACATGGGTCATTTCAAAGAAGTGCTCTGTACATGCCTTAATGAATTCCATCATATTTCTGCTTGAATATCGTCATATTAGAAACCTAATCTTCCTTTTCCTCCTTTCGCAGTGATTTCAGTGACTTCGCAATGGCAATAGTACAGCTGATAATCTCTCATATCATAAGAATTGTGCAAATTATGACAAAAGAATGAAATTTCTACCAGTGTTAGTACATGCCATACACTTCATATTCAGATCGGAAGGTAAGGCAGATTTGACCTCTGAGGACCGTGAGAGGTCAATGACCTCAAAGTATCAAAATATTGATGTATGACGTCATTGGTTAATGGTAAACATGTTTATGATGTACAAACCATGCATTTGTGTTCCAATAAAAGTGTTTACATATTCCACACCTCTTCACCATGACCAGAAACCTGGAGTGCAAGCAGCCTTTATGAAGGATGTCATAGCACTTATAGCAGTGTTTGAAGAGATGGAGAATCCCTTCCTAGAGAACACTCAAGATCTACTGGTCCTTGACACGAGAGATCTCATGGACACCCCAGTGGCAGAAACTGTGAGGAAGATTGATTCCCTTGGTGAGGAGCAGTACACAAAGTTTGTTGAAGAAAGATTGGAACTATGCACGAAGCCAGTTACAGAAACACTGCCCAAGAACAAGTTGCCACTCTTCAGTCGGCCACAGACCAAGACGCAGTCAAAGCAGCAGATCCAGCTCGCCGCAGTGAAGAGTGACTGTAGTCTCTTCTCGAGGCTGTATATTGCCTGCCAATCACGTGATGGGGATCTGGATCAGTTTTTCTGTCACGGGAACCAGGCAGCCCCACCAGCATTATCAACAGGAGGAAAACTGCGCCTTGGAGTCAAAGCAGATCTACTACACTGCCTGAAATCAGACCAACCCGAAACCACAAGCGCACCTGGGGTTGATGCCACAATCCTTGACTGAGCAGCTATTGTTTAAATGTTCAATCCTGTAACGGCAAAGACCTTTGAAGAGTATGTGAACACAGTCTGTGCACCTTACATCTCCACTCAACTCGAAAAGGTCAACAGACTCGACCTCGTCTGGGATGTATATCTACCTGACAGCCTGAAAGGCACGACCAGACAGAAGAGGGGCAAGGGCGTCAGGAAGAACGTGGCTCCCTCTACCGTCATGCCTAAGAACTGGAAGGACTTCCTACGAGTGGATGAAAACAAGACTGAGCTCTTTGGTTTCCTGTCACGAGAGGCCATTCGTCTTCCAATAGTAGATGGCAAGGAAATGTATGCAACATGTGGAACTGAGGTCCTGTGCTCTCCTGCCGAGTCCGACTTGACCAGCCTCGCCCCATGTTCACACGAGGAGGCGGACACTCGCCTGCTTCTACATGTGGCAGATGCTGTGCAGAAGAGGTTCAGAAAGGTGGCCATACGCACTGTGGATACTGGTGTTGTGGTACTGGCTGTGGCTTTATTCAACAACATCAATCCTGACGAGCTGTGGATAGCTCTTGGTACTGGATCCAGCTTCCGGTACATAGCTGTTCACCAACTGGCTGCCGCCATGAACCCAAGACAATGTGCTACTCTCCCGATCTTACATGCCCTCACAGGGTGCGACACTGTGCCTTCTTTCGCTGGCAGAGGGAAGAAGACTGCCTGGGAGACTTGGAAAGTGTTCCCACAGGTGACTGATGCCTTTGAAGCACTCTTACGCATGCCAAGTGATGTGAGTGAGGAGTCAATGTCACTGCTGGAGCGCTTCGTTGTGCTGATGTATGACCGCACCAGTGACACCATGGAAGTGAACGATGCTAGGAAACAGCTCTTCGCACACAAGTCTAGGGCTCTAGAAAACATTCCCCCAACGCAGGCAGCACTCCAGCAGCACATCAAGTGTGCATCTCTCCAGGGTAACTGCTGGAACCAAACTTTGGTCCTGAATCCAGAGTTACCAATCCCATCTGACTGGGGCTGGACAAAGGAGGCCTCTGGGTAGCAGCCTCTTTGGACGACACTGCCAGAGGCATCAAAATCTTGCCACGAACTGATCCACTGCGGCTGCAAGAAGGGATGTACCGGCCGCTGCAAGTGCACCAAGGCTGCACTCAAGTGTACTGCATTATGTGCATGTTCGGGAGACTGTTAGGTGCAATCAGACACCTTTATATTTATGCGTCTATATGGATAATGTGTGTGTATTACATGTACCGGTATGTACTATACAAGTGTCTGAGGTAACTGACCTCACTGTACTTTAAGCTTATACTATGTTAAGTGCACATTGAAAATTAAGGTTGCACAGATGCTTTTACAACACGATTTCATGCAAGCTGTTCTGAACACCACAATAACCTAAATGTGTATTTCAATAAATTTGTTTTCTGGGGTCACTGACCTCATTTAAAGCACTTGTTCAGTCATGGTTGCATCCTGTGATTATGTATAAATAGGCTCTCCAGAAGATAAAGGGACCAACACATGGCAACATACCTTTTTAATGATTCCCAAAACAGACAAACTGCACCAGAATCGTGAAAAAATGACAATTTCAATGTAATTGAGGTCATTGACCTCTCACTATCCTCAGAGGTCAAATCTGACTTACCTCCCGATCCGAAAATGAACCTTATGGTATGTACTAACATTGGTAAATATTTCATGCTTTAGTCATCATTTGCACAATTGTTATGATTATCTGCTGCACTACAACAGCCACACGGTCGAAGACGAAGATTTACCTGTTGGGTGCCGTTGAGGACACCATTATGGGTAGCAAGTTGCCCTTGTCCAAACAAGTCCTCCTGTACTTTTCCCACCTCCACCTGGACAAGAAGAGGACGCTGAAAGATGCGGCGGTGGATGCGATCGACGCTGTGACATCCTTCTGGGAGCGCGCCCGGATTCCGACCCGGAAGACCCATCGCGCAAGAGACCAACTTCTCCGCCTGCATAAGAAATGGCAGGGCCTGAAGAATAATGCGAAGCAACGCACAGAGAACCAGGAGAGGAACGAGGAAGAGTTCGTGGCATCCCTCGACGGACTGTTCGACATCGGCCACGAGAATGCGATGTCCATGATTACGAATCCCGAGGATCGGGAATTCTTAATGGCGCAGAGAGAGGATGGGCGGCGTTGATCGATGTCCTCCACCCGTGATATGGTTCTTCACGCCAAAGAAACCCGTGCTATTCGGAGGGAAGAAGAAACCACCCGTCGTGAAGAGGACGATATATATATATATTAAAATTTTATATTTATTATAAAATTTTAATTGTATATATATATTATAATTTTATATTTTAAATATTTTAAAATATAGATAGTAAATAAAATATTATTAAATTTTAAAATATAGATGGATATATATTAAAATATTATATATATATATAATATATTAAACTAATATGATATATATATATATATATTTTTATTAAAATATATATTAAAATAAATTTTTATAATTTTATATATATATATATTGTATATGTTATAGTATATTATAAAAGTATGTTAAAAAATATATTTATATATTTTTATAAAATAAAATATAATAGTATATAAAATTTTTTATAGTATATATATATGGGATTTATAATTTAAATAAATAATATTATAGTATAAAATTAATAATATATATATATTATTTTAAATTTTTTTTTTAAAAATTTTAAAATATATATATTATATATATTTTATATATATATTTTATATAGGGGTTTTAAGGGGAGGAATTTTCTCCCGAGACAGTTCTCCCATAAAAGTGATAGCTAGATAGGGATTTTTTTATCTTCTTAAAGATATTTTTTCTCAGTCTTAAAAGTGTTTTTATTCTTTTTGTAATACTTTTATTACTTGCCGTAGCTTGTAAATTTTCTGTATCGCGATTTCCCGGGGCTAAAAAACCCTTCTGCAGCAGCATATGGAAATGTTTTCTCCTCAGGAGTTGAGGTGTGCATTATTAAGAGGGGGAAATGAAGCGCTTTTTTATAGAGGGGCTTTCCCCGCCCTGCAGAGAAAATTTTGAAGAAAAATATCTTTAAGAAGATAATAAATTGAACTAGCTATAAAATATTCCCAAAATATATATATATAATATATAATATTTATATATATTATATAATATAATAAATATATTAATAATATATATATATATTACTATATATATATATATTTTATAAAATATTTCTATAATAATAAAAAGCGAAATGTGTCTGGCTGTCTGTCTGTCTGTCTTTGTGTGTGTTTTGTGTGGTGTGTGTGGGGTGGTATAAAGGGTTTCCCCCCCCCGTGGCGCAAAAACCTCATATGGCACTTTTTTTTAAACCGGGTTGACCAAAGGGGAAGGGCATAAGCCCACTTATAGATTTATTCGATCACTTTTTTTTTCCTTTTTTTTTTGCAAACCTTTTTAAACGATAATTGGGAAAAAAAAAAGTGGGTTGCGAGAAATTTAGGAAACCTTTATGTAGGGTGGTGGGGAATTGGGTGAGTGAATGGGGGGGGGTGATGGGTTTTAAAGGGTTTTTGGGGTGATGGGTGATTTAATGGGGGGGGGGTGATGGGGTTGGGGGGGATGGGGATGGGGGGAGGGAATAGGTTGGGGGGGGGATGGTAATGGTAAATATAGCGAAAGTGTGTCGTCGTCTGTCTGGGCGTGTGTGTGTGTGTGTGTGTGTGTGTGTGTCTGGATAGGTTCCGCCCCCCCCTTGGGGCAATCACCTCATATTCCATTTGTGGAAACCCGGGTTGACCCCGGGGGGGAAAGGGTTTTAAGCCCAAATTTTTAGATTATCCGATACTTTTTTTTTTTTTTTTTTTTTGGCAGCCTATTAGCGATAAGTGAAAAAAAAATTGGGGGTTTCGAGAATTTAGGAAACCCTTTATGTAGGGTGATGGGGGAAAAAGGGTGGGGAAAAAGGGGGGGGTGTGGGTAATGGGGTTTGGGGGATGGGGTTTAGGAAAAGGGGGGGGGGGGATTTGGGGGGGGGGTGATGGGTGACGGGGGAGGGAAAAGAAAGGGGGGGGAAAGGGTATGGTAAAATATAAGCGAAAGTGTGGCCCCGCTGTCTGTCTGTGTGTGTGTGGTGGGTGGGTGGGGTGTGTGTCTGGTATAGGTTCCCCCCCCCCGTGGCCCCAAACACCCCCAATGGCACATTTTTGGGAACCCGGGGGTTTAACCCGGGGAAGGTTTTTTTAAACCCCAAATTTTGAAAATGGGTCCGATCACTTTTTTTTTTTTTTTTTAGCCGTATTTTGCGATAATTGGAAAAAAAAAAGGGGGGTTTTCGAGAATTGAGGAAACCTTGAAAGTAGGGGGATGGGGGTTTGGGGGAGTGAAGGGGGGGTGATGGGTAAATTTGGGTGTGGGGTGATGGGGGAGTGAATGGGTGGGGGGGGATGGGGGGATTTGGGGGAGGGGGTAGGTGGGGGGTGAAATGGGTTGGGGGGAGTGAATGGGTGTGTTTGGGGATGGGTAATGGGGTGAGTGAAAAGGGTGGGGGGTGCTTTTGGGGGAAAAGGGTGGTGAAAGGGGGGGGGGGTGGGTGGGGAATGGGTAGTGAATGGGTGGGGGGAAAAACCCCCCATTTCTACATCCTGATTTTAGGAAAGTTAGAAGGGGCCCATCTGGGAGTCCGTGTTTGGGGGGGCCCAAGGCCCCCAAACACAGGTGGTGGGCCCAAGGTTTCCCCCACCCAAAGCCCTCCCCAGGGGGTGACCCCAAAAAAACCGCCCCGGGGGGCGCTTTGCGGCTTTTACTAATTAATATATATTTTATATATATATAAAAGTATATAATATATTATAATTTTATTATATATATATTTTATATATTATATATATATTAAAATATATATATATACTATATATATAAATATATATAAAAATTATTTTTTACCCAAAAATATTATATATATATATATATAATATATATATATATTTATAATATAATAAAATATTTATTATAAAAAATATAATAATATAGCCCCCAAAATGGGTCGTCTTCTGTTGTCTTTTGTGTGTGGTGTGTGTGTGGTATAGGTTCCGCCCCCCCTGGCGAAAACACCTATATGGCACATTTTTGGAACCGGGTTGAACCCGGGGAAAATCATAAGGGCCCCCTTTTGGGGTAATTTTCGATCACTTTTTTTTTTTTCTTTTTTTTAGCAGCCATTAAACGATAATTTTTGAAAAAAAAGTGGGGTTTTTGGGGAAGGGGTGAAACCTTGATTGGTTTGGGGGTTGGGTAATGGGGTGAGTGAATGGGGGGGGTGATGGGGAATGGGTGTGGGGGGGATGGGTGAGTAAAGGGGGGGGGTGATGGGGAGGGAATAGGTGGGGGGTTATGGGGTTTAAAGGGAAATAAACCAAGTTTTGTCCGTCTGTCTGTTTTTGTCTGTGTGTGGGGTGTGTGTTTTTGGGTGGGGTGGGCCCGGTATGGTTTTCCCCCCCCCGTTTTCGCAATCCCTTTTATGGCACATTTTTTTGGAAACCCGGGTTTTACCAGGGGAGGTTTTTAAAACCCCCTTTTGGAGATCCGATCACTTTTTTTTTTTTTTTTGCAGCCTATTAGCGTAATTTTGAAAAAAAAAATGGGTTGCGAGAATTGAGGAAAACCCTTTAGTGGGTGAGGGGTTTTAAGGGTGATTTAATGGGTGGGGGATGGGTAATGGGTTGGGGTTTTGGGGGAGTGAATGGGTGGGGGGGGATGGGTTGGGGGTGTGGGGGATGGGTGAGGGAATAGATGGGGGGTGATGGGTAAAGGAAAAAATAAGCAAAATGTGTCTGTCTGTCTGTTTTGGGTGTGTGTGTTGGGGTGTGTGTTGGGCTGGGATTGGTTCCGCCCCCCCTGGGGCAATCACCCTATATGGCAAAATTTTTGGAAACCCGGGGGGAACCGGGGGGGAAAGGTTTTTTAAGGGCCCCAAATTTTGAGATGATCCGATCACTTTTTTTTTTTTTTTGGGGCCTATCTATAAATTTTAAGGGGAAAAATTTTTTCTGTCTGGTTTTCTGTCCCGTCTGTCTGTCCTTTTCTGTGTGTTTTTGGGGTGTGTGTGTGGTATAGGGTTTCCCCCCCCCCGTGGCGCAATCACCCATATGGCCCCCTTTTTTGGGAAACCCGGTTTTTACCAGGGGGAAGGGGCCCAAACCTACTTAGGGGATGATTCGATCACTTTTTTTTTTTTTTTTTTTTAAACAGGGCCCATTTTGCGATTTAAATTTTTAAAAAAAAGTGGGTTTCGAGAAATTTTAGGAAAACCCTTTATGTTTGGTGATGGGTAATGGGTGAGTGAATGGGTGGGGGTTTATGGGAATGGGGGGTTTGGGTTTTTTTGGGTGGTGGGAAAGGGGGGGGGGGGTGGGGGTTGGGGGTGATGGGTGGGTGGGTGAGGGAAAGGTGGGGGGGGGATGGGGAATTTTAAAATTTAAAGGAAAGTGGGTCTGTCTGTCTGTTTTTGGTGTGGTTTTGTGTGTGTGTGGTGTGTGTGTGTGTGTGTCTGGGATAAAAGGGTTTCCCCCCCCGTTGTGCAATCACCTCATATGGCCCCATTTTTTGGAACCGGGTTGACCAGGGGAAGGTTTTAAGCCCAAAATTTTCAGATGAAACCCATCACTTTATTTTTTTTAGCAGGGTTTTTAGCGATAATTGGGGAAAAAAAAATGGGGGTTGGGGAATTGAGGGAAAACCTTTTAGGGAGGGTGATGGGTAAAAGGGTGGTGAAAAGGGGGGGGTGATGGGTTTAATTGGGTTTTGGGGTGAAGGGGGGGTGGAAAGGGTTTGGGGGTGATGGGTTGGGGGGGAGGGTGATGGGTGAGGGAAAAAGATGGGGGGGGGGAGGGGGAATCTATAATAATATAAACGAAAGTGTTTCCCGTCTGTCGGGCTGTTCCCGTCTGTCTGTGTGGTGGGGTGGTGTGTGTGGTATAGGTTTTCCCCCCCCCGTGGCGCAATTCCCCCTCCCTATGGGACATTTTTTGGGAAACCCGGGGTTGGGCCAGGGGGAAAGGGATAAGCCCCTTATGAGATGGGTTCGATCACTTTTTTTTTTTTTTTTTTTTAGCAGCCAATTTATGTAAATTGTGAAAAAAAAAAATGGGGTTGGGGAGAATTTTAAAGGGAACCCTTTATGTAGGGTGATGGGTAATTGGGGGGTGAATTTGGGGGGGGTGATGGGTTTAAAGGGGGGTGGGGGAATGGGTGAGTGGTGAAAGGGGGGGGGGTGAGGGGGTTTGGGGGGGGGGTTGGGGGATGGGTTGGGGGGGAAAAAGGGGGGGGGTGATGGGTAATGGTAAATTAAGGGGAAAAGGGGTGATGTCTGTCTGTCTGTGTGTGTGTGTGTGTGTGTGTTTAGTGTGTTTGTGGGGTGTGGTTTTGTGTGTGGTTTTGGTTTGGGATAGGTTTCCCCCACCCCGTGGCGCAATCACCTCATATGACACTTTTTTTGGGCCGGGTTGACAGGGGAAGGTTTTTTAACCCCCAAATTTTGAGATGATCCGATCACTTTTTTTTTTTTTTTAGCGCCATTAGCGTAATTGTGAAAAAAAAATGGGGGGTTTCGAAATTTGGGAAAAACCTTTATTTTGGGTGATGGGTATGGGGGATGAAAGGGTGGGGTAGGGGGAAAGGGTGTGGGGTGATGGGTGAGTGAATTTGGGGGGGGTGATGGGGTTGGGGGTATGGGTGAGGGGGGAAAGATGGGGGTTATTTTAATGGTAAATATAAACGAAAGTGTGTCTGTCTTCTGTCTGGTGGTGTGTGGTGTGTGTGTGTGTGGGGGGGGGTTCTGTATGGTTCCGCCCCCCGTGCGTCACCTCAAGGCAATTTTTGGAACCGGGGTTGACCAGGGGAAATCATAAGCCCCCCTTATGAGATGATCGATCACTTTTTTTTTCTTTTTTTTTAGCACCTATTCGATAATTTTGAAAAAAAAAGTGGGGTTGCGAGAATTGGGAAAACCCTTTATGTGGGTGTGGGGAATGGGGGAGTGAAAGGGGGGGGTGATGGGGAGGGGGGTGGGGTGTGGGTGGTGAATTTTGGGGGGGTGGGTGAGGGAAAGGTGGGGGTGTGGGTTGGTAAAATAGAAGGTTTTTCTTCTGGCGTCTGTTGTTGTGTGTGGTGTTGTGGTGTGTGTGTCTGGGATAGGTTCCGCCCCCCGTTGCGCAAACACCTTATGGCACATTTTTGGGAAGGGTTGACCGGGGGAAAGGTTTAAGCCCAAATTTGAGATGACCGATTTCCCTTTTTTTTTTTTTTTTAGCAGCCTATTAGCGATAAATTTTGAAAAAAAAAAGGGTTGCGAGAATTGAGGAAACCTTTTATGGGGTGATGGGGAGGGTAGTGAATGGGGGGGGTGATGGGTAATGGGGGTGGGGGGATGGTTGGGGGAATGGGGGGGGGTGATGGGTTGGGGGGGATGGTGTGGGTGGGGGAATAGTGGGGGGGGATGGTAATGGTAATTGCGAAAGTGTTCTGTCCGTCTGTGTGTGTGTGGGGTGTGTGTGTGTGTTTTTCTGGTATAGGTTCCGCCCCCCGTCGCAACACCTCATATGGCACATTTTTGGAACCCCGGGTTGACCAGGGAAAGGTTTTAAAAACCCAATTATAATGTCCATCACTTTTTTTTTTTTTTTTTCGCCTATCTATATAAAATAAGCGAAAAGGGGTCTGTTTTTTGTCTGGCTGTCTTCTGTTGTCGTGTGTGTTGTGGGGGGGGGTTTTGGGATAGGTTTTCCCCCCCCCTTTCGCAATCACCCCATATGGCCATTTTTGAACCGGTTGACCAGGGGAAGGTCATAACTACTTATAGTGTTCGATCACTTTTTTTTTTTTTTTTTTAGCAGCCTATTCAAATTGGAAAAAAGTGGGGTTTCGGAATTGAGGAAACCTTGTGTGGGTGATGGTAAAGGGGGATGAAAAGGTGGGGTGTGGGGGATGGGGGGGGGTGATGGGGAGTGAAAGGGTGGGGGGGTGATGGTTGGGGGTGATGGGGGATGGGAGGGAAAAGGTGGGGGTTATGGGTAAGGTAAAAAATAAGCGAAGTGTTTTTCTTCTGTTTGTGTGTGTGTGTGGGGGTGGGGTTGGTGTTGTGTGGCTGGTATAGGTTCCGCCCCCGTGGTGCTCCCTCAATGGCACTTTTTGGAACCGGGGGTTTACCAGGGGAAGGGTTTTTAAACCCCAAATTTTCAGATGACCGATCCTTTATTTTTTTTGCAGCTTTACATAATTTGAAAAAAAAATGGGGTTCGGAATTGGGAAAACCTTTGTAGGGTGATGGGATGGGGGAGTGAATGGGTGGGTGATGGGGAAAGGGGGTGGGTATGGGTGATGAAAAGGGGGGGGTGATGGGGTTTGGGGGGGGTGGGTGATGGTGAGGGAATAGATGGGGGTGATGGTAATTTTAAAAATAATAAGCGAAAGTGTGTCGTCTGTCTGTCTGTCTTCTTTTTGTGGGGGTTTTTGTGTGTGTGTGGGAAGGTTCCGCCCCCCGTGCGCAAACACCCCATATGGCACTTTTTTGGAACCCGGGGGGCCAGGGGGAAAGGTCATAAGCCCACTTAAGATGATTCGATCACTTTTTTTTTTTTTTTTTTAGCACCTATTATGATAATTGTGAAAAAAAAATGGGGTTTCAGAATTGAGAAACCTTGATGTAGGGTGAGGGGAAAGGGTGAGTGAATGGGGGGGGGTGATGGGGAAGGGTGTGGGGTATGGTGAGTGAATTGGGGGGGGTGATGGGTTGGGGGTGATGGGGGATGGTGAGGAATGGTGGGGGTGATGGGGAATGTAAATTAGCGAAAGTGTGTATGTCTGTCTGTCTGTGTGTGTGTGTGTGGGTGTGTGTGTGTGTGTGTGTGTGTGTTGGTTGGAAATTTTTCCGGCCCCCCGTGGGGCAATCCTCTATGGCACTTTTTGGAACCGGTTGACCAGGGGAAGGTTTTAAGCCCAATTATGAAAATTACCATCACTTTTTCTTTTTTTTAGCACCTTTTCATAATTGTGAAAAAAAAATGGGTTTCGAGATTAGGAAACCTTTATGTAGGGTATGGGTAATGGTGAGTGATGGGGGGTATGGTAATGGGGGTGGGTGATGGGGGAGTGAATGGGGGGGGTATGGGTTTTTGGGGGGGGAGGGTGATGGGTGAGGGAAAATGGGGGGGATTGTAAAGGAAAATTTAAACGAAAGTGTGTCTGTCTGTCCTGCTGTGTTGTTTTTTGTGTGTGGGTTTGTTTCTGTATAGGTTTTCCCCCCCCCGTGGCGCAATCACCTCATATGGCACTTTTTGGAAACCCGGGTTACCGGGGAAAGGGTTTTTAAACCCAATTTTAAGATGATCCGATCCTTTTTCTTTTTTTTAGGGAGCCATTAGCGATAATTGTGAAAAAAAAGTGGGTTGCGAAAATTGAGGAAAACCCTTTATGTAGGGTGTGGGTAAGGGTGAGTGAATGGGGGGGGTGATGGGGGAGGTGGTGAAAAGGGTGGGGGGGGTTTGGGTTTGGGGGAAAAGGGTGATGGGTGGGGAAAGGGGGGGGGGGAAAGGGTGAGTGAATGGGTGTGTGGTGATGGTAATGGGTGGTAATGGGGGGGGGGTGATGGGTATGGGTGAGTGAATGGGTGGGGGGGGATGGGGAAAGGGGGAGTGAAAGGGGGGGGGTAATACTAATTTCTACTCCATGATTTTAGGGAAAAAAGGGGGATCGGAGAGTCAGTGTTTGGTGGGGCCCAAGGCCCGCAAACGGTGGTGGGGGCCCAAGGCCCCCCACCAAAACCCCCCGCAGGGGCTGCCAAAAAATCCGCCCCGGGGCCTTTGCGGTTTGTATATTTAATAAAAAAAAAGTGGTCGTCTTTGTGTGTGTGTTTATGGTTCCCCCCCCCGGCGCAAAAACCCCCCTTGGGCACATTTTTTTTGGAAAACAGTTTTACCGGGAAGGTCATTGCCCCTTATGAATGATCCGATCACTTTTATTTTTTTTTTTTTTTTTTTTAGCAGCCTTTAGCGAGAAATTTTGAAAACAAAGTGGTTGCGAAAAATTGAGGAAGCCTTGTGTAGGGTGATGGGTAATGGGTGGGGAATGGGTTGGGTGATGGTAAAGGGTGTGGGGTATGGGTGAGTGAAGGGGGGGGGGGGGTTTGGGGTTTTTGGGGGTTTTTGGGGGAAATAGGGGGGGGGGTATGGGTAATCTTAAAATATAAGCAAAAGTGTGTCTCTCTGCTGTCTGTCTTCTGTCTGTGTGGGGTTGTGTGTGTATGTGTGTGTGTGTGTGGTGTGTGTGTGTGTGTGTGTGTGTGTGTCCCTTTTTGTGTGTCTGGTATAGGTTCCGCCCCCGTGGCGCAATCACCTCATATGGCACATTTTTGGAACCGGGTTGACCAGGGGAAGGTCATAAGCCCACTTATGAGATGATTCGATCACTTCTTTTTTTTCTTTTTTTTAGCAGCCTATTAGCGATAATTGTGAGAAAAAAAAAGTGGGTTCGAAATTGAGGAAACCTTAATGTAGGGTGATGGGTAATGGGTGGGGTGATGGGTAATGGTGTGGGGTGATGGGTGAGTGAATGGGTGGGGGTTGATGGGTTGGGGGTGATGGGTGAGGGAATAGGTGGGGGTGATGGGGTAATGGTAAATATAAGCGAAAGTCTGTCTGTCTGTGTGTGTGTGTGTGTGTGTGTGTGTGTCTGGTATAGGTTCCGCCCCCCGTGACGCAATCACCTCATATGGCACATTTTTGGAATCGGGTTGACCAGGGAAGGTTTTAAGCCCATTATGAGATGATCCGATCACTTTTTTTTTTTTTTTTAGCAGCCTATTAGCGATAATTGTGAAAAAAAGTGGGTGCGAGAATTGAGGAAACCTTGATGTAGGGTGATGGGTAATGGGTGAGTGAATGGGTGGGGTGATGGTAATGGGTGTGGGGTGATGGGTGAGTGAATGGGTGGGGGGTGATGGGTTGGGGATGATGGGTGATGGGTGAGGGAATAGGTGGGTGATGGGTAATGGGTGAGTGAATGGGTGGGGGGTGATGGGTAATGGGTGAGTGAATGGGTGGGGGGTGATGGGTAATGGGTGAGTGAATGGGTGGGGGGAATACATACATTTCTACAGCCATGATTTCAGGAAAGTTATAAGGGGCTATCTAGAGAGTCCATGTTTGGTGGGCCTTCGGCCCACCAAACATGGTGGTGGCCAAACAGGTGGTGGGCCAAAGGCCCACCAATAGCCCTCCGCAGGATCTAGCCAAAAAGTCCGCCCGGAGGGCGGCTTTGCGGCTAGTATAATAATATAAGCGAAAGTGTGTCTGTCTGTCTGTGTGTGTGTGTGGTATAGGTTCCGCCCCCTGTGGTGCAAACACCTCATATGGCACATTTTTGGAATCAGGTTGACCAGGGGAAGGACAAAAGCCCATTTATGAGATGATCCCATCACTTTTTTTTTTCTTTTTTTTTAGCAGCCTATTAGCGAGAATTGTGAAAACAAAAGTGGGTTGCGAGAATTGGAGAGAACTGAAACTCGAGAAATGCCAGTGGTCGCTGGCAGTTTTAACTCAAAGGTTGGTCTACTGTGTTTTCCCTCCGCGACTAATATTTTTCATAAATCAATTTCGCGATAAATATTGATGCACCGCATCTGAATACTAAAAAAGAACGTTCTTCTGTTGTTCTAGTAAGTGTATGCATGACATGCATTACGATTGAACGTTCTAAGATATCAATTTAATGCAAATTACTCGCCTCGAGTAGCAAAGCTTAATATATTTTTTACATGTATATTGTGGCATGTAAAATTTGGGCGATGTTCACACTGTTTTCTAAGACAGTACTGCTGCGTCTGGCAAACGCTTGTCAAAATACAATAAGCAATGCCTTGGAAAAACGAAGAATAAAGAATGCCGAAATCGGCTTGTTGCTGCGACAATGTAGGTTATAATTGTGTAGGCGACACGCCGCGGCGGGGAGTGGTGGCGGGAGATTGTGGCGGGGAGATTGAATCAAAACATTGCTACTTCACGCGTCGACTCATTGCACTTCCAGGCTTTCTATCTGATTGATACACAATAATACAGGAACATTGACTGCCTAGGTATAGATAACTTCTAAACATACGTTATTGACTGAATAATATCATAGAGTAACATTTACCTCGCCTCCTCAACTATAACCTACTTGGTTATTTGGTTAAATACATGTTTTACAGAATCAGGCTTCTATACAATATACATATAGAAGAAAATCGTTCTTAAAATTATACTTTTGTGTTTTAAGTGCAGTGGAATAAGCCCATATTTTTCTTTCAAGTTGACCAACTTTTCACCAAATTGTGAGTTAAAACTGCCAGCGACCACTGGCATTTCGGAGTTGCAGTTCTCTCTAATTGAGGAAGCCTTGATGTAGGGTGATGGGTAATGGGTGAGTGAATGGGTGGGGTGATGGGTAATGGGTGTGGGGTGATGGGTGAGTGAATGGGTGGGGGGTGATGGGTGATGGGTGAGGGCATAGGTGGGGGGTGATGGGTATGGGTGAGTGAATGGGTGGGGGGTGATGGGTAATGGGTGAGTGAATGGGTGGGGGGAATACATACATTTCTACATCCATGATTTCAGGAAAGTTAGAAGGGGCTATCTGGAGAGTCCATGTTTGGTGGGCCGAAGGCCCACCAAACACAGGTGGTGGGCCTGAGGCCCACCAATACCCCTCCGCTGGAGCTAGCCAAAAAGTCCGCCCGGAGGGCGGCTTTGCGGCTAGTATATATATATATATATATATATATATATATATATATATATATATATATATATTGTATATATATATATAGTACTAGCCGGAAACCCGACCTCCTGGCGGACTTTTTGGCTAGCTCCTGCGGAGGGCTATTGGTAGGCCTCAGGCCCACCAAACACAGACTCTCCAGATAGCCCCTTCTAACTTTCCTGAAATCATGGATGTAGAAATGTATGCATTAACGCCAACCCCTTCACATCATCCCCAACCCATTCACATCACTCCCAACCCATTCACTCACCCATTACCCATCACCCCCACCCATTCACTAACCCATTACCTATCACCCGCCACCCATTCACTCACCCAGTACCCATCACCATACACCCATTCACTCACCCATTACCCATCACCCCCCACCTATTCCCTCACCCATCACCCATCACCCCCACCCATTCACTCATTACCCATCACCCCCACCCATTCACTCATTACCCATCACCCCCACCCATTCACTCACCCATTACCCATCACCCCCCACCCATTCACTCACCCATTACCCATCACCACACACCCATTCACTCACCCATTACCCCCCACCTATTCCTCACCCATCACCCATCACACCCAACCCATCACCCACCACCCATTCACTCACCCATCACCCCACACCCATTACCCATCACCCCACCCATTCACTCACCCATTTCCCATCACCCTACATCAAGGTTTCCTCAATTCTCGCAACCCAGTTTTTTGCACAATTCTCGCTAATAGGCTACTAAAAAAAAGAGAAAAAAAAGTGATCGGATCATCTCACCCCCCACCCATTCACTCACCCATTACCCATCACCCCCCACCCATTCACTCAAACCATTACCCATCACCACACACCCATTCACTCACCCATTACCCATCACCCCCCATCTATTCCCTCACCCATCACCTCACACCCATTCACTCACCCATCACCCCACACCCATTACCCATCACCCCACCCATTCACTCACACATTACCCATCACTGCCCACCCATTCACTCACCCATTACCCATCACCCCCCACCCATTCACCCACCCATCACCCATCACCCCCCACCCATTCACTCACCCATCACCCCACACCCATTACCCATCACCCCACCCATTCACTCACCCATTACCCATCACCCTACATCAAGGCTTCCTCAATTCTCGCAACCCACTTTTATCACAATTATCGCTAATAGGCTGCTAAAAAAAAGAAAAAAAAAAGTGATCGGATCATCTCATAAAAGTGAGATGTAGCGAGTGAGTGAGTGAGTGAAGTGAGACCCCCCCATAAGGCTTCCCCTTAAACCTTCCCCTGGTCAACCTGGTTCCAAAAATGTGGTATATGATGGGATTCCGCCACGGGGGGCAGAACGTATACCACACACACACACACACACACACACGCCTTCGGCCCACCACCTGTGTTTGGTGGGCCTTCGGCCCACCAAACACGGACTCTCCAGATAGCCCCTTCTAACTTTTCTGAAATCATGGATGTAGAAATGTATGTATTCCCCCCACCCATTCACTCATCACCCCCCACCCAATCACTCACCCATTACCCATCACCCCCCACCCATTCACTCACCCATTACCCATCACCACACACCCATTCACTCACCCATTACCCATCACCCCCCATCTATTCCCTCACCCATCACCCATCACCCCCCGCCCATTCACTCACCCATCACCCCTCGCCCATTCACTCACCCATCACCCCACACCCATTACCCATCACCTCACCCATTCACTCACCCATTCATTACCCATCACCCTACATCAATGTTTCCTCAATTATCGCAACCCATTTTTTTTTCACAATTATCGCTAATAGGCTGCTAAAAAAAAAAAAAAAAAAGATCGGATTATCTCATAACTGGGCTTAAAACCTTCCTCTGGTCGACCTGGTTCCAAAAATGTGCGATATGATGGGATTCCGCCACGGGGGGCGGAACCTATAGCCAACAGACAGACAGACAGACAGACAGACAGACAGACAGACACACACACTTTCGCTTATATTATTACTAGCCGCAAAGCCGCCCTCCGGGCGGACCTTTTGGCTAGCTCCTGCGGAGGGCTATTGGTGGGCCTTGGGCCCACCACCTGTGTTTGGTGGGCCGAAGGCCCACCAAACACAGACGCTCCAGATAGCCCCTGCTAGCTTTCCTGAAATCATGATTGTATGTATTAACGCCAACCCATTCACATCACCCCCAACCCATTCACTCGCCCATTACCCATCACCCCTCACCCATTCACTCACCCATTACCCATCACCCCCCCCCATTCACTCACCCATTACCCATCACCACACACCCATTCACTCACCCATTTCCCATCACCCCCCCATCTATTCCCTCACCCATCACCCATCACCCCCCACCCATTCACTCACCCATCACCCCACACCCATTACCCATCACACCACCCATTCACTCACCCATTACCCATCACCCTACATCAAGGTTTCCTCAATTCTCGCAACCCACTTTTTTTCTTAAAAATTCTCGGTAATAGGCTGCTAAAAATAAATAAAAAAAAGTGATCGGATCATCTCATCAGTGGGCTTAAAACCTTCCCCTGGTCGAGCTGGTTCCAAAACTGTGCCATATGAGGGGATTGAGGCACTGGGGGCGGCACCTATCGCGGACAGACAGACAGACAGACAGACAGACAGACACACACACACACTTTCGTTATATTATTAAGATAAGATATATTATGTATATATATATATATATATTATTTTGGGTATATATATATATATATATATTTTATATATATATATATATATATATATATAAAATATTATATATATTATATATATATATATAAAATATATATATATATAATATACTATATATATATATATATATATATATATAGCTATATATATTATAATATAATATATAGCTATATCTCTCTCTCTCTCTCTCTCTCTCTCTATATATATATATATATATATATATATATAATATATTATATAATAATTATATATATATATATATATATATATATATATATAATATATATATATATATATTATATATATATATATATATATATATATATATATATATTTTTATATATATATATATATATATATATATATATATATATATATATATATATTATATATATATATATATATATATATATATATAAATAATATATTATATATATATATATATTATAATATATATATAATATTATATATATATATATATAGCTAAAATATTAAAATATATATATATTATATATATATATATATATATATATATTATATATATATATATATAATATATATATATATATATATATATATTATATATATATATTTAGGAGGGGTTCACAAAATGAAAGTTTCGAATTTTATCACCCCAACCATTAGTTATATTGTCTACTTCGAGAAAACCCTTCAGTGGAAATTTGGTGGAAAACCTCTATATTTATGGTCGCTCATAGGTCTCCAATATTGAACAATTCATGTACTGAGTATACTGTTGTGACAGGTGTAGTTTTGACGGAATCTAAACTTTTTTTTCTTTCTTTGCAGCAAGTGATTAGTTTTGTGTAAGGTGAGTGACCATGAAACTTGCAAATTCAAGAAGGAGGGCAGCTCCGTACCTGCTGGAAGGGTGGCAGGATAAACTACTTGGAGCGAAGCTTCCCTCAAATGGAGAAGTCCTTTCCAATCTCCTCCATCTCTACCTCAACCAAAAGATGACAATTGCAGAAGCTGCTAGGGAAATGATCACCCAAGTACAGGTATTTTACAATCAAGCCCGCATTCTTATGAAGAGGGTCGACCATTCTATCTCAAAACTGAAGAAACTCTTCTGTGAGTGGCAAGGTCTCAAGAAGAACAGTAAGAGGGGAGTCGGTAAACAGCTTAAACAGGAAGAGTATTTCAAACTGAATATGAAGAATCTCTTCGACATTGCACACGAAAGTGCTTAACAGTTGATGGATAATCCTGAGGACAAGGAATTCTTGATGGCACAGCGAGAGCCAGGAAGAAGGGGGTGTATGGCAGGGATAGGCCATGTGCTGCTCAAACAGGAACAGGCGGCAATGAACAGGCGACTCCGTTTTGAGGAATACAGGGTGACTGTTGCAAATCAAGACCGGGAGGCAACATCGATGATCCAACTGGAATTCTCATATAAGTCTGGAAGTGAAGAAGGAAATGATAGTACTGACAGTGATGTTGATCATGAAGAATACCTTGGCGCTGTAGTTAGAGAACCTCGTCCTAATGAACCCAGCACCAGTTCATCCCCTAGAAAAAAACAGCGGGTCAAGACAGTCATGACCCATGGTCTCGCTTCAGCACTAGATAGAACGAAGGTCAGTGACCGCAGTGAGAGCGAGAGGGGAGAGCGACAGGTCGGCAACGGCACTAGCTTCGAAGAAACAGTTTGCACCTGTGGGGCCATTCATAGTCCACTGGGATGGCAAATTACTTGAAGACCTCACAAGCCATAAGACCGTCGATCGGCTTCCGGTCCTTATCTCAAATTAGGAGGCCATCCAATTGCTCGGAGTTCCCAAGATTTCAACGGGAACAGGAAATGCTCAATCTGCTGCAATCGTTGCTGAGCTTGAACTATGGGGAATTGGAGACGAGGTTGTTGGGATGTGCTTCGATACAACGGTTTCGAACACAGGACATTGAACTGGGGCCTGTGTGCTTCTCGAACAGAAGTTAAACAAAGATCTTCTGTACTTTCCATGTAGGCATCATATCATGGAACTTGTGTACGGAGCCGCATTTCGAGCAAGCTTTAATGCCACTTCAGGACCTAATGTGCCACTTTTCAAGAGATTCCAAGAGTATTGGCCAAACATTGACCAGGAAAAGATTGAAGATGGTATTGGCGACATTCCGGAAGAGGAGAAGAAAGAGGTAGTAGATTTCGCTTTGGGCATGTTGAAGCAGGGTACAATCGAGATGACTAAAAGAGGTTTTTTTAAAAATTTGCTTTAGTTTCTGGATGTTCGTGAGGTAGATGGCAGGAAAATACAATTCAAGTATCCAGGAGCTATCCATCATGCTAGATGGATGTCAAAGGTGATTTGATTTACTCAATCACGATATGGCTCTTTCGACGACAGTTCAAGTTAACTAAGAAAGAGGGAGAAGCATTCAGGGAGTTAGCTCTCTTTGGCATCTGGGTGTACATGCGGGCATGGTTCATGTCGCCGAATGCTGCTGCCAGTCCCCGTGAGGATCTTCACCTTCTTCAAAGGGTTCGAACGTACCCTAATAAGAACTTCAGAAAAGCTGTTGAGCAGAAGCTTGGGAACCACCTATGGTACTTGTCAGAAGAGCTTATCCCGATGACCCTCTTCGATCCCAAAGTCTTCTATCCCAAAGTGTCTGTGAAAGAAAAACGGGAGATCGTTTCAGCCATGAAACAGAAAGAGGGCAGCGAGAAGCCACTTAAGCGTATCCCTCCTCCTCCAGAAAACTCGAATTTGTCATTTTTTGCGACTCGGGCGTTTATGGTTTTTTTTCAAAAAGCTTAAACTGGAGGAAGGCTTTCTCAGCAGTGACCCCAGTCTGTGGGACACACTTGAGGACTTCCAACAAGCCAAGGCGGTTGTTTCAGGGATCCAGGTTACTAAGGACCATGCAGAAAGGGCTGCGCAGTTGGTCGAAGAGTACAATGACAAACTTACGAGGAACGAGGAGATGTTGCAGTTTCTCCTGCAAAGTGTTGCACGACATCGAGCACGATTCCCGGATTCCAAAAGGAAACATTGACCTCATAGTACTGTTCTTATCATAATAATACAGACTCTAAAAAGTTTTATTATACATGTTTATCTGCCATTCATTTTCTGCAAATACATAACTGCTTATATAGGATATTACCTTTGTAACCATAAGATAAGTGGATTAATGTTAATTTCCAATAAAACGTGTTGCTCAAATTGTGTTTTACATCTAAAAATACCTAACTCACACTGTTAAACTATACTAGATATTCATAATAATAGGAAATCCAATTCCTTTCCATTTGTAACGCCACCTTAATAAAAAATATGGAATTTGTGTTCCATTGAGCGACCTTTGAAAATAAGCCTATCAAACTGAAACTTTTCCTATTAATTTTTTTTCTGAAGGTATAACCACATAAAGAGTTTAGAGTAAGAAAAAGTCAAAGTTAATTTTTTGCCTTTATAACAATGAACCACCCTAAATATATATATATAATATGTATATATATATATATATATATATAATATATATAATATTATATATATTTATATATATATATTTAATATATATATATGTTTATATATAAATATATATATCTAAATATATATATATATATATATATATATATATATAATATATATATATATATATATATATTATATATATATATATATATATATATATATATATATATATATATAAGCAGTTGCTACAGATGCTACAGAAGCAGCATCGTCGAACGTAAACACATTGACGCCGCGAAAGAGCTAACATCAGACCCAGACATCACCACCAGGAGAGCGGACAAAGCTGCTGCGTACGTCATCATAAACACCTCAGAATACCTCAACAAGATCGACGACATCCTCAGCGACCCTACGAAGTTCGCAAAGATCAATAAGGACCCCACTGAAGCACTAAAGTTAAAAATCAACAATTGATAAGCAAGAACAATTCTGCCATCACCACCATCAACTTGGAAAGCTCTCTGGTGAATACGGCATGGGATACTGCTACGGCAATATCAAGACACACAAGCCGGGCAATAAACTTCGTCGATAATATCCCAAATACCGACGCCGACGTACCTCCTCGCAAAGAAGCTGTGTGCTATTTTGACTCCATACACCGAATGCTACAGCCTTCAATCAGCATCAGAGTTTCTAGACATACTTAAGACCCACAACGCCAGAGGTGCAATCGCTTCGCTTGATGTCGAGTCCCTCTTCACCAACGTACCTGTTGACCGTACCATCAACTACATCATCAATCGGGGTATAACACACGACTCCATCCCGCCGCTTGACGTCCCGGAACCTGTACTACGTGGACTCCTCGAATGCTGCACTAAAGAAGCACCTTTGAACCTCTCCCCGAGGGAATAAGTATCAACAAATAGACGGCGCGCTATGGGCTCTCCCTTAGGAGTATTGTTGGCAAAACTTCTTCATGGGCTGCGTAGAAGAAGAAGTATTCAAGAAAATAAGCAAGCCCCCGACATATACTGCCGCTACATCGATGACATCTTTATCAAAACGACAAGTCACTACGAAGCAGAACAGCTGAAGCTCTGCCTACAAGATACTTCAGGCCTCACCTTCACCATAGAAAGCAGCTCAGACAAATAAATGCCGTTCTTAGACGTCCTTGTTACGCAGGAAGAAGAATCATTCATCACAAACGTCTACGTAAAACCAACGAACACCGGACACTGCCTCAACGGAGAAAGCGAATGCCCACAGAGATATAAAGACTCTAATGTGTAATGAGTCAAATGTGAAAAATCGGTGCTTACATCAGAAGAGCTCTCACACACTGCAGTACATGGCAACTTATGCACAAAGAAATCGAGCGATCCACTCAAGTCCTCATCAACAACGGCTTCAGCGAGAGAGATATCAACCGTCTGACTCAGAAAAACATGGAGAACTGGTACAACCCTAACACCACAAAAAAGAGTCAAGGCATAACTATCTTCTACCGGGCTTTCTTCTCCACCGCTCACCAGGAAGAAGAAAGAATAATATCACAAATCGTCCACAGTAATGTGAAACCTGCAGACCAAGAGAGGAGAATAAAACTACAAATTTATTACAAAAACAAGAACACCAGCAACCTCCTTCTCCGTAACAGCCCAAGCCAGATGAAGGAGACAAAACAAAAGCCCATGTCGTATATAGGATCACATGCAAAAGAGGAAACTGTGAAGTCCTCCCCTCATCCTAATCGGCATGACGACAACGAAGCTGTCCAGACGTCTTACTTGCCACCTAACTTCCGGAGCCCAAAAAAGTCACCTATTAGAAACAACATGGCATCATCATAACAAAATATATTTATAGAAGAAAATACAGAATTGGTTGACATGTGTGCAGATGTGCGGCGACTTCCCATCCTAGAAGCACTGTACAAAAAAGAGATCAATCCCAAGCTTAACGTCCAGGAAAACGACCTACAAGCTCTACCCAACATGAAAAGAACAAAAGCGAATAGCAGCCTACTCACAGAAAAGCCAAGCGAAGACCAAACAACCATTAGCGTCTCCCACTCAAGAAGACGAGAAGCAAAAGCTATCTATCTACCAATCAAGAGACGCCGCTAATAGGCTGCGTGGCAGGCAGACCGGCTATAAATAGCGCTTCACCTCGCATCTTAATCCAGAGGAAGCCAGCAGTAGCCGCGCAAGGAGCTGCAGGTGGGATAACACGCCAACCTCGGTGGCAGCGGGCCATGCATGCCCCCCTACGGTTCCTCTTCCCACCTCCTTCCCCGCCGCGCAGCCATAAGTGCTGCGCCCCCTCCATGTCCTCGACTTTCACCTATGGGCATTGTCCCTCGACTTACACCTATGTGCCGCCATCAGGCGAAGGGCCCATGTCACCTGTAAACACAGGTGACAATCTACAACAACAACAGCATCTTAATCCCCGAGGAAGCCAGCAGTCGCCGCGCAAGGAGCTACTGGTGGGATAACACGCCAACCCCCGTGGCAGCGGGCCATGCATGCCCCCCCACGGTTCCTCCTCCCACCTTCTTCCCCGCCGCGCAGCCCATAAGTGCTGCGCCCCCTCCCATTGTCCCTCGACTTTCACCTATGGGGCATGTCCCTCGACTTACACCTATGGGCCGCCATCAGGCGAAGGGCTCATGTCACCTGTAAACACAGGTGACAATCTACAACAACAGCATCTTAATCCACGCGTCCATGGCAAACTGAAAACACGACTGAATCAAGAGGTAAGCCACATATAGCCACGGGGATCATCCCCCCGAAAACAACAACAACAACAAAGCATCTTAATCATGCTCACCTCAACTCCTGAGGAGAAAACATCTTCCATATGCTGCTGAAGAAGGGTTCTTATACCCGAAATCACGATACAGCAAACATGACAAGCTACGGCGAAGTCATAAAGTGATTACAAAAGAGAATAAAGGCGTTTTCTGCGGGGATCCTGATTGCAACCGAAAAATTTCGGTTGCTCAAATTTCGATCCCTGTTCAAACCATCCAGGGAAGATGATTGGCCCGACCGCAAACATTTGTTGTGTTGTTGTGACCGTTGCAACCGAAAATTTTCGGTTGCAACCAAAAATTCCCCACCGAAAACGCCTTAAGTAGTGTCAGACCTTTTTTTTTCCGTATTGCANCAGAAGAAGGGGGTGTATGGCAGGGGGGAATAGGCCATGTGCTGCTCAAACAGGAACAGGCGCAATGAACAGGCGACTCCTTTTTGAGGAATACAGGGTGACTGTTGCAAATCAAGCCCGGGAGGCAACATCGATGACCCAAACTGGAATTCTCATATAAGTCTGGAAGTGAAGAAGGAAATGATAGTACTGACAGTGATGTTGATCATGAAAAATACCTTGGCGCTGTAGTTAGAGAACCTCGTCCTAATGAACCCAGCACCAGTTCATCCCCTAGAAAAAAACAGCGGGTAAAGACAGTCATGACCCATGGTCTCGCTTCAGCACTAGATAGAACGAAGGTCAGTGACCGCAGTGAGAGCGAGAGGGGAGAGCGACAGGTCGGCAACGGCACTAGCTTCGAAGAAACAGTTTGCACCTGTGGGGCCATTCATAGTCCACTGGGATGGCAAATTACTTGAAGACCTCACAAGCCATAAGACCGTCGATCGGCTTCCGGTCCTTATCTCAAATTAGGAGGCCATCCAATTGCTCGGAGTTCCCAAGATTTCAACGGGAACAGGAAATGCTCAATCTGCTGCAATCGTTGCTGAGCTTGAACTATGGGGAATTGGAGACGAGGTTGTTGGGATGTGCTTCGATACAACGGTTTCGAACACAGGACATTGAACTGGGCCTGGTGCTTCTCGAACAGAATTTAAAACAAAGATCTTCTGTACTTTCCATGTAGGCATCATATCATGGAACTTGTGTACGGAGCCGCATTTCGAGCAAGCTTTAATGCCACTTCAGGACCTAATGTGCCACTTTTCAAGAGATTCCAAGAGTATTGGCCAAACATTGACCAGGAAAAGATTGAAGATGGTATTGGCGACATTCCGGAAGAGGAGAAGAAAGAGGTAGTAGATTTCGCTTTGGGCATGTTGAAGCAGGGTACAATCCGAGATGACTACAAAGAGTTTTTAAAATTAGCTTTAGTTTCTGGATGTTCGTGAGGTAGATGGCAGGAAAATACAATCAAGTATCCAGGAGCTATCCATCATGCTAGATGGAAAGTCAAAGGGGATTTGATTTACTCAATCACGATATGGCTCTTTCGACGACAGTTCAAGTTAACTAAGAAGAGGGAGAAGGGATTCAGGAGTTAGCCTCTCTTTTGGGATCTGGGTGTACATGCGGGGATGGTTCATGTCGCGAATGCGCTGCCAGTCCCGTGAGGATCTTCACCTTCTTCAAAGGGTTCGAACGTACCCTAATAAGAACTTCAGAAAAGCTGTGAGCAAAGCTTGGGAACCACCTATGGTTTCTTGTCAGAAGAGCTTATCCCGATGACCCTCTTCGATCCCCAAAATCTTCTATCCCAAAGTGTCTGTGAAAGAAAACGGGAGATCGTTCAGCCTGAAACAGAAAGAGGGCAGCGAGAAGCCACTTAAACGTATCCTCCTCCTCCAGAAAACTCGAATTTTCCCTTTTTTTTCGACTCGGGCGTTTATGGTTTTTTTTCAAAAAGCTTAAACTGGAGGAAGGCTTTCCAGCAGTGACCCCAGTCTGTGGGACACACTTGAGGACTTCCAACAAGCCAAGGCGGTTTTTTCAGGGACCAGGTTACTAAGGGCCATGCAGAAAGGGCTGCGCAGTTTGGGCGAAGAGTACAATGACAAAATTACGAGGAACGAGGAGATGTTTTCAGTTTCTCCTGCAAAGTGTTGCACGACATCGAGCACGATTCCCGGGTTCCAAAAGGAAACATTGACCTCATAGTACTGTTCTTATCATAATAATACAGACTCTAAAAAGTTTTATTATACATGTTTTATCTGCCATTCATTTTCTGCAAATACATAACTGCTTATATAGGATATTACCTTTGTAACCATAAGATAAGTGGATTAATGTTATTTCCAATAAAACGTGTTGCTCAAATTGTGTTTTACATCTAAAAATACCTAACTCACACTGTTAAACTATACTAGATATTCATAATAATAGGAAATCCAATTCCTTTCCATTTGTAACGCCACCTTAATAAAAAATGGAATTTGTGTTCCATTGAGCGACCTTTGAAAATAAACCTATCAACTGAACTTTTCCTATTATTTTTTTTTCTGAAGGTATAACCACATAAAGAGTTTAGAGTAAGAAAAAGTCAAAGTTTTAATTTTTGCCTTTATAACAATGAACCACCCTAAATATATATATATATATATGTAATATAAAATATATATATATATTATATATATATATATATATATATATTTATATATATATATATATATATATATATGTTTATATATAAATATATATATATCTAAATATATATATATATATATATATATATATATATATATATTATATATATATATATATATATATATATATATATATATATATATATATATATATATAAAATATATAAGCAGTTGCTACAGATGCTACAGAGCAGCATCGTCGACGTAAACACATTGACGCCGCGAAAGAGCTAACATCAGACCCAGACATCACCACCAGGAGAGCGGACAAAGCTGCTGCGTACGTCATCATAAACACCTCAGAATACCTCAACAAGATCGACGACATCCTCAGCGACCCTACGAAGTTCGCAAAGATCAATAAGGACCCCACTGAAGCACTAAAGTTAAAAATCAACAAATTGATAAGCAAGAACAATTCTGCCATCACCACCATCAACTTTGGAAAGCTCTCTGGTGAATACGGCATGGGATACTGCTACGGCAATATCAAGACACACAAGCCGGGCAATAAACTTCGTCCGATAATATCCCAAATACCGACGCCGACGTACCTCCTCGCAAAGAAGCTGTGTGCTATTTTGACTCCATACACCGAATGCCTACAGCCTTCAATCAGCATCAGAGTTTCTAGACATACTTAAGACCCACAACGCCAGAGGTGCAATCGCTTCGCTTGATGTCGAGTCCCTCTTCACCAACGTACCTGTTGACCGTACCATCAACTACATCATCAATCGGGTGTATAACAACGACTCCATCCCGCCGCTTGACGTCCCGGAACCTGTACTACGTGGACTCCTCGAATGCTGCACTAAAGAAGCACCTTTGACCTCTCCCCGAGGGAATAAGTATCAACAAATAGACGGCGTCGCTATGGGCTCTCCCTTAGGAGTATTGTTGGCAAACTTCTTCATGGGCTGCGTAGAAGAAGAAGTATTCAAGAAAATAAGCAAGCCCCCGACATATACTGCCGCTACATCGATGACATCTTTATCAAAACGACAAGTCACTACGAAGCAGAACAGCTGAAGCTCTGCCTACAAGATACTTCAGGCCTCACCTTCACCATAGAAAGCAGCTCAGACAAATAAATGCCGTTCTTAGACGTCCTTGTTACGCAGGAAGAAGAATCATTCATCACAAACGTCTACGTAAAACCAACGAACACCGGACACTGCCTCAACGGAGAAAGCGAATGCCCACAGAGATATAAAGACTCTAATGTGTAATGAGTCAAATGTGAAAAATCGGTGCTTACATCAGAAGAGCTCTCACACACTGCAGTACATGGCAACTTATGCACAAAGAAATCGAGCGATCCACTCAAGTCCTCATCAACAACGGCTTCAGCGAGAGAGATATCAACCGTCTGACTCAGAAAAACATGGAGAACTGGTACAACCCTAACACCACAAAAAAGAGTCAAGGCATAACTATCTTCTACCGGGCTTTCTTCTCCACCGCTCACCAGGAAGAAGAAAGAATAATATCACAAATCGTCCACAGTAATGTGAAACCTGCAGACCAAGAGAGGAGAATAAAACTACAAATTTATTACAAAAACAAGAACACCAGCAACCTCCTTCTCCGTAACAGCCCAAGCCAGATGAAGGAGACAAAACAAAAGCCCATGTCGTATATAGGATCACATGCAAAAGAGGAAACTGTGAAGTCCTCCCCTCATCCTACATCGGCATGACGACAACGAAGCTGTCCAGACGTCTTACTTGCCACCTAACTTCCGGAGCCCCAAAAAGTCACCTATTAGAACAACATGGCATCATCATAACAAAATATATTTATAGAAGAAAATACAGAATTGGTTGACATGTGTGCAGATGTGCGGCGACTTCCCATCCTAGAAGCACTGTACAAAAAAGAGATCAATCCCAAGCTTAACGTCCAGGAAAACGACCTACAAGCTCTACCCAACATGAAAAGAACAAAAGCGAATAGCAGCCTACTCACAGAAAAGCCAAGCGAAGACCAAACAACCAATTAGCGTCTCCCACTCAAGAAGACGAGAAGCAAAAGCTATCTATCTACCAATCAAGAGACGCCGCTAATAGGCTGCGTGGCAGGCAGACCGGCTATAAATAGCGCTTCACCTCGCATCTTAATCCAGAGGAAGCCAGCAGTAGCCGCGCAAGGAGCTGCAGGTGGGATAACACGCCAACCTCGGTGGCAGCGGGCCATGCATGCCCCCCTACGGTTCCTCTTCCCACCTCCTTCCCCGCCGCGCAGCCCATAAGTGCTGCGCCCCCTCCCATTGTCCCTCGACTTTCACCTATGGGCATTGTCCCTCGACTTACACCTATGGGCCGCCATCAGGCGAAGGGCTCATGTCACCTGTAAACACAGGTGACAATCTACAACAACAGCATCTTAATCCACGCGTCCATGGCAAACTGAAACCACGACTGAATCAAGAGGTAAGCCACATATAGCCACGGGGGATCATCCCCCCGAAAACAACAACAACAACAAAGCATCTTAATCATGCTCACCTCAACTCCTGAGGAGAAAACATCTTCCATATGCTGCTGAAGAAGGGTTCTTATACCCGAAATCACGATACAGCAAACATGACAAGCTACGGCGAAGTCATAAAAGTGATTACAAAAGAGAATAAAGGCGTTTTCTGCGGGGATCCTGATTGCAACCGAAAAATTTTCGGTTGCTCAAATTTCGATCCCTGTTCAACCATCCAGGGAAGATGATTGGCCCGACCGCAAACATTTGTTGTTGTTGTTGTGACCGTTTGCAACCGAAAATTTTCCGGTTGCAACCAAAAATTCCCCACCGAAAACGCCTTAAAGTAGTCGTCCAGACCCATTTTTTTTTTGCCGAATTATGTTGAATTCAAAACACCTAATCCAGCAAAAATAATTGATTTCCAGGCCTTATTTCCGTAAAAACACAACTTTTGTAAAAAGCGCGGCGAAAAAAAAAATCTTCCCCCCAACAGGGCTACGACTGTTATTGAGGGACGTCAGAACAGGGACGCCCGCAGACACTGTCTGGCACCTGTCGGCAAATGTTATGATGAGCGATTGTACTTCGGTGTCAGACAGTGAATCTGTCGCTGTGACAGATTTAGAGTACGATGCTCAATCTGACACCGAAAGAAATGACGCTGGTCGCGTATACTATGAGGAAAACGAACTCAGATTGTCATGGGATCCTATATGTTGAGCCCGATACGAGGTGGATTAACAGGTGTCTCTTTATCTTTCTTTATCTGTCTCTTTATCTTGGCAGGAGGTATGAGATGTGCACTCGCGCGTATGTCCCCCGGTGAAATTATGAATTATATTAATCATAATTTCTACTAGTTATGGACAATTACAGTATCTTATAAGTTTTAACTACACAATCGATATAATAAACGGCTGTTATTTACCAAATAAGCAGTACATGAGAACAGCAGGGCTGTCATAAGCAATAATGTCAAGGGCTACTTGGCATTATGTCGGCGAGGAAGAGGCAAGGTGGGTAGGGATGGTGCCGTGCGAGGCTACATCAGCTGTGTCCCTCCTTCTCCCGCCCAGATTAGCGACAGTGTTTAGTTTGAGAGAGTTAAAATCATGACTTATTCAGTATCAATTTGAGAGAAATAAGCTGTAGACAGTGTTGTACGCTTACGGTAATGTGGAGTATTATTCTGGATATGGGGTTCTGGATATGGGGATTATTTACGGATCGTGGTCATCTCTGAAATTATGAACATTAGTTTAATTATGATTGTTACAAATTAGGGAGCATTACAGTATCTTATAACGAGACAAAGATTCATTAAATTTACTGATAAGCATTACATGAGACAGCATAGCTGAAATTTGACACACTAATACTGTAAAATGCTACGTGGCAACGTCTACAGCTGAATGTCAGAAATCCCCCGGGCAGCTCGATCTACTTACTCTTACGTACTGTCTCTTGTCATCATGACTTACCTTAATGTTGTGATGATCACAGCAAGTGTTCAAAGTGGCCACCATCAGCTTCAATACACAGTTGCGCTCGCTGAAGTATGGAATGAACACTTTTTCTAGAATTTCTGGCTTGTTCTTGATGTGCTGTGAAGCTGCCATTATTCTCTCCGAAGTTCTTGCTTGTTGTCACTTTTCTTATTGTATACATGTGATTTCATGTCTCCCCAGAGATAAAAATCCAGTGGTGTTAGGTCTGGTGATCTGGCAGGCCATAGGTGTGGTCCTCACCAGCCTATCCACCGTCCAGGAAATGTTTGGTCAAGATGCTGCCTCACTTGCTTACTGAAGTGTGGTGGTGCCCCGTCATGCTGAAATACTAGTCGGCGCCGTGTGCCAGGGGAACATCTAGGAGTGAGGGGAGGTGATCTATCAAAAAGTTAGCATACATATCCCGTTAATGCGATCTTGAAAGATGTGTGGGCCAATCAAGTGCTCACCAATCATGCCACACCAGACATTAATAGAAAATCTTTGCTGGAAATTACTTTCTACCATCTTGTGAGGATTCTCCTTTGATCACCAATGTTCATTATGAGCATTATGCATTCCGGCACGGTAAATGTGGCCTCATCGGTGAACAAAATATATTTCCACAGCTGGGAATTTGCTTGTAGCGATTTACAAAACTCCAATCGCCTCACTGAATCTCCATCCTGAAGATGTTGAACCTTGTGCAGATGATATGGATGAAGACCTTCTTTTCTCAGCACCCTCCATGCTTTCATGTGAGAAACTCCAAGTCGGAGGGAAATTCTTCTTGTGCTTATGTCTGGGCTGTTTTCCGCTGCATGAAGAATCTGCCTCACCTTTCCATGTTCCCCCATCCTTTCAGCTGTTGCACCCATTCCAGGGAAAGATCCTTTGTCACGAAGGTGTTGAAATACCCTGTAAAAATGTTCGAACATTGCGACATTTTCTGTTAGGGTATCTTCTTCTGTATTCCTGTACGGCAAGCATTTGCACTTCCATTGCAGAACCCGTAGATAAACACCATATCCGCATACTCCAGTTACTGTAGGAGTACGGCATTGTCCGCAGAGTTCACTCTCTCAAACTAAAACACTGCCACTGCCCCTGGGCGGGAGAAGGAGGGACACAGCTGATGTAGCCTCGCACGGCACCCATCCCTACCCACCTTGCCTCTTCCTCGCCGACATAATGTCAAGTAGCCTTTACATTATTGCTTATGACAGCCCTGCTGTTCTCATGTACTGCTTATTTGGTAAATAACAGCCGTTTATTAATATCGATTGTGTAGTTAAAACTTATAAGATACTGTAATTGTCCATAACTAGTAGAAATTATGATTAGATAATTCATAATTTCACCGGGGGGCATACGCGCGAGTGCACATCTCATACCTCCTGCCTCCCCCTAGCCGTGAGTTACATGACGGCCGCGGTAATTCTTTCTCACTCCATGTCACGTAAAGGAAGCTTCAGAAAGCATATGGATATAGAGCATTTTGTTCTTAGAATAATTCGGTCTATCTCCTGTATCAACATTTGCATAAACTCGTGTTACACCCTGTATTTATCTGTGTTTACGTCTCTCTCTGATCAGCGCGGGAAGATGAGCCTCCCTGATGCTACGTCACCGAGCCTGAGCCTGAGCGTCTGCAAACCTTGAGAGCGTTTTTGAAAACTCGGGGAATTTGCAGATTTTGATTGCGGATTATTTAAAACGGCTGACTGGATACAAAAGTGACGACGTATTGTTGATATACTCGTTAATGGCTATGCTTTGATTGCATTAAATCAGGAATGATGAAATGGTCTGGACGATTACTTTAAGACACTCTTAAGACAAGGAAAATATCTTTAAGAAGATAATAAACGCTGAACTAGCTATCACTTTTAACGATATATATATATATATATATATATATATATATATATATATATATATTATATATATATATATATATATAAATATATATTATATATATATATATATATATATATATATATATATATATATATATATATATATATATATATATATATATATATATATATATATTAGGTGCCAATAGCGCATAGGGTAATTTTTCAAAGTCAATATTTTTCACGTACTTTTGTGATATTCTGCCTTGTACTTAGAAACTCGTGTGCAAAGTTTCAAGCTAATCGGTTGATATTTAGAGGTGGCGGATCGATCTTAAACATTTCCTCTTTTCGCCCTCAGGTCATGACCACGAGAAAGCAAACTGAAGTTTGGCTTCTTGGCCATAGTGTTCCTACTATCACAGGAGCAAAACTTCCCAGCCGTGGAGACGTTTTACGACGATTTTTCTACGCACACAAGGAAGAGAAGAAGACGGTGCAGCAGAGTGCAGCTGAGGCTGCAAAGGAGGTCCTCGACTTCTGGACACGAGCTAGGATCCCCACCATCGCAGAAACTAGCGTGAGGAGGAAGATTACTGGACTTTTCGACGAGTGGAAGATCCTGAGCAAAAGCAAGAATAACTCTGGAGTCACGCCTGCCGAAAAACAGAAAACCTTCCAAGAAAGTCTCCCAGACCTTTTGGACATCGCCCACTCCGACGCCCTCACTCTGATGATCATTCCTGAAGACAAGGAATTCCTTCTTGCCCAGCGGGAGAAGGGAGGCGGGGTTCGATGGCTGGTCTGGACAAGAAGCTGAAAGAATCGGTTTGCCGACGTGAAAGCTCTCTCACGTAGCCGTCAACAGACGCCAAAAGGAGAAGAGATGGTGGAGCTGGAGTCGTCATCGTCTGAGTCATCAAGTCCAGCCAACGCTGCCAACACATCGACTTCTTCTTCCGACGCCGGGGTCGCTTCTCCACCAAAGCGATTGAGGACACGGGGCACGAAGTCCGTCCTATCCCCTGATCTCGTCGGAGCCCTTGACAGAACTGGGGTCAGTAGCCGCCAAGCCCTTCGAATTGTGGCGGCTACGCAAGTAGCTTGGGCCACGATCCACAAGAGCTTGTGCTGAATCCCGAGTCCATTCGACAGGCAAGAGCGAAGTACAGGTCCACTTTGGCGAAGGACATCAAAGAGATTTTCAGTCCTCTTACCCCTCTTACCGTTCATTGGGACGGGAAGATCCTTCCTCAGGACGATGGCACTCGCGCCGAAAGACTCGCCATCCTCGTCACAGGAGAAGGAGTTGAGAAGCTCCTAGGAGTCCCGAAACTGCACTCCGGAACTGGTGATGCCGCCGCTACAGCTGTGTTCGAGGCTCTAGATGACTGGGGGGTCCAGGAACGAGTCGTGGCGATGTGCTTCGACACAACCAGTGCCAACACTGGAGCCATCAATGGTGCATGCACCATCTTGCAACAGAAGCATCGGCCGACCCCTCGTTTCACTTGCTTGCCGTCATCACGTCCACGAACTTGTCGTTGAGAAGGCCTTTTCTACGTGTTTGGGGTCATCTTCTGGTCCTGAGATCACCATCTTCTCTCGCTTCAAGGACTACTGGTCTTACATCAACCAGTCGGCAATAAACCCTCCCACCAACGAAGATCTGCCGGAGACTGGTCTCCAAGAGGGACGATCTCATTCAAGGTTTGAAACGTCTGCTTCAGACAAAGCAGCCCCGTGACGACTATAAGGAACTCGCTGAGCTGAGCATCCTTTTCCTCGGCGGCGCTCTTCCGAAGACCTCGATCCGTAGCCCCGGAGCGCTTCATCGAGCGCGTTGGATGGCGCGTATCATTTACGCTCTGAAGATGATCTTGTTTCGGGAGCAGCTGACTGGAGTCGTCACACCTCGAGAAATGTCTGCCCTCCAGCGGTTTTCATCGTTCGCAACCGAGATCTACGTCCTGCGATGGTTCGAGTCGACGGTTCCATCCTACGCTCCCGCCAACGATCTTGGATTTGCTAAGGACATCCTTCAGTACCACGACGAAAGTATTCGGAAGGCCTGCTTCACCACTCTGAGCCGCCATTTCTGGTACTTGAGCGAAGATCTCATTGGCCTGTCACTGTTCGACTCACGTCTCCCTGTCTCCGACAAACAAGCAATTGTACAGGCCATTCTCTACGATGAAGGAGCCGAGGAACCCGCCAAGCGAATAAACCTCCCATCATCACAAGTTCTTGCGGCAACACTGCCCTCCTTCGCCACGAAAAATTCCCTCCGCCTCTTCGAAGCTCTTGATATCAAGACCGACTTCCTGTCCGCCAACCCTCGGAATTGGCAGGAAGAGGAATCGTACGTCGAGGCCTGCCGCCGAATCGAGGGACTTCGCGTCGTCAACGACACAGCCAAGCGAGGAGTGGCGCTCATCCAGTCCTTCAACCTCCGGCTGACCAAAGACGAGGAACAGCGCAGTTCCTCCTCCAAGTTGTGGAGGCCCATCGCCATCAACAGCCCGGGACCTCGAAGGCTTCCCTTCCCCGGCCAAGCCGGCCACAATGAGTGGGGTGGCTCCCCATGATACCCCCCCCACCGAGGGCTAATACTCACCAAGAGGGGGACCAGCAGCCCTGCTGGGAAGGGATGTCCGGCTTGTCCGCTTTCAAGAGATGACATCCCCTCCTTAATAGGCCAGTGCATAAGGGTAAATAACAAAGTTGTAATCCGCCACCCCTAAATATCAACCGATTGAGGTCAAACTTTGCATACGATGGTTTCTTGCATAGATGCATCATTACACACAAAAGTAGGAAGACAAAATTCAAACTTTTGATTTTATTGGCACCCTAATATATAATGGTATATATATATAATATATATATATATATATATATATATATATATATATATATATATATATATATATATATATTATAGTATATATATTAGACCAGGTCATAAGAGGACCTATTAAATTAAAGTCCAGTTATCATTTTGTAATAGAGGGGAAAAGTTTATCCTTTATGTAGTCAATATATCTTCAAAATCTTATATTTCTATCATGTCAGCAAGAGGTGGCCCCTGGGCACTTTGTCATGCAGCCCTTACCTAGCACACTGTAACTGTGCACTACCCATAACTCACTACGAGGAGGTGACTGCAAATGGAGTTTCACACCTAACCCATTCCATCCACCCTTCCATTAAACTGGGTTCAAATTACTCTTATTTGAAATCCTTCTTTGACTCGAATGCTGGCATTTTTTTTCTTGATTTGAGTGTATTTCTTATATATCCATCTCGGTTTCTATAACAATAGACTTTTGCAGATGCTTCAGTCATCAGCTTTACTGTGCGTTCCACTGACTGACTATGACAAGGGTACTTTGGACACAGCTTCTCCATAAGTTCACGATTTTCAACCAAACCATGTAGTTCATCATCAGTCAAATTCTTCAGGAGTGGTGGTTCGATAATATACACAAAGCTCCCAATTGATCATTTGAGTATAATGATTAGCTCCAAAATCAGTCTGTGGTTCTTTGAATTGTCTTCTTTCTTGTCTTGAGTTGTTTGTTCCTTGCTGCAAATAATTTTCTTCATAGCATTTTTTCTGACTTCAATATCTTCATCAAATGCCATGCCCAAAAGCAGGTATTCTGAGTGTGCATAGTAAGCATTTGTTTGAATAGTCTGGGTAGCAGCCTTTTATGCTCCAAAGCATTCCTCTTTCAGATCTTAAATTTTGTTTGCAACACTGAATACATGTTTTGGGCCATTAACACAGGAAGGATTTTTCTTAATCTCAAAACATGTCGGAATGTATACAGTCATCAAATATTTTGCTATGATTTTCAAAGGTTTGGAAGGAAGAGATACGGTGCAATACAGTCTCAGAATTCTTGCACACGCTGTGAGCCATCTTGAATGTGCTAATGGGCCTGGTTCAACAAAAGATAATGATGCAGGAAATTCTCCAGATTATACAGCAATCCATAATGTCAGTATATATTTTTGATCCTTACTTAAATCTAACTCAGAATAGATCTCATTAAATTTCTATACACCATCTACTGGGATAGGCTCAAAACTTACCACAGGTAAGATAAGATAAGATTTTCATCCTATCTAGACACTTTGTAAGTACCAACTACAAGGTCATTGACTATACAAAGCGCCGTCACGTCAGCACGAACTAGGCGGACTCGAACCGCTGACCGAATGCACAGGGACGCTGCACATTGCGAACTCACGTCTCTACCAACCTTGCCACCCTGACTGGCTACCACAGGTAGGCTACAAACGTTTTCATCAATCTTCTTCCCAATCTTTCTTTTGAAAGTTGTAGGTCCTGAGGTTTCACCATCCAAATATTTAAATATATGCCGAAATGGAAGCTCATTAAAGTGTAGTAAGCACATAAGCCACTGCAAAGGACGGTTGAGAAAGTCTTCAATAAATTTGATTGTTCCGCCTTTTGTCCCTGTGTTAACTGCTGTACCATCACACCCTATTGCAACAAGCATCTCAGTGTTCAGCCCACAGTTCATCAAGATCTCTGAAATGGCAACTGCTGTTCCACACTCAGGAGTTACATGGTCAATGTATTCAGAGCCTGGCTCTTTAAATAATGAAATGTGTTCTTCTA
Source organism: Chionoecetes opilio (assembly GCA_016584305.1). Classification (NCBI taxonomy): domain Eukaryota; kingdom Metazoa; phylum Arthropoda; class Malacostraca; order Decapoda; family Majidae; genus Chionoecetes; species Chionoecetes opilio. Next base: position 148,681 of record JACEEZ010019606.1, on the reverse strand, counting down.
ATTTGCTTACTTGGTGAATGGACAAACAGCCACTTTCATTTTTTATCTCCTCAAATGCTAATGTTTTGTCTTTTCTCCCATCTGAAAAACAGTGCTGTTATGTCTTCCTCCCCTTTATGCTGCAGTCCTTCTCTGCATGATTTTCCTGCTCGCTTTACTTTTGACGTGTCTATAACTAAATTCTTGTTTTCGGGGGAAACAAGTCCAACAATGCTGACCAGTGCAGACGTGGCAATTGAAGCAGCATCTCTATCACTCCCAACATATTGAGCAGCTTCTCTTGCAACCAATTCACAGCTGATTCTCATATGTACAGTGGCCGGAAAAAAAAAATGTATACATTTTGACCGCAAGAAAAATGTATACACCCGAAAGCGCGTAAAGATTTCACCTTCGTTCCCGCCATATAAATGGTGGGCGGAGCTAGTGAGGAGGGAGGGAGGTGGAGGGAGTCTCCCTCCACCCCACCACCAACACACAACCACACTCAGTGCTTTTCGAGAGCTGATAGAGAGAGGGTGGTTTTACGCATGCTCCGGACCGCCCTTTTTGACTTGGCAGCGAACCTTGGAGTGTTATATCTCGGCTCCCACTTGTCAGCATGGGACGTAACAAACTTTCAAATGAAGAGAAGACCCGTGCCCTTACCCTCCTGAAGGAAGGAGCATCTGTGATACGTGTGGCCGCAGAGGTGAACGTTACACGCATGGCGATTTACCCTGAAGAAAGCTGTTGAGTCATTGCCACCCGGTACCGTTCCGCCAAGGAAACCTGGTTCTGGAGCCCCCAAAAAAACATCTCCTCGGACTGACAAAATTATGAGGCGTGAAGTATTGAATGATCCTGCAATAACTGCCGCAGAACTGAAGAAAAATCATCCAGCTTTGTTAGGAAACTTCTCTGTTCGCACCATTCAACATCGCCTGCAAATTTCGCTGAAATTACCAACCCGCCGCGCCGCCAAAAAGCCTTTACTGACAGAAGCTATGAAGAAGAAGCGGCTTTCCTTTTGTAAGAGATACCGGCAGTGGACACCAGAGCAGTGGAAGAAGGTCATGTTCAGTGATGAAAGCACTTTTAGACTGGTTAGGATGGCTTCAACGACAGTGCGCCGTCCAAGTGATGTGTCACGGTACCACCCAAAATATACCGTGAAGACCGTGAAACACCCAGATAGCGTTATGGTTTGGAGTAGTTTCAGTGGCAATAAGGGCAGGAGAGGTCTGTACTTCCTCCCAAAGAATGTTACCATGAAAGGGGCAAATTACATTGAAGTGTTACGTGATCATCTGTTAGTGCCCTATGCCATTCACGAGTGCGAGGTGTTCATGCAAGATTCTGCCCCTGCCCACCGGTCCAAAGTTGTTCAAAAGTTCCTAACAGACAATAACATCCCTGTGTTGGACTGGCCTGGCAATTCCCCGGACCTAAATCCGATTGAAAACGCCTGGAATGAGATGAAAAAGGCGATCGCGAAGAAACGGCCGACGAACATCAACGAGCTGAAGCAGGCCCTGACGAAGCTGTGGGTGGAAATGGACCTCTCCTACTTCACCAAACTCGCCACTTCCATGCCCAAGAGGATTGGGATGGTCATCCAATACAAGGGAAACATGACCAAGTACTAATATGTGAATAAGAAACCTGTGTCACTGAAACTAAAGTACTGTAAGTTACATATTGTTGTTTTATTGTCCGAAAATTATAAATGTATACATTTTTTTTGCGGCCACTGTAATATCTTACTTTTCTTCCTCGTGTTTTCTAAATTAGGAGAATAAGTTTCATCTGTATCATTAATTTCCAAACTGTCATCGGTGTCACTTATATCCTCCATCCCACTTTGACCTTGCTGATAAGAATTACAAGTTTTCTCTTTGTAGTTATGTGCACCCCTCTTTCTTTTTTCTCGTTTTAGCAGGATTTTTGTTGCTTTGGTGTTAACTTTTCCAATATATATTTCCTCTTTGATCCGAAAAGAATTTTCTCTCACGTATTGGCATCTTTCTTTTCTTTGGACACTTACACGCTTCAAAGGATCTATATTTGCAACATGATATATCAAACAGTGCTTTCTGGATATAATTTGTAGTTTTCAAGCTGTTTCTTTTAGCAGTCTTTTCCCCTGTTTTTCATCAGTGTCTTGTACCTGGAATGGTTGTCCAAGACCAGCTGAATTATTCTTTTTAGGTGAACACTAGGAATTGAAGCTTTTTCCCAAAGACAGTGAAATTCTAATCCAAGATCTTTCGCTATTTCTTTCACTGACACTTTATATTTTTCAGTTTCAGCAAAAAATAAGTGTTTTTCCACATCCCACTTCGTTGGAAGATGCTTGTCACTAATAGGTCTCAAAGTTCCAAAACTATCATGAATTTCGGCAGAGCGAGTCCTGTAAACCATGTTTGTAGTTCTCTTAGAAATCACCTATTTTGCTTTAATACCTGGAAATAAAAATAAATGACAATAAGAAATCGATTGGGAATCAGAAACTATAAGTAAATGTGACACAGTATAGCTATCACAGTCATTTAACCACTTTAAATAGAACCAGTCCCTGCCAGCCGAGACCACAAACATTGCGATAATGGCACGATAATGGAGATAATGGCGCAAAATTTACGAGGCAGGCGCAACCTCAAGATGAACATGCATTACCCAAAAATATTGCAAGATTGATACTTTACTTATGAGTCAACCTTTCATTGGTATTACAAATTAAAATTCTCAAGTTGGGTTTTTCGACCCGGTCTAATATAATATATATATATATATATATATATATATATATATATATATATATATATATATATATATATATATATATATATATATATATATATATATATATATATATATATATTGTTACAACTGCGGCCTCAAACGCAACAGACTGTTCACTAACTGTGGACCGATAGAAGGCCTCCAGCTTCTACCCAGAGAAAGAGAGGGGCCGTAAACCTCCCTTCTATTGCTCAAATACAAACGTATACTACCGATTACAGCCTAGGCTACTGACAGGCCCGGCTGTATCACTAAACAAACAAGAGTGAGAGCACCTTCTGCTCTCACCTCCACTCTAAGTGATACTTGAAGAAATATGCTACGTAACGCTTCAAAATGCTACCGCGATTGTATCTATGGGCGGTTAAACAGTAGCGATGGAAAGTTCATCCCTGTTACGTTATTACTGGTGTGCACCTGCCAACTTTCTCATCCCACTGCCCAGAAGGACGGGAAACTGGTATTCGTGTTATGAGCTTGCCTCGCAGAACAAAGGTTAATTAGTGTACAGGCGATGTGTGTGTGTGTCAGTGTCTCCTGTGCTTGCCAAAACTCCAAAACACGGTAACCATTCGTTTCTCGCCTTCCGTCCGTTAATACTAAACTTAGCACGTGGTCAGCCCGAAAGCCTCACCCAAATGGTGGAACCCACGTATTTTCAATACTACGCAAGAAATACTACTACTTCAGACACCCTCTAGCTATTCACTGACTCAAGTGAATGCCGGGCAAACTTCCTACACAAAGACTCAACAACTACCAAAACGCAGCAACTCAACGACGATGGATAGCAAGAGGCTGCGGAGCAGAGCGGCACGTGTGTTCTCTATTAAGGCCAGACCTCTACTAACCCGAGCGACGCCCGCCACACGGGACCAGGGTTGTGAACTTTTGTGGCCCACATTATCGTACCGAGCCACCAAAATTATCGTATTTTAAGATAGATTATCGTACAACCTTAGCTAAAATAATATAGTCAGTAGATATATATCATTGAATTCAGCATTCCACATGTAAAAATATTTTCTCTTTTCGCCAAAATATATAATATATCCAATCATGACAGAAAATTTCATGTTAATCACTTTTTTTCCAAAATAAATGAAATAAAATAAAACAAAAATATATTTAGTAACACATATAATGACTCAGAAGAAGCTGAACTCGAGAACTCTACATATATATATATATATATATATATATATATATATATATATATATATATATATATATATATATATATATATATATATATATATATATATATATATATATATTATATATATATATATATATATATATAATATATATATATATATATATATATATATATATATATACCTATCATCCTCAAAAGAAAAGAGGAATTCCTGCTCCTCCTCTATTATTTTATCTCCTGTGTCAGCTGGCGCTTATAATGATAGTGTGTCAGTTGTCATCGACCTATCATACCATGTGTAGGGATGAAAGTAACACAATCTCCCTTTTCCCTTACACCCTGCGCTGCTGGAAGAGAACCAAGTATGGTTCCCGTTAGAAGTCAGTTTCTTATAGTGGAAAGTCTCCCTGCACCCCAGCCTGGACCTTGCAATCCCCGGGATAGAGGACAAAAGAATTCTACTACCCTAGTGGACCTCAAGGGCCCAGGTAAACCTTCCTTACCCTGCCAGTGTCACTATAGGCAAACCCAAGACAACATCCAGCCTCAACCGGGGTAGCACAACGGCAGATCCACTTATATGGGGTACAGCATCAGCATCAATACACCTGAAAATGAGTAGGGGGTGTAGAGTTGGTGACCGTTCTCCCACTGCGGAGGTCACCTCTCTTTGGGACAGGGTCTGTAGGCTTTCTACGCACACGGCTAGTTTTGCTCGCACCGACCTAAGTACCGCTGAAGAGAGGAACGCGCACATAGGCTTCAAAGTACCGGAACTTCCCGGCAGGAGGGTCCTACAGAACCAGAAACTGGGTCCATACGGACTTGAGGTGAACTAATGTGAGCATCTCATTTGCGCATGTGCTGCGCTACGCATTTGGCCACTTGAAGTTGCGTACACCTAACGATAAAGGGTTTTACTCCTAAGCTAGCCGTAGACCGCAATCTACACTAGCGAACTTTCATTCCCCTTACGCCTTAATCAGTTACTCAGCTAGCATGGCTTAGCTTGAGGCCTTTTAGGATCCAGGCACGGTCAACCTCACGGAGGCGTCCCACCCTTGTGGGACCCAAGTGTGCCACCGCCAATGGCTTGCCCTCCCAATCACCTTGAGGCTGTAGCTCTCTGCCACAAAGACCACAACCTCACCACGCCCTCCGCCAGACTAGCACATCTCTCCCACAGATGCCTTTAAGGCAAGTTGCCTCGGCCAAAGACCTGGTCTGCCGCTTCTGGGGACAAATGGGCTCGCACAGACATCCATAAGCGACCAGGGCTAACAGACCCTATGGGGGTCACCACGAAAGATTCCACCCTAACCAAAGGCTTTCACTCACTCCAGATTTCTCAGGTCTGAAGCGACCCAAGGAGGGGCGAATGGTGGCACATAGCTCCCCCAGCACTCAAAAACTGCCAACCCAGCCCGACGGGTCGGTGCCTGTGATTTCACTCCACTGGCAGTTAACCACAGCGAGGAGAGGTCTGCTTTAGACAAGTTAGTTACGCCATCGCAATGGCCCCAGGTTCACTCCTTATAGCATACGCACACTGCGGCGCTCCGACACACAGAGAAGCCCCCTGGTGCCGGGAAAGGTTTATCTTAGCCGTGGATGTTTTTGATGTTTTGTCTTGGTAAGGTTAATCTTGCTAAATACCCTCTCACAATCTGCTTTCTAATGCGGCAAGCAACGCTCCAAATCCATGTCATGCAAAGGACCAAAAGTCAAACTCAAAACTCTCTCTCTCTCTCTCTCTCTCTCTCTCGCTCTCTCTCTCTCTCTCTCTCTCTCTCTCTCTCTCTCTCTCTCTCTCTCTCTCTCTCTCTCTCTCTCTCTCTCTCTCTCTCTCTCTTCTCTCTCTCTCTCTCTCCTCTCTCTCTCTCTCTCCCCTCGTGGAAGTTGACAGCGACATATTTTTTTTTTTTTTTTTTTTGCGATGATAATTTTTGTATGACTTTAAAATGTAATTATATTTGTGAGTCAATTATCGTATTTTCGTGTACGATTCTCAACCATACATCGTACATCGTACGGATAGTCAAATTATCGTACAAATACCATACTTATCGTACAGTTCACAACCCTGCGCGGGACCCACCAGGGGCGGGGGCACCTCCCTCTCCCCATCTCTCTACCCTCATCTCCTCCTCCTCACTCACCCGAGGACACACACCAGCCAGGCTCGTGGCAGGTGTTATAATACAGTATATATATATGTATATATATATATATATATATATATATATATATATATATATATATATGTGTATATATATATATATATATATACATACATATATATATATATATATATATACATACATATATATATATATATATATATATATATATATATATATATATATATATATAATATATATATATATATATATATATATATATATAAAATATATATATATATATATATATATATATGTATATATATATGTATATATATATATATATATATATATATATATATATATATATATATATATATATATATATATATATATGTATGTATATATATATATATATATATATATATATATATATTATATATATATATATATATATATATATATATATATTATATATATATATATATATATATATATATATATATATATAATATATATACATATATATATATATACATACATACATATATATACATATATATATATATATAATATATATATTCTTTCACAAAGGACTGGCCAAGGTCACACAAACACGAGGTAACACAAGTTATTTGCCAGTCCCTATGAATACGACAGTAGGATAATAAAGAAAGAGCGTGGACCAATTTAGTTCGGGAGGTGTCTTGTCACTCTTCTGTTGAAAATATTTAAGTCGTAGGCAGGTGGAAAATAGAAACAGGAACAGGGTTCCAGAGTTTACCAGTAAAAGGGATGAAAGAATAAATATACTGATTAACTCCTGCATTAGGAAAATGAACAGAATAGGGATGAGAATGAGTAGAAAGTCTTGTACAGCGAGGTCACGGGAGGGGGGGAGGCATGAAGTTAGCAAGTTCAGAAGAGCAGTGAGCATGAAAATAACTGTAGAAGATAGCAAGATAAGCAACATTGCGGCGGTGATTTAAAGATTGAAGATAATCAGTCAGAGGAGGAGAGTTGATGAGATGAAAAGCTTTTAACTCAACCCTGTTTAGGAGAGCTGCATGAGTGGATTCTCCCCAAACATGTGAGACATACTCCATACATGGGCAGATAAGGCCCCTGTAGAGAGCAAGCAACTGGGAGGGAGAAAAAAAGGGATGCAGACGCCACAGGACACCTAACTTCTTAGAAGCTGTTTTAGCAGGAGATGAGCTGTTTTATTTTTTTTGATTTTTACGTTGTAACCTAAAGCACCTGTAGGCTTATGGAGAGTATTGATGTTGGTCGATCTCGCCTGTTGGTGGCGCAGGCTGGAGTCTTATAGTGACTCCTGTGGTCTCAGGTGAAGATCCCATTTGCTGTGATATTCGATTCTTCAGTTTAGGCTCATGCAGCCCCTAGGGTTCACCGTCACACATGCAAGCGGATGACATGTATATAGCAGCATGTGGGTTGCTTCGTCCACTTGACGATGGATTTGACAGTTGCTCCTTGGTGAGACTTGAACTCAGGACCTTCTACTCACCTACCAGGCTCTTGAAAGATTTGCCCTTGGCAGGACTCGAGCTCGGGACATTATGTTCAGAACTCCAAGACACTAACCACTCGGCCACCGCCTCCCCCATGCGAGATGTGCGATTTCCAGTTTAAATTTTTAGTAAAGGACAGTTCAAGAATGTTCATTGTGCAAAAAGGAGATAGTTGAGTGTCATTGATTAAGAGTGCATAGTTATCTGGTAGGTTTTGTCGAGTAGATAGTTGAAGAAACTGGGTTTTTGAACCATTAAACAAAACAATGTTTGCATTGCCCCAATCATAAATTATAGAAAGATTTGGAGTTAGGCGCTCTGTGGCATATCTTCGTGAATCACTTAGTTCACTGTTGAGTTGGACGTCTAATAAACGACGTTGAAAAATGCAGGTTAGAATCATCAGCGTAAGAGTGGATAGGGCTTTGAGTTAGACTTTGAAGATCATTAACCCCTTGAGACCCAGAACGTAATTTCCTTTGTATTTTGGCTACCATTAGACTATTTTAGTGAATGTAAGCAATATACTATGGATGTGACCTGTTTAGAACCCTTGCCCACTAACTACTTTGGTATATTGAGTTACTTTTCGTAATTTTATGGGTAACAGCATAAAACAAATTTTATAGCAAAGGAAAGATCTGGGCGTGAAGGGGTTAATGAATATTAGAAAGAGAGTGGGTGATAGAGCAGAACCTTGAAGAACACCACTATTGATTGACTTAGGATGAGATCAATGTCCGTCTACAGTAGCTGCAATATAACGGTTGGAAAGGAAACTAGAGATGAAGGTAAGAAAGAAAGACAGAGAGAAGGATAAACACGGAATGAGGGTAGTTCGGAAATTAAAGATTAGTTCCATACTCTATCAAAAGTGTTTGATATGTTAAGGGCAACATCAAAAGTTTCACCGAAACCCTTATAGGAAGATGACCAAGATTCAGTTAGGAAAGCTAGAAGATAGATCGCCCTATACGGAAACCGTACTGAAGATCATTAAATAAGATTGTGAGCAGATAGCAATCATTGGTGGCATTCGCCGGGGGGAACGTCTCCTCGCACACCCTACGACGCCACTCCCGGGGGTCACCACGCACCCCATGTCGAGTCCCCATGCAGGCTCCTTTCCCATACCATGCAACTCTCGACAAGAAACATCAACTTGCCCCAGCCACGAGCCTTGTGGGCGCTCCCTTGGCCTCCTCCACGACGGATTGTCTCTTTTATATTCAAAACGATGGGAAGGATCGGTTTCAGGGTAGCGTACCACATGCCCATATAACCGAAGTTGGCCTTGACGGACTATGCAGGAAATAGGCCTCGATTCAGTCTCACGCTGCAACCGATGATTTGACACGGAATCGTCCCGGCTATACACCATGATTCTGCGAAGACACTTATTACCAAAGGCATCGATTCGTCAATTCATGCCGCTATTTTGTGTCCATGTCTCACAACCATAGAGTAAGACAGGGATCACAAGCTACTTGAAGATCCGGATCTTTGTCCTCCTGCACATGTACCGACAACGCCAAATACTCCTGCTGAGCGAGTCCATAACACCGTGGGCAATGCCAATCCGCTGTAAGACTTCTTGACGTGACCCGCCGTCATTATGGACTGCGCTACCAAGGTATGTAAAACTTTCAAAGATCTCAATGTCCTCGCCGCACGCATGAACAAACTGTATTGTTTCATTTAGTAAGCCTCCAAACACCTGGACCTTGGTCTTAAGCCAGGATACCTCAAGTCTCAAAAGGCTTTGCCTCCTCGTGCAGCGCCTCGAGAGCCATCACCAGGACCTCCAGCGACTCAGCAAAGATTACTGCATCATCAGCAAAAACAATATCAGTGACTTACTCATGTATTAACAGGAAAGAAGCTGGATACACCTCCCTCACACTTCACAGCACTCTTAGTCCCAGAGAACAGACCAGTCATCAAACCAATAGTCCTTGCAAGAATCCCGCAAAGTCGCAGAAGATCCCAGAATGACTCACGATGCACTGAGTCAAACGCCTTCTTGAGATCAACATAGGCTGCAAGCATCCCCTGTTGAAACTCACGTCGGCGTTTCACCAGGACACGAAGCGCTAGGATACGGTCCGTTGTTGATTTACCAGGCGTACACTCAAACTGCTGAGGTCTCTGATGCATCAGCAAAATACTGCGGATCCGCGTCAGCAATAGATGGGCAAGCACATTGCCTGGAACGCTGAACAGTGTAATACCGCGGTAATTGTTGCAGTCCTGACGGTCCCCTTTTTCTTTCCAGATGGAGACAACCAGCACCCTTCTCCAGTCAGGAGGTATGGTACCTGATTGCCACACGGCAGTCAGGACAGCATGCAACCGACGGATCATGGCCTCACCCAGCTTTGACGAGCTCAACACTGATATTACAAACACCAGCTGCCTTTCCACCGCTCTACTATATATATATATATATATATATATATATATATATATATATATATATATATATATATATATATATATATATATATATATAAATATTTACATATAGTACAGGTGTCTGTCACCCTGAAATATCAAGATATATATATATATATATATATATATATATATATATATATATATATATATATATATATATATATATATATATATATATATAATTATTTTATTCATGTTTGTATCATTTCATACTACCTTCCCCTCACTGTGACCACTTACTCGATATATCAACATAAGTGCACACTAAGGGGTAATACTAAGTATAAGTACACTACACTTCAAATTATATTTACTTGATAAGATATCAGATCATTAACCTCAGACTCCTCATTCAGAGTCCTCGGGTGATAATTTCATCTTGAGCAGGTCCATGTTCCCCTTCATGAAGACCAATCTGTCAAAATTATCGGAGGTCAGACTCGCTCTCTTGGCCTTCATGATGTCCGACCCCTGGGAGAAAAGTCTGTCCACGGCTGCAGAGCTGGGTATGGCCGTGTTGTACTTAACAAACACATCTACCCAGATTGCATGGGAGAGGGTGGTAAACATGGCCTGCTCCAGCCGCTTGTTCCTCTGCTTCTCTGAACACCAACTCTCAAGCTCTTTCCCGATCTTGTTGGAGAGGCGGGTAGAGTTGGTGCCCTCTGTAGCTGTGGTTCCTATTCTCATCAAAGCATGGACAAAATATACACATTTGTAATATATATAAAAGAAAATATTTTAAGTTATCAAAGACAGAACAAACATTATACTGATACTTATAAAAAAAATGCTTATAATTTTTTTTAATATATTATTGCACTTAAATCATATATATTACAATAATTTATCAGCATGATGCTCAATATTGCTAATATAATGACTTGGAGCAATGAACTGTCATAACTGAACTGAAGATGCAGTAGATCACGATAAAATCTTTAAGTCTCACCATGAAAAAATCACCCCTTCGTCTTCATCTGGGCTGCTGCCTTCTGAGGTATCTAAGACAGCCTACTCCTTGACCTTGAACAGCAGTCTTGATTTCACGGCATCTAACTTCTCCGGGTTTAGATGGCACATACCCATATAGCCGAAGTTGGCCTTGACGGACTATGCAGGTAATAGGCCTCGATTCAGTATCACGGTGCAATAAATGATTTGACACGGAATCGCCCAAGTGATACACCATGATTCTGCGAAGACACTTAATACCAAAGGCATCGATTCGTCTCTTCAAGTCGCTATTTAGTGTCCATGTCTCACAACTATCGAGTAAGACAAGGATCACAAACGACTTGAAGATCCGGATCTTTGTCCTCCTGCACAGGTACCGACAACGCCAAATACTCCTGCTGAACGAGTTCATGACACCGTGGGCAATGCCAATCCACTGTAAGACTTATTGACGTGACCTGCCGTCATCATGGACTGCGCTACCAAGGTATTGCTATTGCAAGGTATAAACTTTCAAAGATGTCCTCGCCAATGTCCAATGTCCTCGCCGTACGCATGAACAAACTGTACTGTTTCATTTAGTAAGCCTCCAAACATCTGGACCTTGCTCTTAAGCCATAATACCTCAAGTTCCAAAGGCTTTGCCTCCTCGTGCAGCGCCTCGAGAGCCATCACTAGGACCTCCAGCGACTCAGCAAAGATTACTGCATCATCAGCAAAAGCAACATCAGTGACTTACTCCTGTATTAACAGGAAAGAAGCTGGATACACCTCCTTCACACTTAACAGCACTCACAGTCCCAGAGTACAGACAAGTCATCAAACCAAAAGTCCTTGCAGGAATCCCGCGAAGTCGCAGAAGATCCCAGAGTGACTCACGATGCACTGAGTCAAACGCCTTCTTGACATCAACATAGGCTCCAATTATTCCCTGTTGAAACTCACGTCGGCGTTCCACCAGGACACATAGCGCTAGGATACGGTCCGTTGTTGATTTACCAGGCGTGAACTCAGACTGCTGAGGTCTCTGATGCGTCAGCAGATGACCGCGGATCCGCGTCAGCAATAGATGGGCAAGCACCTTGCCTGGCACGCTGAGCAGTGTAATACTGCGGTAATTGTTGCAGTCCTGACGGTCCATTTTCCCTTTCCAGATAGGGATGACCAGCAACCTTTTCCAGTCAGAAGGAATGATACCTGATTGCAACACGGCAGTCAGGACAGCATGCAACCGACGGGTTATGGCCTCACCCAACTTTGAGGAACTCAGCACTGATATTATAAACACCAGCTGCCTTTCCACCCCTCAACTATATATATATATATATATATATATATAGTATTTTTTCATATTTATTTCATTTCATTCTACCTTCCCCTCATTGTGACCACTTACTCGATATTTCATCTTAAGTTGAATATATATATATATATATCAGAGGTGGGCACCGCAAACGATAATCTACTTCCGCAAACGGAAATCCGCAAATCCCAATCATTATGTTCCGCAACAGCAAGTCCGCAAATTTCTTGAAGTTCACACTTCCGCAATCGCAAGTCCGCAAACCGCAAACCAATTAGGTGATATTATATCTGCATATATTGCAAAAATATAGGTAAAGCACTGTGTGGTAGGATATATATTTATTATTAATTAAATTACTTACGGCAATAATTATTGATATATATATATATATATATATATATATATATATATATATATATATATATATTTATATATATATAATTATTTATATATATATATATATATATATATATATATATATATATATTATATATATATTTTATATATATTATATATATTTTATATATATATATATATATATATATATTATAATATATTTTACATATATAAAATATATATATATATATATAATGATATATATATATATATATATATATATATATATATATATATATATATATATTAATATTTTTTCATTTTTGTTTCATTTCATACTACCTTCCCCTCATTGGTACCACTTACTCGATATATCTACTTAAGTGCACACTAAGGGGTAATACTAAGTATAAGTACACTACACTCCAAATTATATTTAATTGATAAGATATCAGATCATTAACCTCAGACTCCTCCTCATTCAGAGTCCTCGGGTGATACTTTCATCTTGAGCAGGTCCATGTTCCCCTTCATGAAGACCAATCTGTCAAAATTATCGGAGGTCAGACTCGCTCTCTTGGCCTTCATGATGTCCGACCCCTGGGAGAAAAGTCTGTCCACGGCTGCAGAGCTGGGTATGGCCGTGTTGTACTTAACAAACACATCTACCCAGATGGCATGGGAGAGGGCGGGAAACATAGCCTGCTCCAATAGCTTGTTCTTCTGCTTCTCTGAACACCAACTCTCAAGCTCTTTCCCGATCTTGTTGGAGAGGCGGATAGAGTTGGTGCCCTCTGTAGCTGTGGTTCCTGTTCTCATCAAATCATGGCCAAAATATATACATTTGTAATATATATACTGAGTAAATAGTTTAAGTAATCTGAGACAGAAAAAAATTTAAACTGATACTTAAAAAAAAATGCTTATACCTAAAAAAAAAATATTATTGCACTTAAATCATATATATTAAAATACTTTATCAGCATGATGCTCAAGATTGCTAATATAATGACTGGGAGTAATTAACTGTCATAACTGAACTGAAGATGCAGTAGATCCCGATACAATCTATAAGTCTCACTTTGAAAAAATCACCCTCTTCGTCTTCATCTGAGGTGCTGCCTTATGAGGTATCCAAAACAGCCTGCTCCGTGACCTTGAACAGCAGTCTTGATTTCACGGCATCTAACTTCTCAGGGTTTAGAAGGCGGACCCGAGACAGCTTGAAGAGGGGGTGGATTGCTGTCAATCAATCATTGGGGGCATAGGCCGGGGGGCGCGTTGTCTCGTCCACCCTACGACGACACTCCGGGGGTTACCACGCGCGAGACCCCATGCAGGCTCCCTTCCCATACCAAGCCACTCGCGACAGGAATCATCAGCTTGCCCCAGCCACGAGCCTTGAGGGTGCCCTCTTGGCCTCCTCCACGCCGGATTGTCTCTTACAGATACAACCCGGTGGGAAGGATCGTTTTTAGGGTAGCGTGCCACATGCCCATATAGTCGAAGTTGGCGGTGACGAACTATGCCCGTAATAGGCCTAGATTCAGTCGAATTTTGATTCTTCGAAGAAACCTATTACCATAGGCACTGATTCGCCTCTTCAAGTCGCTATTTAGTGTCCATGTCACACAACCGTAGAATAAGACGGATCACAAGCGAGTTGGAGATCTGGATCTTTATCCTTCTGCACAGGTACCGACAAAGCCAATACTCGTGCGGAGCGAGTCCATAACACCGTGGGCTATGCCAAACCGCCGACGTGACCCGCCATCATTATGGACTGCGCTACCAAGAGTCAATCTGTCAGGCTAACTGGGAACCAGGACTAGCACAGGGCTCTGTAACGCCGGACTAGAACCCTGCTGGGGAGAGACAAGGAGAGGTATGTCAGGAGTCTCGCTGAGGATGTCGAGGGTCCTTTGAACGCTAATGACCTCCGACTCGCCTACCGAGCCCTGAAGAAGCTCCGTTCCAAGTCTCCATCTCGGGCGAGTGCTATTCGAACAGCAGATGGGCGCCTCGTGTCGGACGGATGGGCAGATGGTTCGTTGGGCTGAGTACTTTGGGCAGTCGTTCACGGTGGACCCTCCAACTGAGCAGCTTCACACCACTGGGTTACAGGCAGTGGATGCCGATCCTCCCATTGACGAAACTGCACCCTCTCTTGACGAAGTCTGAGAGGCTGTAGCAAAGTTGAGGGGTGGAAAGGCAGCTGGTGTTTGTAATATCAGTGCGGAGCTCCTCAAAGCTCGGGGTGAGGCCATAATCCGCGGGCTGCATGCTGTCCTGACTGCCATGTGGCAATCAGGTACCATTCTTCCTGACTGGATCTGGAAAGGGAAAGGGGACCGTCAGGACTGCAACAATTACCGCTGTATTACACTGCTCAGCGTGCCAGGCAAGGTGCTTTCCCATCTACTTGCTGACACGGATCCGCAGTCATCTGCTGAAGCATCAGAGACCTCAGCAGTCTGGGTTCACGCCCGGTTAGTCAACAACGGACCGTATCCTAGGGATTCGTGTTCTGGTGGACTTGAGTTTCGACAGGGGATGCTTGCAGCCTATGTTGATCTCAAGAAGGCGTTTGACTCAGTCCACCGTGAGTCACTCTGGGATCTTCTGCGACTTCGCGGGACTCCTGCAAGGACTATTGGTTTGATGACTGGTCTGTATTATGGGACTGGGAGTGCTGTGAAGTGTGGGGGTGGTGTATCCAGCTTCTTTCCTGTTAATACAGGAGTGAGACAAGGGTGCGTCTATGCCCCATCACTTTTCAACACTTGTATGGACTGGGTATTGAGCAAAGTTGTAGATCAAAATGATTGTGGAGCATCCCTCGCCAGCACCAAGATCACTGACCATGTTTTTGCCGATGATACAGTAATCTTTGCTGAGTCGCTGGAGGTCCTGGTGATGGCTTTTGACTCTCGAGGCGCTGCACGTGGAGGCAAAGCCTTTGGGACTTGATGTATCCTGGCTTAAGACCAAGGTTCAGGTGTTTGGAGGCATACTAGATGAAACAGTACAGCTTGTTCATGCGTGCGGCGAGGACACTGAGATCTTTGAAAATTGTACATACCTTGGTATGTAAAGGTACCTGTGCAGGAGGACAAAGATCCGGATTTTCAAGTCGCTTGTGATCCATGTCCTACTCTATGGTTGTGAGACATGGACACTAAATTGTGACTTGAAGATACGAATCGATGACTTGGTAATAAGTGTCTTCGCAGAATCATGGGGTATCGCTGGGATGATTACGTGTCAAATCAGCGATTGCACCGTGAGACTGAATCGATGCCTATTATCTGCATAGTCCGTCAGTGCCAACTTCGGTTATATGGGCATGTGGCACGCTACCCTGAAACCGATCCTTCCCATCGGGTTGTATCTGTGAGAGACAATCCGGCGTGGAGTAGGCCAAGGGGTCGCCCACAAGGCTCGTGGCTAGAACAAGTTGATGTTTCTTCTCGAGAGCTGCTTGGTATGGGAAAGGAGCCTGCATGAGGACTCGCGCGTGGTGACCCCCGTGAGTGGCGTCGTAGGGTGGGCAAGGTGACGCGCCTCCCGGCGTATGCCCCCAATGATTGATTGATACCAAGGTATGTAAAATTTCCAAGATCTCAATGCCCTCGCCGCACACATGAACAGTCTGTACTGTTTCATCTAGTAAGCCTCCAAATACCTGGACCTTGGTCTTGAGCCAGAAGACTTCAAGTCCCAAAGGCTTTGCCTCCTCTTACAGCGCCTCGAGAGCCATCACCATGATCTCCAGCGACTCAGCAAAGATTACTACATTATCGGCATAAACAAGATCAGT
>JACEEZ010019606.1:115000-126621 GCA_016584305.1 Chionoecetes opilio | reverse complement strand
GCGATTTAAAGCAATTACAAGTTGTACACCGGGCATCAAACAGCTGTGGTGTGAGAAGTCACCCGAATGAGTGTGTTACCTGAGTAGGATCCCTTCACTGCCGGACTTAGTCAGATTAAAGCAGCACACATTTATTTTAAGCTAGCTTGGAAAGATCTCATATAACGAGATCCATAATGTTTACGATATAAATTGTCACTAGAGTAAACACGGCAATGAGCAGAACTATTGCAGAGTATATTGGTAACAACGTGCCCGACATGAAGGCCCTCTTGTTAAATGTGCATGAGCGCATCGCATCTTCCAATGGGTCAAGGTGCGCCGTGTCCCGCAGCATAAGCTCCGGCCTTACAGTGCACAGTGTGTACAGGGACCGCCACAAGGTCGACGACCGGTACATGATCTCCTTCACTCGTTTCCGAGTGTCAGGTCATAGTTTGTGTGTTGAGACTGGAAGATGGAATAGGCGGGGGCGGGGCCGGTTACCACTGGAGGAACGTCTGTGTGTGTGTTGCGATGTACAGACTAAGGAACATGTTGAAAATTGTCCTGTATCAAACAATATCAGGCAGACAGTAGGCTTGACTTGTTTAGTTGAGCTATTTAACGGTAGATATAGCCATTATGAATCTTGTAAAATTATTCATAATATTTTGCACTTCTATGCGTAAGGTATATGTGTCATGGCATAGACCACTGTATACCTGGACTGCACACGCGACAATGTTTTGAATTGCGGGGCTGCATAGGGGCCTGCGGGTCGCCCAACAAAGAGATATAGTGGTCTACGGACTATCATATAGACTGGTTTATCAGTATATATGATATACTGTAATCTTCGTAAATGTTTGTTCTATAACATTATCAAATAAAAAACAGTAAAACACGCTAAAGAAATGCCATTACGAGACTATGAAGAAATATGCATGAACTTAATATTCACTTAACTCCTTGTCATTTAAAACTTTGCGAGTCAACTTTTATCATCAAGGGTGTCAATAGAAGCGCAATTTTATTAGCTTTCTATTGCTATATTTCGTTATCTGATAAATGAATTAGAACCATGCATAAATTAGCGTTAAATAAATAAATAAAATCATCATTCGGGTAATTTTCCCGATTGATGTTATTTATTTAATTATATATTTCGTTTTTTGATAGATGAATTAGCACCATGTATAATTTAGCGTTGACTAAATAAATAACCCATTCAATCGGGAAAATTATCCGATTGATGATTTTATTTATTTAGGTAACGCTAATTTATGCATAGTTCTAATTAATTTATCAGATAACGAAATATAGCAATGGAAAGCTAATATAATTGCGCTTCTATTGATACCCTTCATGATAAAAGTTGACTAGCAAAGTTTTAAATGGCGAAGAGTTGAAGTGAATATTTCACTTCATGCATATTTCTTCAGTCTCGTAATGGCATTTCTTTACCGTGTTTTACTGTTTTTTATTTGATAATATTATAGAACAACCCATTTACGAAGATTACGGGATATCTATATACTGATAAACCAGTCTATATAAATCCGTATATATATATATATATATATATATAATATATATAATATATATATATATATATATTATAAAATATATATATTATATATATAAAAATTAGACCTGTTCAGAAAACAATTTTTTCCTTTTTTTATACCCCCTGCAAGGTTTCCCATGCTTTTTGACCTGGAAAAAGCTAAAAATCACAACCATTTTGAGCTAAAAATGTCAGGAACCTTTGCTTCATTGGACCTAAATATATTAAGCCCGCGACAGTAGAAAAGCCCTAATTTTTTGCCTTCCGCCAGATTTTTTTTCACCTGAGACTTTTGTTACAATTGGGTTTAGAACAACAAATTGGGTATCAATTGAAGCATTTTTAATATTATTTTTTGAAAAAACAATCCAAGTAAACATTCAAGAAAAAGACACATCATATCCAAAAAAAAAGCAAAATTTTCTGAATTTCATATAAATTCATAAAATTACAATTTTGGGACATCAAAAAATGTGTGACAAAGACTCAAAAAAAACTATTTTCAAGTGGCAGAAAAAAACTCTATTTTCTATGTCAGAAGGACACTTCACAATCATTTTTTTCAGAGTTTGCTTCTTGAAGCTATCAAATCGCTCACGGTTGTATCCACAGTTTGAAGAAGGTACTGTTTTTGCTGAGAATCTGTGGTAATGATGTTTGCGAAATCAGTCATCATCTTGACTCCCCGCTCAGCAATATCATTCACTACTTTTACATTGCTGACATATTCCAGGGCCTTGCTGTAGTCATCACTCCTTGGCCATGTCGCTACAGGTTGCAGAAGCCAGTCATACTCAATGCCAAGGGTGTCAAGCAGAAGATGACTCTCTGGACCAACTAGATCAGCCAGAGTCGTCTTGGCTGTAACCTGGGGGAACATAGGTTTCCCTCGTCTGAAGCTATCTGGCTTCTCAGTGGCGTGCAGCTTGGCAGCAATGTCCTGCTTCTCTTTGTCACTGAGTCTGCTACCGAAGAGAGCGAACGGAAACAACCTCTCAGGTACCACTTGTGGTTTTCAAGTTTTTGTAGCACTGCCTGAGCAATCTCTGGATCTGTTCTCTTGAACTTCATCATGTCCTTCATGAACTGCAGATCTTTTGGGCAGGAGCATCTGCAGCAAGTGTAGATGACATCCACATGGGGTAAGAACAGTCCTAGGAAGGGGTTGAGGCGTTCCAGCTTCACAACAGTTTCTTCATCGTACTCCAGCTGCTCAGCAAACAGAACATCTTCATAGAATACAGGTTTCTGGCCACCCAAACCTGGCCTGATGAATGGCTCCAGGACGACTCCAGTGGATTCCGCGGGGAGGCGTGTCTCCAAGGACGATCAGTGAAAAGTTTCAGCCATCTCAGGGTAGTCAGCTCTAGGAGGCTTCTCCGACCTCCAGCTCCGACCAATCCCAGACGATTCACGTACTGCAGATGTCAACACACTCCATGACCCTCCTAGGAAATGTGAGAGTCACAGTGTTTTGGTGATGTAAAACTCCAGTACGAGGTTTTTTGGGTTTAATCCTTTGTCCTCTGCTTTCCCCTTCACTGTGGGTTTGGGGGTCACCCCAGGTAGACACATCAGCAGCAGTCCTTCGCTGTGGGGCAGCTGAAAAATTGTAGAAATTTTGTGACAAATTCATATCTTGTTCCTCTCTCTGCTGCAGTCTTGCAGCCCTCTCTGCTTGCTGCTGGGACCGTGACTCAAATATCTTGTCATGTCCAGACATGTGGGCCTTCTCTCTGTCTTCTGATCCTGGTAAAAACCTGATGTCCTTGTCCTTCTTCTCCCTTGATAGCAGTCGGTTTCTCTCTATTTCCTGGATGGCATCTGAAGCTCCTATGTCGAACAGGCTATCTAATTCCAGGAAAAAGGCACTCCTTTTCCCTCCAGGGTCACCTGTTCTCCCCTTTATTCCTTGCTAGATCTCTGTGCTTTTTGTGAAGGGTCATGAAATGCTGCGCTGCATTGTACTTGGTCATGGTCTTGATCCTAGCCATCTGCCAGAATGGGATGATAGCCTCGTAGTCTGATGCTTAGAATTCCCTGTATTTTCGGGCAAACCTGGAGATGGAGGAAGTACTGGAAGGCCTGTCTGTTGGTGGGTAACTGGGAGCCACTGATGCTGGATGATGGGTAGCCGATCAGGAAGGTTCTGTAGCAGATCTAGTAGCGGGTCGGCGTGACGCTTGTCTCTGGACTGCAGGTGGAGGTCTGAGATGTCAACTTTGCGTCCTCGGAGCTCCTTGCTTACTCCCATAGTGAAGTTATCTTGTGAAGTATCTCTGGATTTGTTAGCCGGGTTTCAACAGAATCTGCAACAAACATAACAGACCATTAGATGTCATGCTAAAACCATTGTGAATTTGTGACTAGAGTGAAATAAAATTATATTTAGTTTAATTTTTTGAAATTTGTCTGTAAATATCACTGTAAATTTCCATAAATGTTTCTATGCATTTTGATGTTTCAGTCAGCATCTAATTTTCTTGCTTTAAACCCGCTTATGCCCATTTATTGGTGAAAAAAAAAGGCGAAAACAAACATCAAATGCTCCGAAACCCGGCGTTTCAAAAACGTGTATAGAATAGAACTTCATGCTTCATGAGGCAAAGGTTCCTGACATTTTGGCTTATAATGGTTGTAATTTTTGACTTTTCCAGGTCAAAAAAAGCATTGGAAACCGTGCAGGAGGTATAAAAATAGGAAAACATTGTTTTCTGAACAGGTCTAATTTTATATATATATATATATATATATTTTAAATATATATATATTTTATATATATATATATATATATATATATGTGAATCCGAGCGGCCCTCCGACTTCAGGCCCTTGTGCGACAGGCCGATATTCCGTGCGCAGTCCAGGTATACAGTGGTCTATGGTCATGGATATTTCCTGGCACTGTTCGTGCACCGACAATTGATGTCGTTTAAGTTTTAATGTCATTATGTGGACTGCAGATTGCATTATTTGTGTTTTTATTAGTACCAACAGTATGTATTGTTATAAAATTATGTGTTAATGTTAGGATTTATATACACTGTGGTCAATAAATTACACTGGTCGACACCAAAAATGGTTCTGAGTTCATTGTGTGTGGGTTGGAAAGCATTTTCGCTGCTGATTTAAAAAATGGCATTGCTTTTTCTCTAGCACGTATAGTTTTTGAAATATCGGCATTTAAATTTTAATAGTTATCTAATTATAAAACGTATATATAATTATATAAGTAATCGAAACAATCCCCATACGTTAATATATATTACTCGTAATTATGGGTGGTGCCTGCGGCTTTATTAGGACCTAATGTACATTAGGGTGGAGCGATTTCCTTTTTTTTTTTTTTTTTGGATTGGGCTAGTGCGGGAAAGTTGCGAAATCACACCCGTATAACGAGTTAAAATATTAGAACATACAAATAATTTCTTAAGGCGGCCCAACGCGATCGAAGTTTAATTTTCAAAAATTTTCAAAAATTTTTACTTTTTGCAATTTTTTTTGGGAAATAACCAACCTTCTTTTTTATTTTAAATTGCAACTAGTGTATGAAATATGTGCAACGTATTCACGTAAACGTGGGTAAAATTTGAAGCAGAAATTCGAAATATCTTTAGGTGGCCAACTCAATTATGTGTAGAAAAAATGTTAAAACTCGATTTTTTTCATTTATTTCATCACGCTGGGCACATATACCCACATTATCCAGTATGAGTCGTCAACATCGATCAAAGTTTACACTTACAATACATGTCACATAGTACAGCTCTTCGCTTTTTTTCCTTACAGAAGTAAGGTTCAAATAAACCCCGAACTCACCACGGGAGGTGGCTGTACTTCGAGTTCCACCCACGCCCTACCCTTTCCAACCACCAAATCAAGGGCATAGATTGATATCCATCATGACTAAATATTTAATAAGTCTATATGTATGCCCGACATTTCCCGTACCACGGTACTTACTAATAGTGTTAGCTTCACTTCGTTTTGTACTGCTTTTTGACTCAAACGACGGTTTTTCTTGCTCTAGATGCGAGCCGCGCACGGATGAATCCATCCCTTGAATTGTGTCCCCCACACTGCAGCTGAAGCGTCTATTACGAGTTTTATAACTCGCTCTACTGCTTGTGTGTGACACGGGAAAGTTCGTGAACGAAGGACGTTTTGCGGATATGTTTTGGTTGATCTCTTCGTCGAGAGAGTCATCGTCAGGGGAGACTCCTGTAAGTCACAAGATTGCCAAACAATCATATTGATGTAATCCTCGCTATCGAATAGTAAAGCTGGAATCGTGAGCTGGCGTGGACGCGGACGGTCTTCTTTGTAAAATGCGGGCTCTCTTAATTCGACGCCCTCCCAGTTCTCGAAAAATCTATTCGTTCATCCTGAATCATGCTGAGCAGGATATTTTCCGGAGCAGCAAAGAATGCATTTCGCTGTAAAGACTGGCTGAACCACGCTGACGATACTGTCATCTAATCCTTGGAGGAGTTTAAACGTCCTGTGGACATGTTTGGCACCATCTCGAACGTGTGGTTGTGATTTAATGCGGAACCCCATTTGGGGCATAAACTTTCATGATGGAAAAATGACCAATGTGTTCAACACATCCGTAGGATCGTCCGTTCCCACATACAGGCGAAGTATTCGGTTTGCTGTCGTGAGCCACCTGGCATGATTCATCTTTCCTGGTTGACGAGCTGCCAGTTTTTTCAGAGACTACACCCGTTGAAATTGACTGATGAATTTTATAGAGGTATTTCTGGTCTGTGCTCAACGAATCAGAAGAAAGAAGACTGAGGTCCGATTGCACGTGAGCAAATTCCTTTATTTAAAGAAGACAGAGTAATTTTGTTTTGCGTTTCTTTATTGCCTCTTTATCTTCTGATGATTGTTTTCGCATCAATATCTGAATTTTTTTTGGAGGAACATAATCCTCATCAGATGATATATTCATGGAGGATTTACTCGGTGATTCATGAAATTGCTGATCATTTACCGATGTGGTGGCTCCTGATCCTGAATCCTTTTCATCTCTGACGTTTCTTGCACTACGTTTCGCAAGAACATTGCTTGTTTTTTTTATCTAGTCTTCCGATATACATCTTCCGCTGTGTCCTCTGATCAGTAAGAAATGCTTCCTCTAATACAGGTACTTTCGAATCGCGAGGACAGTGACACAGTGGACGAAACGCGCATTTACAAGCTGCTATGTCGAAAAGTTCTGCGAATTCTCCGCAAATGCTTCAATTTTCTTCTTGTAACTTTGCACATCTTTTTGGTCTTGTAACATTTCAATACATTTTTATACTTAGATTGATAAGCCTCAATCATGGTCACGATGCGTGGCTTGGATAGTGTTGGGATTGATGCTCTGGCGTATATTTCCCTCAATTTTCCTCGACAATAGTAGAAATTGTTTCTCACTGCAGGATCTTTATTTGAACCCTGTATCTTGCATCGTACCTTTGCAGAAAAAACATTTCATGACATCCCGAACTTGGGAGTTGACTCCTGTGAATCACAACCTCCCAAAAAGATCGGAGACGAAAGTTCTGTTAGTGCGACCGCAGCAGATGCTGCCGCCCCAAAGCCTGCCAGAAGCGTGAGCGCAACACGCTTTCAGTACATAGAACGGGAAGTAAAGAACCGAGTTGCAGTGGTCGACGGAGAGGGAGATGTGACACTGCGCGGGCGGGCAAAAATCTCTCGGATGGATGGAGGTAAAAGGGTTGGGGTAAAAAGAAAAATTTAAGGGAAAAACAAAGTGAAGGAAAGTATAAAGGAAGTCGAAGATTGGATAGATGGCGGGCAACCGCCTTTGCTATATAGCTTTAAAAAAAAATTATTTTTTGGGTATTTCGCTCTCTTTTTTGTATTTCTTTTCTTTATAAATTTGATATTTTTTAATTATTATCATATTTGGCCCCCTTTGAATTTTTTTTTAATAAAAAGACTGTCAAAAGACGATCGCATCAAAAAAAAAAAAAAAAAAAGAAAAAACAAAAAAAAAATATTATATATAAAATAAAGTAAAAAAATAAAGAAAAAATTTAGCTAAAAATTCCTTTTTCAACGTGTATTTTGGGGTGGTTTTTTTTATTTAGCTAAATGTTTGGTTCCTGAACCAACCATTTTCCCCTGTTATTTTTGTTTGAAAATTTTTTCCATTATAATGGTCTTGTATTATATTTTTAAATCTGTGTTTTTGTTTTTTACCTCTGTCATATAATGTTGTGTTATTGCTTCCAGTTTCCCTAATTGGTGCAGTTCGCTGTGTTTTTTTTCATATGGGTATTTTCATCGGAGGGGAACCCTTAAGGCTTTATTTTGAACTTTTTGTAGTGATAGCATAGTATTTGGGTAAAGTGTTTATGTATATGTTTGGGTTGTCAGCATTGGAGGATACATGCTTTTATTAATGTAGTTTTATATTAGTAGGTAATCCTGTAAATCTTTTTAAAGTTTTTAGTGCTGCTCCTGCTTTATTTTTGTTATGTTTTACTTGATTCAAAATACCTCTTCTGTTGAAATTTAGTCCTAGTATTTTGCCTTCGCTGGAGTAAGGAATAACTGTTCCCTCTATACTTATAGGGTATGTTTTCCTAACTGCCATTGGGATAATTTTAAATTTTGTAGGGTTCGTTTGGATTTTCCATTTATTTTCATAATTGTTGATTCTTTCTATTTCTCTTACCACCTTAGCAGCCATGAATCTTCTTGATTATTAGGCTGTGTAATAATTTGAATGATGTCATCGGCATATATAATATTAGTACAACCTACTGAAGGTGCTGGAATGTCTGATGTGTAGAGTGAGTAGAGGGTCGGTGAAAGGGAGCTGCCCTGAGGCACTCCGCTTCTAATCCTGAATATATTACCATTGTAGTTATTTATAGTTATGCTTGCTGTTCTGTTTTCCAAAAAAGTGCAAATTAGTTGTTTAATGATATCTGGCAATCCTGTTGTTAGTATCTTATATTTTAGGCCATTGTGCCAGACTTTATCAAAGGCTTTTGATACGTCTCGTAAAACTAAGTAGCATTGTTGTTTGCTGGCTAGAGCTTCAGCTATTTTTTCTGTTGTCACAGCCAAGGCAGTGTCTGTACCCCTAGATACTCTAAAACCATGCTGTGTTTCCGGGAGAATATTGTTAGTTTCTAGGTATTTACTAAGTCTTTTGTTAATTATTTGTTCATAAATTTTCCCTGGGACCTCAAGTAATGAAATGGGTCTATAATTGATTGGATCTGTACTTGTCTTATTTGCTTTAGGTATAAGTGTTATTTTGGCATGTTTGAATTTGTTAGGAAAATACCCTAATGATAATGAGGAATTTAAAATTTCTGTGTATATTGTAATTGCTTCCTCTGGCATGTTTAACAATATTGTTTTATTTATTTGGCTATGACCAGGTGTGTTGTTTTTAAGTTGTTTTATGATATTATATATTTCTTGCGTTGTTATCTTAGCAGTGATATAATTCGAGTCGTCAAGTCTAGTTATATCAGCCTTGTCATATCTTGCCTGCAGGTTCCCATTATCTGCTATGTAATTATCTACTATAGCTTCATTATTTGGGTCGAAATTCCTGTTTTTTTCGGGACTGATATAAAAGACGTTTTCCCAGATCTTCCTAAATACTTCCTCCTTCTCCTCCTCCGTGTAGAGCTTTTCATTATTATGTATAATGTATGGTGAGGTGTTGCTTTTATTTCCTCTCAACTTTTTTACATTTTCTATCACATCTTTTTTACATCTCTCAGCCGTGAGCTCTTGCTTATAAACCCAGCGCACGGCAGCGCAGTACGTAGCTATTGGTGGTTGGTGTTGCGGTAACTGCCGCTGATTGGCTAGAATAAGCGCGGCACTGATTGGTGAGAAAATAGGTTAAGCGCGGCGCTAATTGGTGAGAAAAGCGCGGCGCTGATTGGTGACAGCCACCTCTCCGTTGTGAGTTCTGGCCTATTTCATACTGGATATATGTGTCAGTTGTATCACTCATACTGGTCCTGCTTGATGAAATAAATGAAAATATCGAGTTTTAACATATTTTTCTACACATAATTGAGTTGGGCCACCTGAAGATATTTGAATTTCTGCTTCAAATTTGACCCACGTTTACGTGAATACGTTGCACATATTGCATACACTAGTTGCAATTTATAAATAATAAAGAAGGTTGGTTATTTGCCAAAAAAGTGCAAAAACGTATAAATTTTGAAAATTTTGAAAAAATCAAACTTCGATCGCGTTGAGCCGCCCTAAGAAATTATTTGTATGTTCTAATATTTTAACAGTGTTATACTGGTGTGATTTCGCAACTTTGCCGCACTAGTCGCAAACGTTCTAACAAAAAAATGGAAATACCCCCCAAAAACGCTCCACCCTAATGTACATATCTGGCAAAAAATATATATAAATTATGTTCCAAAATTATCCGAAAATGTGCCACATTTTGGAAATATCCGAAAATATGCCAAATGACAGTAAATTTTGACTTTATATATATATATATATATTATAATATATATATATATATATATATATATATATATATATATATATATATATATATATATATATATATAATATATATATATCTGTATTTTGGAACACAACTTCGAGAATTTTTTTGAGAGAAAGATGCGCTAGTTCGAAGAACAGTCAGATCTAGACTGTTCTTCAGAAGAACAGTCAAGATCTCAAATTGGTATTAAATATACATATGATCAAAACTATACCTAACACACAAAAGTACTCACCCTGCTCCATAGTATATCAGAAGTGTTTCTGTAGTTTGCTCTTTCGTTTGTAGGAGCAGCTACTTTCACGTTGTAGCGTCCAGCAATAGTCCCCTATCATGTTGGGACTGAATCGTCCTTGGTATCGGGTTTCCATGGTGGCAATGTACTGGTGGAAACGTTCCCCCTGCTTATCACTGACCGCGCCAAGATTCGTTGGGAAGAAATCAAGATGTGAATGGAAAAAGTGGATTTTGAGTGACATCCGAGCCCCAAGCGCATGGTAACTCTTCAACATGTCATTTACAAGTTCCTCATACTTCGATGCTCGAACATTACCTAGGTAATTTTTTATAACAGCCAAAAAGCTCTTCCAAGCAGCTTTTTCCAGGGCAGTTAGGCTCTTTACAAAGTCATCATCATTGAGTAGTTGACGAATTTGAGGGCCATTGAAAACACCTGCCTTTACTTTGGCTTCAGATACAGTGCGTTCAAACTTTGCTAACAAATACTGAAAGCCAACATTTTGATCCATGGCCTTCACAAAATGTTTCATTAACCCAAGTTTCAGATGCAATGGAGGTAAGTACACCTTTTCACTGTCAACAAGAGGTTTGTACATACAGTTGAACCTGCCAGGTGAGTCTTTCGGTCGTGCTGGCCATTCCTTTTGTTTGTAATGTTTGCTGTCCGCTCTAGAGTCCCACAAACAAAGAAAACACATGTGCTTAGTGTAACCTAACTGGAGTCCTAGAAGCAAGGAGCTTCAGGTCCCCACACAGATTCCACTGATGTTCTTCATATTTAACAGCAGATAACAAAGTCTTCATAGTTTCATAAGTTTCACTCATTTCATGGCCATGCGCAATTGGAACACTCGGAAGCTTATTTCCTTTATGCAGAAGAACGGCCTTTAGCGTGTTTTTTCCTGAATCTATGAACAGCCGCCACTCACTCTTATCATAAGTGTGAGACTCACAAAGTTGTTCCATGAGTGTGTCAACATCAAAGCAGTAACAGAGCTTGTGTTCCATCTTGAAGAAGCTTGAAAGTTCTTTATGTCTACGACGAAACGTGGTGATGAGAACTCCTTCTTGTAGCAAATTCCATTCCTTGAGACGAGATCCAAGGACTTCACTTTTCTCCTTGTAGGATCTAGGTCCCTAGCAAGGTCATGTAGCATTTCCTGACTGATGAATTTGGGCTCTCTGTTGTCTGCCATTTCTTGAAAGTCTGTATCCATGGGATTATCCTCCTCGTTCGAATCTGATTCACTTGCAATTAGAACATTTGGAACTGGAAGATCAGGACCATATGGCACAGGCCTG
>JACEEZ010019606.1:75000-110000 GCA_016584305.1 Chionoecetes opilio | reverse complement strand
GTTTAAAAAAAATTTGTATTAAGCCTTTTTTTTTCCTCCCATATTTGAGGGGTTCGGCCAGTGTACGGAGGTTTTCGTTAGGGTTCGGTGCCTCTGAAAAGGTTAAGAACCACTGCTCTAGGGAGATAAGCCGCTGGGCACGGTTTTGTACCTTGTCTAGGAGACCAAGGGACGGCAAACTCCATGAGGGAGTGGACTTGGGCCGCATAAAGGGTTGTGACACCCCGAGCGTCAAGGAGGTGGGATACGCGCCTGACACAGTTCAACCTGCCCACGGCTTTGGAGGCTGTCTTCCTGACGTGGCTGGTGAAGGAGAGGGTGATGTTCACCTCAACGCCGAGCATATTGACCGTCGGCTGCAAGGGCAGTACCTTCCCGTCCAGAAGAATGGGTGGGATAGGGGTGGCTGGGGGGTGATGTCGCCGGGAGATCAGCATGGCCTGTGTTTTGTCCTGGGCGAGATCAACCTGCCACCGTCGTCCCCATTAAGTGATGGTCTCCAACACTTGGTTAACGAGAGCGACAGTAGTGCGGTGGTCAGTACTGTCACAGGAGAATGTAAGAGTGCAGTCATCCGCGTAGGCGTGTGCCTCCGGGGTGAACATCAGGAGGTCGTTGAAAAACACATTCCATAATAGGGGTCCAAGAGCACTGCCCCTGTGGGACACCAGTTCCAACCGGGTGTTCTTCCGAATTGTGTCCGTTCACCACCACGCTGAGGGATCTGTTCCGCAGGTAGTCGTGAAGGAGGTGGAGAAGGCCACCGGTCACTCCCATGCTGCGGAGTTTGGTGATGAGACCAGAGTGCCACACCCTATCAAAAGCTCCGGCGATATCCAAGGCGATGACGAAAGTGTCGCGTCCACTGTCCAGGGATTGGTGCCAAAAGGTGGACATAAGGAGAAGGATGTCGTTGGCAGACCTGTTAGGGCGGAAGCCGAACTGTCTGATGCTGAGGATGCGATGTGTGGTGAAGAAGTAGGAGATCCTGCTGGCAATGATGGTTTCCAGTGTCTTGCCGAGAACAGACAGGAC
The DNA here is from genome assembly GCA_016584305.1 of Chionoecetes opilio. Taxonomy (NCBI): domain Eukaryota; kingdom Metazoa; phylum Arthropoda; class Malacostraca; order Decapoda; family Majidae; genus Chionoecetes; species Chionoecetes opilio. The sequence goes on along the minus strand of JACEEZ010019606.1, from coordinate 108,965 downwards.
ACTGGAATTCTTCTTCATCTTTCCCTCCTATGCTTCAACCAGATGGATCCACAGCTGTCTCATCTAATTCTAAATATGAATGAACTCTTTGCTCAGACGATTGCTGAAAACTCCTGACACACCTAAGAGAAAGACAAATCACTACAAACTATTGCTGAAATGATAAAAATTATGGTCTTGTTTCTCCATTCTGGCCTAGATCCTCGGAAGGCTTACGGTTTTTACGGAGTCACTCCTATTGTTCTCAAAAACTGGGCTTCTGTGCTTGCACCCTGCTTGGTCAAAATTTTCCGTCTCTGTACTTATACCTCTCCTTCTTGCTGGAAGTTTGCTCAAATCCAACCTGTTCCTAAGAAGGGTGACCGTTCTAATCCTTCAAACTACCGTACTATAACTTTGACTTCCTGCCTTTCTAAAGCTTTTGGATCTATACATAATAAGAAGATTTTTAAGCATCTATCTGCTAACAATGTTATATATTTGATCGTCAGTACGGTTTCCGTAAAAGGCGATCAATTGGCAATCTTCTAGCTTTCCTAACAGAATCTTGGTCATACTCCATTAGGGGTTTCGGTAAAACTTTTCATGTTGCCCTTGACATATCAAAAGCTTTTGATAGAGTCTAGCACAAATCTTTAATTTACAAACTATCCTCGTTCGGTTTATATCCTTCTTTCTGCACCTTCATCTTATGTTTTCTGTTCAAACCGTTATAGTGTAGTTAATGTAGACGGCCATTGTTCTTCTCCAAAGTCTATCAATAGTGGTGTTCCTCAGGGTTCTGTCCTATCACCCACTCTCCTTTTTATTATTCATTAATGATCTTAACTCAAAGCCCTATTAACACATACGATGATGGTTCTACCCTGCATTTGTCGTATCATTAGACGTCCAACTCAACATGAACTGAGTGATTCATGGAGAAATGCCACATATCGTCTAAATTTTTATCTTTCTATAATTTTTGATTGCTGCAAAGCAAACCTTGTTTTGTTCAATGCCTCAAAAACCCAATTTATGCACCTATCTACTTGACAAAACCTACCAGACAACAATCCCCTCTTCTTCAATGACACTCGACTGTCTCCCTCTTCTACAATGAACATTCTTGAACGATCCATTATGTAATGATCTGGCGTGACCTTTGAATAAAACTGCCCCCCTCTTTAACTCTCTGGGCTTGTCTTATGAAGAAACTCTCTCACTACATACAAACTTTTGTTATAATATACTGCTTTTTAGGTAAACAAACAGAACATACAAAGAATGTTAGTTTACTTCTTGCAGGCTACAAAACACTATTATTAAACATAACCAAGAAACCTCATTTCCACACACCTTAAGTAAACTAACCAGGCACTGGTTATGTTCTTAGCAGACGAACAGCAATCTATACTAGGTATACCTCCGTCGCTCTTAGCACTTCACATCACCTTCCTACGACAAACTATCTTACAACATGCTGGTCGCTCCTATGTCACCGCTAACCTTCACAATTTCCCTCATTGGTCCACAACAATACTTGAGTCAGTTATAGCTCCAATCTATAGGTGGCAATGCACGGCTCACCAGCCGGAAATCTGCTTTCCAAGTCTCCCCGAAACACCTTCACCTGCAGCTAAGTACCCATGCCCAGTTCTCCACCGAGGCTCTTTTAGTGTCCCAAGGTCGCTGCTTCCCCCTGTCTTGGAACCTCTCCTTTCTTAACACAGCAAAACTCTTGCTTTGGCAGTCGTAGGTCTCAACCGGGCAGCTACTGACCACTCATCCCGCCTACACAGGTTTACTATAAATCACTCCTTTTACGGTTACTTACACCATTCATCATACATATCTGCATAATTAAATCATATGTAGCGCAACATATCTCGTACACACAGCAAATTTCCCTCAGACCTCAGCAAACCGCCCTCTTACCGCTCTCTTCTCTCCTTTCACCCTTCCCGCCTTTCGCTTTCGCCTTTGGCTTGTAAACAACAAAAAATACAGCGGACAGTAGCAATCCGTCAGCCCGCCTATTTCAAATCATCACATTCACTTTAAATAACTCACTACCTCCAACTTTGTGCGTGCCCCACGCACACTATCCCCACAATCAATGCATATTGATGTTTCTTTTTTCTGTTCAGCCAGCCTGCGAGAACGCCTAAGCCTTGTTTGTAGTTTATTTCACTTCCACATTAGCTATGCCACTAGGTTTTTCCTCATGGAACTGTACCCTTTCTGACACATCCTGGAGTGTACGTACATGAGCTAGGTCCTGCTCCAATGCCTCATCCCCCGTCTCCTCCTCAGTAGACTGCAATCCATCACCGATCCCAAACCTTCTCAACTCCTCGATAATGTCTGCATTTCTGCCTCCTCCTCACTATCGGACCTTTCACCAAGTTCAGATTGCTCTGGCAAATCATCCTCATCTAACTACCTCCAAGGCCACAAATTATTCCGATGCAACACCTTATCCTGACCTAGCTCGTGTAGTGATCTTACTTTGTACTCTCCATTCACTTAATACTTTCACAATCACCCAAACTTCTGATTCTAAATTTCAATTGATCTTACTGCGCCCCACTACAGCATGGTCACCCGTTGTCCTTCCTTCAAATGGTCTGCCACTACCTGCTCCCGTCTCTTCTCTCTAGTCCGCTTATGTTACTGCTCTATGATGTTCTTTGCTGTTATTCATGCCGCTTGTTGTGTCTCTTGAAACTTCCTCACTCATTGATTATGGGTGGTAACCGCCTCCTCAGAGCCTACTGCAAATCAATCTATCCAGCGCTAAATGAGGTTCCACGCCAAACACCCAGTAGTGAAGTGAAAATCACGTCATAGCATGGGGTGTGTTGTTGTAAATAGCTGTTAAGCTGGACATATACTTTGGCCATTGCTCCCTTTCTTCTTTACCTAATGTAGCCAACATTTTTTTTTTCTTTTTCTTTTTTTACATTACAAAGGACTGGCCAAGGGCACAAAAAAAATGGGTAACACAAAGCCCGCTTAGTTGCCAGTCCCTATAAAGAAGACAGTAAGTGAATAATATAAAAAAGAGGGGTGAGCCAATTTACTTTGGGAGGTGTCTTGTTACTTTTCTTTTGAAAAGATTTAAGTCATAGGAAATTGGAAAAATAGAAACAGGAAGAGAGTTCCAGAATTTACCAGTGAAAGGGATGAAATAGTAAAGATACTGATTAACTCTTGCACTAGGAAGATGGACAGAATAGGGATGAGAATGAGTAGAAAGTCTTGTGCAGCGAGGCCGCGGGAGGGGGGGAGACATGCAGTTAGCAAGTTCCGAAGAGCAGTGAGCATGAAAATAACGGTAGAAGATAGCAAGAGAAGCAACATTGCGTCGGTGATTGAAAGATTGAAGACAGTCAGTAAGAGGAGGGGAGTTGATGAGACGAAAAACTACATGGGCGGATAAGGCCCCTGTAGAGAGCAACCAATTGGGAGGGAGAAAAAAAAGGACGCAGACGCCACAGGACACCTAGCTTCTTAGAAGCTGTTTTAGCAAGAGATGAGATGTGATATTTCCAGTTCAGATTTTTAGTAAAGGATAGTTCTAGAATGTTCAGGGTAGAAGAAGGAGACAGTTGAGTGTCATTGAAGAAGAGGGGATAGTTATCTGGTAGGTTTTGTCGAGTAGATAGGTGAAGAAATTGGATTTTTGAGGCATTGAACAAAACTAGGTTTGCTTTGCTCCAATCAGAAATTATAGCAAGATCAGAAGTTAGGCGCTCGGTGGCATCTCTCTCCGTGAATCACTTAGTTCCTGTTGAGTTGGACGTCTAATAAACGACGTTGAAAAATGCAGGGTAGAATCATAAGCGTAGGACTGGATAGGGCTTTGAGTTAGACTTAGAAGATCATTAACGAATAATAGAAAGAGAGTGGGTGATAGGACAGAACCCTGGGGAACACCACTATTGATAGATTTAGGAGGAGAGCAATGTTCGTCTACAGTAGCTGCAATAGAACGGTTTGAAAGGAAACTTAAGATGAAGTTACAGAGAGAAGGATATAAACCGAATGAGGGTAGTTTGGAAATTAAAGATTTGTGCCAGACTCTATCAAAAGCTTTTGATATGTCAAGGGCAACAGCAAAAGTTTCACCGAAACCCCTAAAGGAGGATGACCAGGATTCAGTTAGGAAAGCTAGAAGATCGCCAGTAGATCGCTCTTTACAGAAACCGTACTGTCGATCAGATAGAAGATTGTGAGCAGATAGATGCTTAAGAATCTTCTTATTAAATATAGATTCAAAAACTTTAGAAAGGCAGGAAGTCAAAGCTATAGGACGGTAGTTTGAAGGATTAGAACGGTCACCCTTCTTAGGAACAGGTTGGATGTGAGCAAACTTCCAGCAAGAAGGAAAGGTGGAAGTAGATACATAGACAAAGACGGAAACGTTTGACCAGGCAGGGTCCATACATACCATGCAAAGTCCTAATAAATGGTTCACAGACACCATTCCTCTGAGGATGGTATGGGGTGGTCCTTGACTTCTTGATATAGTAATGTTTGCACAATTCCTCGATCAATCTCCATTCAAAATTCCTACCCTGTTCACTATGTACTCGCTCTAGGCAACCAAACCTGTTAAATATATCCTCCACTAATACCTTGGTTACTGTGCTTGCCTTCTGGTTCTTGGTGGGAAAGGCCAGTGCAAGCTTACTGAACACATCCATGACAATCAAAACATTTTCTTTCGCATTCCAAGCAGGATCTAGCACAGTGAAATCCGTGGCCAACACCTCCCAGAGTTTGTTAGCTTTAATTGATCCCAATTTAATTTTGGCAGCACTGGGATCATCATCTTTTGCCATTGCACAATTTTTGCACCCAGCCACGTACCTCTCTTTATATCCCCAGGCCATGTAAATCTATTTTTAATCAATGCCATGGTCCTAGCTACTCCTTAATGGCCCTATTATTCATGAATCCCTCTTATTTCCACCTTGCTCTGACCAACTGGTAGGACCACTTTCCATTTGCTCCTTTCCCTCCTCTCTCCTCTCCAATATATAATCCCATCTATCATGACCAATTGTCGTCTTATCCTCCACAACTGCTTGAACTCTTCTACCTGAAGCAGTTCTCTTATCTCCATCTGATGCAACCTCCAAACCATCTGCATCTAGAGTTTCCATAGCACTGTACATGACGTCTGGGCATTTCTCACTTGCTAAACTTGCACCTGATCCGTCACCTTCATCACTGCTACCCCTGCCTTGTGTGTGTTTTCCCATATTTCTCCCAGTTCTTCTCCTTCTTTCGCTTCCTTGTCATGTGGCCTCCGTGACAACCCATCTGCATTCGCATTTTCCTTGCCTTGCCTGTACTTCGCTTCAAAATCAAATCAGTTCAGATCACCCAACCACGTACTCTCCCTACGCCCCAAGCTGTGCAGTCGACAGATATGCCAGTAGGTTGTAATCGGTTAACACTACAAACTTCCCTCCTGCCAATTAAGTTTTATATTGCTCCGTCACAGCCCGTTTCAACGCTAGCAGTAATAATTTCCTAGACATTAAATTATTCATATTCCTTTCTGACTTGCTCAACCCCCTGCTATTAAATGCTACGGGATGTAACTTCCCCTCAAGTTCATGTGACAGAACTGCTCACAACCCCTCAACACTATAATCTGTCTCGACTACAAACTGTAAGTCATAATAAACATTATTTAACACCTGTGCTCGAGTCAGCTTTTCCTTTAGCTTTGCAAAATATTTTCTGCTTCACCTCAGTACTGCGTCACATCGGCTTTCGACTATCCACTCATCAAAGCATGTAGCGGTGCAGCTACCTTAGCGGACCCCTCAGTGAACCGCCTGTAGACTGAACAAATTGCCTCAAATGCTCTCACGTCCTTCACTGTGCGTGGTTAATCTGGTGATTAACCACGTAAAACCACGAAACCACAAAATCTGGTGATTTCATACCAAGCTACATAGGCAACTGTGTTCCTTGCACCACACCATACACGTCCTCATCCTGCTCGCTTCACAAAAATACCACAATCTTTCATGGATTTGCCTTTCACTTCCAAGTCCACCAATACCCTAAACATGGAATCCCCCTGCCATTTGCATCAGTAATCTGAATATCCATGCCATGCACCACCACCTGCTTGGTCAAGAGATGCTGCAGGTACCACTCCTCCGTCACCAGATTAACCTCTGCTCCGGAGTCAGCCATAGCTTCCACGGTTATCCCATTAACATACAACTTGAGCATTATTTTCTTTCAAACAATCTCACCTCTTGACTCTCTTTGGTGCCTAATTTATCTGCAACCCCCACCACAATCCTCGCAATCCTACTCTGGATTGGATCTGACTCATGTCTCAAGGACTGACCTTCTTTCCTTAAGGACACACAATAATCGGTCATCTTTTCCTTAAAATTAACAAATTCTACACATTGATACCCCAAGTGACCTGGTTGACCACACAATGAAGATGGGGTTGAAGACATGATACCCTTCACACTCTTCCATGGCTGCCTTGTCTCTCTGAAATATGTCTCCTTTATCTGTACTTGCTGTATTTCCTCCACTTTATCTACAGCCTGCTGAACTAATTCTTGCCATGTGACACGTGATCGTTCCTCGCACCACTTTTGTAGTTTCACCCCAACTGTTATTTTCCTTAGGTTCCTACATAGCCATGCGTACAGCAACCACTTGCGATCATCCTTACCTATCATTCTCATTCTCTGCATTTTGGTTTCAATCTCACACAGAACATCAGTAAACTTCCATACTCCTTCATGATGTTGCTGTACACGGGAATAAAACTACTTTTCTAGTTCCACATAACTTAGTTGTTTCCCAAATGCATTTTCTAAGCATTGAAACACTTCACTCGGGGTCTCCACTTGAATGTTCCTTACTGTGGTCAGCGCTAGCCTTTATAAAAATTCACACAAATTGGTCACAGCCTCTTGTCCTTGAAACCCAACTTGCTTTACACTCTCCTCAGTGTTTCGTATCAACTCATCGAACTCACTGGCCCTCCTTAACCTACCTGAAAATTTGGTAATAATAGGTAGTGGACGAGACCATACCATAGTCGGAGTCGGGGATTGTGTGTTGCTGTCCTCTCGCTTGCAAAGTTTAGTCACTGCCTCTGCTAACTACCCCACAGCCACCACCACATACATCATATTTACAGTCTGGCCTGGGACTACAGTAGTGTCTGAGGGCCCCAAATTAACCAATGGCTCAACCTTTACTTCTATGACTGCCACAAAATTGGACACAAGCAGAAGTTCTAAAAAATTCCAATAACCAAAAACCCAGTGTGTGGCCAAAACTACGATCTGCTACCATTTATGTAATGAGCTGGAGTGACTTTTGATTAAAACTGCCCACATCTTTAATTCTCTGGGCTTGCCTTACAAATAATCTCGGTCACGACATACACACTGTTGTTAGAATCTCCTGTTTTGGGGTAAACAAACATAACGTAAACAGAATGCTAGTTTACCTCCTACAGGCTACAAAACACCATTATTAAACATCACCGAGACACCTTACTTCCACACACCTTAAACCAACCAAGCAAGCACTGATTATGTCCTCAGCATACGAACAGCAACTTAGACTAAGTATACTTCCATCGTTCTTACCACTTCACATCACCTTCCTGCGACAAACTCTTTTACAACTTGCTGGTCGCTCCCATGCATGTCACCGTCAACCTTCACAATTTCCCTCCTTGGTCCACAACAACACTTTAGTCAGTTATAGTTCCCATTTATAGGTGGCAATGCACAGCTCACCACCTTCTGGAAATCCACTTTCCACGTCTCGACGAAACCCCTTCACCTGCAGCTAAGTACCCATGCCCAGTTCTCCACCGAGGTACTTAAGTATCCTATGGTCACTGCTATCCCCCGTCTTGGATCCTCTCCTTTCTTGACACAGCAAAATTCCTGCTTTGGCAGTCGGATTTCTCCTCCGGGCAGCTGCTCCTGCCGATCCTCCTACTCATCCAGCCAAACCAGGACTATGCTATAAATCACTCCTTTTACGGTTACTTACACCATTCCTCATACGTATCTACATAATTTAAAGACATGTAGCACAACATACTTCGTACACACAGGAAATCTCCCATTGGCTCCAGCAAACAGCCCTCCCAGCGCTCCCTTCTCTGCTCTCATCCTTCCCGCCTTTTGCTCTCGCCTTTGGCTTGTAAACAACTAAAAAAACAGCGGACAGCATCAATCCATCAGCCTGCTTATTTTTATCTTCTCATTTATTAAACATCTGAACTGGAAATCTCACATCTCATCTCTTACTGAAACAGCTTCTAAGAAGGTGTTCCTTCAGCTTCTAAGGTGTCCTGTGACGTCTGCGTCCATTTTTTTCTCACTCCCAGCTGCTTACTTTCTTCAGGGGGCCGTATCTGCCCATGTATGGAAGTGTGTATCATTCACATGTTTAGGGGGGATCCACTCATATAGCTCTACTAAACAGGGCTGAATCAAAAGTGTTTTCGTCTCATCATCTCCTCTCCTCTGACTGACTGTCTTCAATCTTTAAATCACTGCCGCAATGTAGCTTCTCATGATATTTTCTAACGTTATTTTCAGGCTCACTGCTCTTCTGAACTTGCGAACTGCAAGCCTTCCGCCCTCCGGCATCTTCACTGCACAACACTTTCTATTCATTATTATACCTATTATGTCAATCTTCCTAATGCAAGAGTTAATCAGTATCTTTACTCTTTCTTCCCTTTCACTGGTATCTCCGGAACTCTCTTTTTGTCTACCTTCCTACGACTTGAATATTTTCAAGAGAGGAGTGACAAGACACCTCCCGAACAAAACTAGTCCACCCCCTTTGCTTTACTTTCTTAATGTCTTCTCTATAGGGATTGTCAACTAATCGGGCATTTTGTAACTTTTTTTTTTTTGCCCTTTTGCCATAGCTTAGTTACCTCTTTGCCCCCAGTTTTGGGAACGAATTAAAAACTCTGGTGCCGATAGGTATCTATCGTTGTCTACAACGGCTGATGGAGCCAAGCCAATTAACCATTTTTCCTTAGCCTACCACTCCTTTACTTGCACGCTGTGCATTACGTTACAAACACCTCTTCTTCTTCCTCCTGTTCATGAAGGGCGCATCGTTCTCAGAGGGTCACACCACCCAGGCATAATCTTCCCTCGTCAACAACGCTGCTCAGAGGGGCATATTGACCAGCCAGGACAGAAACAAAATTGTGGAATTCAGCAGAAACCGACGTTCCTCATCCCTCCCCCTCGGGAAGGCCTGTGGCGTCTTATCGTAAAGACCCTCTTGAAATCAGCTCGGTATTCAGTGTGATTCTCCGCCACATTCCCAACTCAGTGTAAGCACTCCACGCCACGAGGAGCAATAATGCTGACTCATACGATGCTAGTCGCCTCTCCTGCTGAAAGAACACAGGCCCACTTTATTTCGGTCACGATCACTAGATTCTTGTGGTGCACGGCTGCTTCCTCCCTATACCAGTCCCCGTTATTGGCAGAGTTTGATGCATGGTGGTAATAACATTTCCCTCACTTCATACATTGTTACTGTCCTTCTTGCTGCCTGTGCCTCTTGATCACATCAGACATGGACCCTCTCACCTCTTCGTTTTCCGTTCCTTGCCCCCGCTCCCCCACTAACCTTGACCCTCATTTTCCTTTTCATCTATTTAATTTTTCATCATCCATTTCATTTTCTCATTTATTCTCATTATTTCTTCCTCAGTCTGCCATGCACTCATTCCATCCACTCCTGCTTTCTTTTCTCCCTACTCATCCTTGATCCAGCTAATCCATCTCTCTCTCTCTCTCTCTCTCTCTCTCTCTCTCTCTCTCTCTCTCTCTCTCTCTCTCTCTCTCTCTCTCTCTCTCTCTCTCTCTCTCTCTCTCTCTCTCTCTCCTCTTGCTGCCCTATTCCTTTCATCCCGTTGTTTCCTCTAACAATATTAATGAGAGCGGCAAATCCGCTTTGACAATATATATTGCAAGGCCAATCTCGACCCATTTCCCCACATTACAACCAACATATATAAATCGATAGGCCTCTTACCATGGAGGTAGTATGGGTGGAGACGCCCTGAGCCGCCGCACTGGATGACTGAGATACCCACTCATTCTTTTATATTTCTACACTGTTTGCACTTGATGATATCACGGTGTGTTAAATTATACTTCTGTGTTACTGCTAACCATATATTACATACTAGCCGTCAAGCCGCCCTCCGGGCGGACTTTTTGGCTAGCTCCTGCGGAGGGCTATTGGTGGGCCTTCGGCCTACCACCTGTATTTGGTGGGCCTTCGGCGGCGGCCCACCAAACACAGACTCTCTGGATAGCCCCTTCTAACTTTCCTGAAATCATGGATGTAGAAATGTATGTATTAACGCCAACCCATTCACATCATAGCCCCTTCTAACTTTCCTGAAAGTTCCCCCCACCCATTCACTCACCCATTACCCATCACCCCCCACCCATTCACTCACCCATTACCCATCAACACACACCCATTCACTCACCCATTACCACACACCCATTCACTCACCCATTACCCATCACCCCCCACCTATTCCCTCACCCATCACCCATCACCCCCCACCCATTCACTCACCCATCACCCCACACCCATTACCCATCACCCCACCCATTCACTCACCCATTACCCATCAAATCACTCACCCATTACCCATCAAGGTTTCCTCAATTCTCGCAACCCACTTTTTTTGCTTCACAATTCTCGCTAATAGGCTACTATAAAAAATAAATAAAAACAGGGTTTCGGATCGTCTCATAAGTAGACTTAAAATGTACCTCTGGTCGACCCGGTTCCAAAACTGTGCCATATGATGGGATTGGGGCACTGGGGGCGGCACCTATCGCGGACACACACACACAGACACACACACACACACTTTCGCTTATATTGTTATAGATTATAGTATTGCATATTATACATGACATCATGTCCTTAACCCCATGAGGCCCAAAACGTAATTTCCATTTAAATTTGGGTACTATTAGACCAGTGCTATTCTACTTGGGTGGACGGTCCACCTAAAGGTGGACGAGACTGAGTGAGGGGTGGACGGCTGTCTTGGGGTGGACAGGTCGGTGGACAAGATCATGTCCACGTGTCGGTATAGATAAGGGAAAATAAATCTATGGTATAAAAGTAGGCAAAGGTGGGGATATTTTTACAAATATAGGGAACATAAATGGATTCAAACTAAAAGTGAAAAAAAAATAAAGCAATGTAGAAAAGAGGTGTTGATCTGATTGTGAAGTATTTGATACCTATATGGCTGGCTAGCAGTGGCTGGGAACATAGAATGCAGACACCGGAGCAGACACTGGAGGTACGAATGTCCCCCTGGATTACCAGACACCTGACTTTGATGCAAGAAAACATTGACTTCTATTTCCAAGACACCTCAGACCTCCAACATGTGGAAGCTTCATCCATGCTCAGATGATGGAACTGATAATTATGATGCCCTATTAGACCTTCCAATGGATTATTATAAAAAAGCAGCTTTCAAAATATTTGGCCATCCTATGCATTGCGTTGCTAGGTTGTCCTGCTTCATAGTCATGACTACAAGGAGTAAGCTGAGAAGAACAGCCATGTTTGTGCAGATACCAACATCATGTCTGTGTCAGAAAGGTTTGTCAAGCTTAGTTTTAATCAAGGCATATAAAAGGAATACCATTCTGAATTTGGATCCCCTTATGCGAGTTGCACTTGAAAATTGGCTGATGCCTCGATTTAAGCTGATAGCAGACAATTGCAACAGCAGCCAAGCCACTGATTTTTGTTTCATGAAGGAAAAGGCTTTGTTTTCTGGATTACCAGATATAACTCATATTAGGTGCAATTTTACTTTAGTTTCATGAAGAAAAATTTATTTGCTGTATAATTCCGAAGGTATGTTTAAGTTTTCCTTGTATATTTAAAGTTTTAGACTGCATGTGTATATTATACAGAAGAATATGTAAACTGATAATTTAAAATGAGAGTGAAGCGGCCTTTTCCTACCTATGTATTTTGTAGAATGATATAGTTAGATTTAAAATGTCACAGCCGTGAGATTTTAAAGAGAGAACAAAATTATGGTAGAAAGCTCTTACCAAATCACTACTAGGGGTGGACGACATCAAAAAAGGTTAAAGAGCACTACATTAGACGATTTTAATTAATATAACAATGTTATATAAATATGACCTGTTTAATACCCTTGTCCGCTAGTTGATTTGCTATATTAAATAACTTTTCGTGATTTCATGGCTAACAACAGACGATTTTAAATAGCAAAGGAATGATCTGGGCGTGTAGGGGTTAAAACTACATTTTATATATTGCATAGATTTACATACCACTAAATAATACTAATTTATTCACCTTAGTCCTACATTGGGTCCCTTTATTGAATACTAGCCGCAAAGCCGCCCTCCGGGCGGACTTTTTGGCTAGCTCCTGCGGAGGGCTATTGGTGGGACTTCGGCCCACCACCTGTGTTTGGTGGGCCTTCGGCCCACCAAACATGGACTCTCCAGATAGCCCCTTCTAACTTTCCTGAAATCATGGATGTAGAAAGTTATGTATTCCCCCCACCCATTCACTCAACAATTACCCATCACCCCCCACCCATTCACTCACCCATTACCCATCACCCCCCACCCATTCACTCACCCATTACCCATCACCCCCACCCATTCACTCACCCATTACCCATACCCCCCACCCATTCACTCACCCATTAACCATCACCACTCACCCATTACCCATCACCACACCCATTCACTCACCCATTACCCATCACCCCACACCTATTCCCTCACCCATCACCCATCACCCCCCACCATTCACTCACCCATCACCCCATACCCATTACCATCACCCCACCCATTCACTCACCCATTACCCATCACCCTACATCAAGGCTTCCTCAATTCTCGCAACCCACTTTTGTTTTCACAATTCTCGCTAATAGGCTGCTAAAAAAAAGAAGAAAAAAAAAAAAAAAAAGTGATCGGATCATCTCATAAGTGGGCTTATGACCTTCCCCTGGTCAACCTGATTCCAAAAATGTGCCATATGAGGTGTTTGCGCCACGGGGGGCGGAACCTATACCACACACACACACACACAGACAGACAGACACACTTTCGCTTTTATTAATATAGATAGACTAGCCGCAAAGCCGCCCTCCGGGCGGACTTTTTGGCTAGCTACTGCGGAGGGCTATTGGTGGGCCTTCGGCCCACCACCTGTGTTGGTGGGCCTTCGGCCCACCAAACATGGACTCTCCAGATAGCCCCTTCTAACTTTCCTGAAATCATGGATGTAGAAATGTATGTATTCCCCCCACCCATTCACTCACCCATTACCCATCACCCCCACCCATTCACTCACCCATTACCCATCACCCCCACCCATTCACTCACCCATTACCCCCCACCCATTCACTCACCCATTACCCATCACCACACACCCATTCACTCACCCATTACCATCACCCCCCACCCATTCACTCACCCATTACCCATCACCCCCCACCCATTCACTCACCCATTACCCATCACCACACACCCATTACCCATCACCCCCCACCATTCACTCACCCATTACCCATCACCCCCCACCATTCACTCACCCATTACCCATCACCACACACCCATTCACTCACCCATTACCCATCACCCCCCACCCATTCACTCACCCATTACCCATCACCACACACCCATTCACTCACCCATTACCCATCACCCCCCACCCATTCACTCACCCATTACCCATCACCCCCCACCCATTCACTCACCCATTACCCATCACCAACACACCCATTACCCATCACCCCCCACCCATTCACTCACCCATTACCCATCACCACACACCATTACCCATCACCCCCACCCATCATTCAAACCCCCCCCCCATTCACTCACCCATTACCCATCACCACACACCCATTCACTCACCCATTACCCATCATCCCCCACCCATTCACTCACCCATTACCCATCACCCCCTCACCCATTCACTCACCCCTTACCCATCACCCCCCACCCATTCACTCACCCATTACCCATCACCCCCCACCCATTCACTCACCCATTACCCATCACCACACACCCATTCACTCACCCATTACCCATCACCCCCCACCCATTCACCACCCATTACCCATCACCCCCCACCCATTCACTCCCCCCATTTCCCCTCACCACACACCTTTCACTCACCCATTACCCATCACCCCCCACCCATTCACTCACCCCTTACCCATCACCACACACCCTTTACCCATCACCCCCCACCCATTCACTCCCCCACCCATTCACTACCCATTACCCATCACCACAAAACCCATTCACTCACCCATTACCCATCACCCCCCACCCATACCCCACCCATTCCCCATCACCACACCCCCATTACCCATCAACCCCCCACCCATTCACTCACCCCCACCCATTCACTCACCCATTACCCATCACCACCCCACCCATCCACTAAACCCTTTACCCATCACCCCCACCCATTAAACCACCCATTACCCATCACCAACACACCCATTCACTCACCCATTACCCATCACCCCCCACCCATTCACTCACCCCCACCCATTCACCCCAAACCATTACCCATCACCACACACCATTCCCCTCACCCATTACCCATCACCCCCCACCCATTCACTCACCATTACCCATCACCACCACCATTCACTCACCCATTACCCATCACCCCCCCCATTCACTCACCCATTACCCATCACCACACACCCATTCACTCACCATCACCCCCCACCATTCCCCACCCATCACCCTCACCCCCAACCCATCACCCCCCACCCATTCACTCACCCACACCCATTACCCATCACCCCCCAACCCATTTCCCACTCACCCATCACCCCACACCATTACCCATCACCCCACATTCACTCACCCATTCCCCATCACCCTACATCAAGGTTTCCTCAATTCTCGAAAACCACTTTTGTTTTCACAATTCTCGCTAATGGGCTGCTAAAAAAAAAAAAAAAAAAAAAAAGTTATCGGATCATCTCATAAGTTGGGCTTATGACCTTCCCCTGGTCAACCCGATTCCAAAAATGTGCCAATGAGGTGTTTGCGCACGGGGGGCGGAACCTATTTCCACACACACACACACACACAGACAGACAGACAGACAGACAGACACACTTCGCTTATATTATTATAGATATGTCTGGCGGTGAACTTCCTGGCTGCGCGAGAAGACAGTCCTGTCCTGTAAATCTGACAGAACAGAGTGACGATGTTGTGGAACGTAGTACATATGATGTAGATAGCTTTGCGTATGAGTTATCACTACACAACTCCTTGAATTTGTTCTCACATATGAGGCATATGACAACTACATCTCTGGATCGCACTGATAAATTGCTTATATTTTTAGCTCTTATCAAAGCATGAGTCTCATCTACATTTTGGGAGAACTAAGGCATTACAACAAGCCTCACATCTCAAAGATTTTCTTAGTTTTATAGCTACAAAGCCGGATATATATTTTACTACCTTTTCTGAATAAGGAGAGATTACACAGGCCAAATTTACGCTTTCCTTATTCACCTCAGCAAGTGCATTATTAGATTCCTCATTATCATTACCTAGATCAACTTATTAAACTCTGCTTTTATCGAGGGAACGGTTGAATGCACTAGTTGAAGGCACATTTACATTCAATCAATCATCAAACATTGGGGGCATACGCCGGGGGGCGCGGCGCCTCACTCACTGTACGACGCCACTCCCGGGGATCACCACGTGCGAGTCCCCATGCAGGCTCCCTTCCCAGACCAAGCAATTCCTGACAGGAAGAATCAACTTGCCCCAGCCACGAGCCTTGTGGACGCCCCCTTGGCCTCCTCCATGCTGGATTGTCTCTTACAGATACAACCAGATTGGAAGGATCGGTTTTAGGTTTTAGATTTACATGCCCATATAGCCGAAGTTGGCGCTGAAGGAATATGCAGGTAATATGCCTCGATTCAGTCTCATGGTGCAGTTGCTGGTTTGACACGTAATCATCCCAGCGAAACCCTATGATTCTTCGAAGACACTTATTACCAAAGGCATCGATTCGCCTCTCCAAGTCGCTATTTAGTGTCCATGTCTCAGAACCATAGCGTAAGACAGGGATCACACACGACTTGCAGATCCGGATCTTTGTCCTCCTGCACTAGTACCGACAACGCCAAATACTCCTCACTCTTAGAAAAGATGGGTAGGAAAAGGGTAGAAAAATGGTATTTGTAGTGATGAAATACTGCTACCCTCTTTCTACCCTTACAAATCTACTCTTTCGGATCGAAGCAAATCTACCCTTTTCCAACCCCAAATATACCCTTTTCCAACCAACTTGAATACTATCCTTTATCCTAATATATCCTATATACTGGGTATAGCGTAGAAAATAGCTATACCTGCATACTACTGACAGGAGACAGGCGAGCGGAGCTGGGTAGCGACTGGCCATGAGTGCGTGGTTTTACTTGGTAGCCAGAGGGTAGGTCGTGTTGGTTGTGACTAAGTGAGATCAGTGAGGCGACGAGGGGGAAGCAAGCGCGTGTCACGCTGTCTGGTTAGTCTTATTATGTGTCCCTTATAGTAGTGTGTGTGGGCCCGGGGTATGAATGATCTGGTTGAAGTTGTATACGATGGTATATTTACATGATGTAATATACAGAGGCAGGGATACTGCCAAGTAGGCCGAGGCCCGGCAGACAAATCAGAGAGTGACCTCTTACTGTTGTGATGCCGCAGCCGTCACTGGGGCGAAAGGTAAGATGACGGTCAGCGGGTCAGGCGACCTACCCATAAATGCCCACGGGCAATGAAGGACGGTTGCCAAACAAGGCTACTTAGACGGACGCTTGGTTTTCATTGTATTATACAAATATGCAGCATATCATAAGTAATATTTACAATAAATTTGTAATCAGAACAACAGACTCAACATTTAACAAAGAACAAATATATATTTCCATATACCTAAAGTTTTAAGGATCTAGCTTTAGTGGTCACAATTCTACCCTTGTACAACCCTCTCATCTAAAATGGGTAGATTAAGGGTAGTTGAAAGGTAGAATCTACCCTCCAGTCTGGACATAAGGTTTAAAAAAGGTGGAGAAGGTGCGATGTAACAATTCTACCATAAATATACCCCTCATTTCTGAGAGTGCTGCTGAGCGAGTCCATAACACCGTGGGCTATGCCAATCCTTCGTAAGACTTCTTGACGCGACCCGCCGTTATTATGGACTGCGCTACCAAGGTATGTAACACTTTCCAAGATCTCAATGTCCTCACGGCACGCATGAACAGACTGCCACTGTTTCACGTAGTAAGCCTCCAAACACCTGGACCTTGGTCTTGAGCCAGCAAACCTCAAGTCGCAAAGGCTTTGCCTCTTCGTGCAGCGCCTCGAGATTCATCACCAGGACCTCTAGCGACTCTGCAAAGATTACTGCATAATCAGCAAAAACAAGATCAGTGATCTTGGTTTTGCCGAGGGATGCTCCACAATCACTTTGATCTACAACTTTTCCCAATACCCAGTCCATACAAGTGTTGAAAAGTGATGGAGCAAGAACACACCCTTGTCTCACTCCTGTATTAACAGGAAAGAAGCTGGATCCGCCACACTTCACAGCATTCTCAGTCCCATAATACAGACCAGTCATCAAACCAATAGTCCTTGCAGGAATCCCACGAAGTCGCAGAAGATCCAAGAGTGACTCACGATGCACTGAGTCAAACGCCTTCTTGAGATCAACATAGGCTGCAAGCATCCCCTGTCGAAACTCACGTCGGCGCTCCACCAGGACACGAAAAGCTAGGATACGGTCCGTTGTTGACTTACCAGGCGTGAACCCAGACTGCTGAGATCTCTGATGCTTCAGCAGATGACTGCGGATCCGTGTCAGCAATAGATGGGCAAGCACCTTGCCTGGCACGCTGAGCAGTGTAATACCGCGGTAATTGTTGCAGTCCTGACGGTCCCATTTCCCTTTCCAGATAGGGCCGACCAGCCCCCTTTTCCAGTCAGGAGGAATGGTACCTGATTGCCACACAGGACAGTCAGGACAGCATGCAACTCGGGGATCATGGCCTCACCCCCAGCTTTGAGGAGCTCCGCACTGATATTTCAAACACCAGCTGCCTTTCCACCCTCAACTTTGCTACAGCCTCTCTGAATAATTCGTCAAGCGAGGGTGCAGTTTCGTCAAGGGGAGGATCGGCATCCACTTCCTGTAAGCCAGTGGTGTGAAGCTGCTCAGTTGGATGGTCCACCGTGAACAACTGCCCAAAGTACTCAGTCCAATGAGCCATCTGCCCATCCATGTCCGACACGAGGCGCCCATCTGCTGTTCGAATAGCACTCGCCCGAGATGGAGACTTGGAACAGAGCTTCTTCAGGGCTCGGTAGAGTCATATCATTGCGTTTGCCAGTCGCGTCTTGTACGATGCTAAATCTCGCTACTCAGTCACTCATCTCTAAGCCCTTGCCGTGGTCTGGGCTCTCAAGCATTTCAGGTATATTCTTTAGCTACCCTATTCAAGTTTTCACCGATCACGCTCCTGTGAATGACTTATTCTAAGGTAAACACCTCAATGGACGCCACGCCACGCTCGTTGGTATTTGACGATCCTCGAGTTTTCGTCAACATTCAAGTACTTGCCAGGACGCCTTAATGTTATTGAGGATTCATTGTCGCCTAATATATCTGTAGCTCTTGTTGCTGTACTTTCTAACCTATTAGGTTAGCGTGGGTCACTACGAGGTCAGGCAGTTCCCTCAGTGCTGCCGCCTGGAACAGACGTGGTATCAGTACTTAACGTCTTGGCGGCAGCTGATATTGTATCATAAACCTACTAAGCAAATACACTAAAACTACAAGACGAGTGTATTCATCCTCCCACACATACACACACATAAGGCTGCACAACCAGGCACGTCTTGAAAGGCGTGATTGACCTAACCACGCGCCACGTGCCTTTCGCCACTCGACCGCTCAGGCCTAACGTACCGCTACTTTCAACACATCCTACCACGGTAACTACATGTACAATAAGTTATTGACCACCATAACAATGAAAGGCATTTATATCTAAGAAGTAGAACATAGAATATCACAAAAATATGTCTCTATAAAAAAATATGACGCAAAGTAAAATAAATGTTAGTACAAAGATAATAGTAAAATCTGACTGAGTACAGGTCAAACGATGTTAACCCTCTCACGCACGAAAAGTTTAATAAGTTTCTCTTTCCACTGCGACATCCGTCTGGGGCTCCCTGAGGGGCCCAGCGGAATGGCCTGACCGTGCGGCGATTATTTTTTTTATGTTATCAGTTTCACCAACGAGTATTCTTTTTTCCTGGCATTATTATATATCGTTGGTTTTGCAAGAGATTATTCTGCCTTATGAAAGAAAAAAATAACAAGAAATGGAAATAAATAGCGGAGTTTACCGAAATCGAAAAAATCATTGAGTAAAGAGAAAAAATAAATACTTACGTTCACTACTTACGTACAACTGCGTAGCTCGAAACTTCCTGAGTCGACTTTTTATGGTTTATATGCCAATAAAAGTAGATTTTTATGAGGATTCCAACGCTACCATTATAATTTTCATATGGCCAGTAGTTCTTGAGAAAATGGAGGAAAACTGAAACACATGATGGAAGACGGAGTAGGCTACAAGTATGGCTTACCCGGTTCGGGACACGTTTTAAAGGGACGACAGTCCGCGCTCACAGGCTGCCTGCTGAGAGGAAACTGAGACACAGGCCCTTATCATTTCATATCCACCTTCACGAGAGAGTTGACAATTAGTTTATTTTATAGGTCTAGCTTGGATCTTTGACACAGAACATTTTGACGTGATTCTGATAAATACTTTATTTTTGGCGAAGTTTTTTGACGCGAATCGCGTCAAAAGCTCAGATGTAGACGATTCCGTATTGACGCGAATCGCGCCACGGTGCGTGAGAGGGTTAACAATACATTTATATACATGCAACAAAATTGCATACATATTTCTACATATACTTATCTAAGAACTAAGTATTATATCCTAAGCACACAAGTATTCATGCATCTTATATATTAATGGAATTGTTTAACAAACTGTTGCTTAAGCTTTGATTTAAATAAATATTTTGATGCAACAAGCTTTGCGGTGTCAGAGAGCTGGTTCCACTGTCCGGCTCCTCAACAATACTTTGTTACCTGTACAGGGAAAGTCGAAGCTCCTGTGGTCTTCTTATGTCAGTTGTTAATTATAACTTGACATTCTATGTCAATATGATATGTTTTCTGGCATTATAAAGAAATAAGCTACTTTGTAACATTATGATACAGGTAAGTTAAGAAGACTGTGATCTCTAAAGTACGGATGTGTGTGGTCATATCGAAGTCAGTTTAAGTTTTAAGTACGTATTCATTTTTGCCTGTGTGGTAAATAAGCGTTGTACATGTATTATGTTTGATAGGCTCCGCCCCAAATACAGTATATATACACTATATATATTTATATATATATATATATATATATATATATATAATATATATATATATATATATATATTATATATATATATATATATATATATATATATATAATATATATTATATATGTATATATACATATACATATATGGGGAGGCGGTAGCGGAGTGGTTAGCGTTTCCGACTGGCGACTCCGAGTTCGATCCTCGAAGAAACCCAAAACCTTCTGCACCGTCGAGTGGCCTAAGAACACCCACATGCCCATCAACTCTACCTTCGATTGCGAGTGCATCGGAGGACACAGGGGGGCGGCATGGGCCTCTAATCACAGGCGTCACTATAAGAATCCTGCCTGCGCCACCACGGGCGAGGACCAACCATCACAGCCCATAAGTGAACCTCTAGAGCCTGCCATCCGAGCCCTGGGTCACCACTGCCTACAGGCGCTATAGGCACAAATGTAAAAAAAAAAAAAAAAAATATATATAATATATATATATATATATATATATATATATATATATATATATATATATATATATATATATATATATATATAATAATATAAGCGAAAGTGTGTGTGTGTGTGTGTGTGTGTGTGTGTGTGTGTGTGTGTGTGTGTGTGTGTCTGTCTGTCCGCTCTGGGTGCCCCCCCCTGTGGCGGAATCCCCTCATATGGCACAGTTTTGGAATCGGGTCGAGCAGGGGAAGGTTTAAGCCCACTTATGAGATGATCCGAATTTTTTTTTTTTTTTTTTTTTAGCAGCCTATTAGCGAGAATTGTGAAAAAAAAGTGGGTTGCGAGAATTGAGGAACCTTGATGTAGGGTGATGGGTAATGGGTGAGTGAATGGGTGGGGTGATGGGTAATGGGTGGGGGGTGATGGGTGAGTGAATGGGTGGGGGGTGATGGGTTGGGGGTGATGGGTGAGGGAATAGGTGGGGGGTGATGGGTAATGGGTGAGTGAAGGGGGGGGGTGATGGTTAATGGGTGAGTGAATGGGTGGGGGGTGATGGGCAATGGGTGAGTGTATGGGTGGGGGGGATGGGTAATGGTGAGTGAATGGGTGGGGGGTGATGGGTAATAGGTGAGTGAATGGGTTGGCGTTAATATACATTTCTACATCCATGATTTCAGGAAAGTTAGAAGGGGCTATCTAGAGTGTCTGTGTTTGGTGGGCCTTCGGCCCACCAAACACAGGTGGTGGGCCGAAGGCCCACCAATAGCCCTCCGCAGGAGCTAGCCAAAAAGTCCGCCCGGAGGGCGGCTTTGCGTCTAGTATATACATATATACATATATATATATATATATATATATATATATATATATATATATATAATATATATAATATATTACATATATATATATACATATATTATATATATATATATATATATATATACATATATTATATATATATATATATATATATATATATATACATATATTATATATATATATATTATATATATATATATATATATATATATATATTTATATATATTTATATATATATATATATATATATATATATATATATATATATATATATATATATATATATATATATATATATATATATATATATATATATATATTATATATATATATATATATATATATATATATATACTATTGATTGCTTGATTGTCATCAAATTTTGAATGTGGCGGGCCCGCCCTTACACGTATTACCCGTACGTAACACGCATGACCCGTGCACTCAAGACGCCTGTTTACATGTATGTTCCATCACTTGTGACTCTGCTTTGGAAATAAATTTCCTGTACGCATATTTTCCAAACCCATTTGTGCGAAAATATGCTGATATATAAAGCATAGACATGGGAAAAGCCCCCCCCCCACAATTTCTTATTTTCAATTCATTCACTTACCTGTCTTACTTACATATAGCGCCTCCGCACATCAATGTGCCCATGAACAACGCCCACATGCTCTGTGATCGCGTCTCGGAGAAATTGCCTTAGGGTTTCCTGGGAAAGCATCCAGTTAAACGAGGATAGTTACGAGAAGCTGCAGATGGAAACTCGATTACATATTGAGAATTTGATCGGACCATATCACGCCCCAGACTCGACCAGAGTTTGTCTAGTTTTCTATCTAACCGGCTTCAATGAGTTGTTTTATGATTGTGCTCTATGTGTTCGTATAGTTCTGAACCCATCTAGGTCATTTGTAGACATCCGAAAATTTGCCGGCACTGAGGTATGGTAGATAAATTAATTTGGGTTGGCTTTTAAAAGGGGGGGCATTCTTTAAAAAAATTTTAAAAATTATTCTTGCCCTTTCCTAAAAGATCTATGTTTGTATGTATCACTTTACATGGCATTGCCATAGACCACTTTTTATACGGGTCTTGGCATTCCCAACGTATTAAAAACAAAATTTAAAAACAAAACATTCCCACGTACAATTACCATTTTTAAAAAAACAGGGGGGTTTTTTTATTTGTTTTTAAAGGGATGTAGTTTTATTTTACTTTTTGAGTGTGTTGGCACCCGAGTTCCACATTTTGGGGGTTGGAAACACAGTAGCGGTTATGGAATAGGTGGTGCTTTTTTTTTGGGGGCAGACCAGGTGTCAAAAAACGTCAAGCTCACTCATGTTGTGGGCAAAAAACTACTCGTAAGTTCAATTATTCCCTTTTGTTGCTTCCGGGCTGGGGATCTGCCTTTGGGCGGGCCCCCATATTTTTTTTTTTATTTAAAATACTTTCCAAACCTCGGCCTAGGTTGAACTTTTAAAAACCCCCACCGCGCGGGTTTTTCCCCCATAGTTTTAAATTTTTTTTTTATCGCCCCGGGGTCGCTTTTACATAGGCTTGCTTTCAATGGCGGATATGGGGAAAAAAACTAAAATTTTTAAAATTTCCCAAAGCACCCGGGGAAACAAATTTTATTTTTAAAAAAAAACACCTTGGGGGGATTCGGGGAGTGTCAAAACCATAAAAAAAAAACTCCTTTCCGTTTTTTGTTGTTTTTTCACCAACCCTAACTGTGCATGTACTATAAAAGGTATGCGGGGTTGTACGTGGGGGAGTATATATATGATGTTGCTTTTAGGGTACGAGGGGGATGCATGTTTGTTTTTAGCTTTACAGTATGCGGATTTACTTATATTACTTTGGTGTGTGTGTGTGTGGTGTGTTTTTTTTGGGGGGGTGTGTGTTGGGGTGTGTGTGTTTTTGTGTGTGTGGGGTTGTGGTTTTGTGTGTGTTTTTGGGAAATATAGTATTACAATGGGGGTTTTACTAGGTGTTAGGTTTTTACATTTTGATTATATGTTATACATTTTTTTTTCGGGTGTTAGGATGAAAATTTTGCAACTAATTTTTTTTTATAAAATGTATATAACTATAAAAAATTGAAAAAAGTATCGCAGAAAGCTTAGTTTAAATCAAAATTTATGTCTGCTAAGGAGCCATCAATGGCTCTGCAGTGGGGTACGCCGAAAATAAAAAAAATTCTTTTCTCAATTTTGGGAATCCCAAAATTTCCTATGTAAAATGGAATTCAAAGGACGAATTTTTCCCCCTTCCATTTTTGCTTTTTTGGGGGAATTTCTTACTTTTCAAAATCGAAATTTTATTTTGCCCCCTTATCAAAATAATGCTTAAATGAGTACCAGTGCCCGGGTTTGGTCCTGGTATTGCATCATCCCCAAAGGGATTTCCCAAAGACTAGCGGGGGTAAGCTTTTTTCGGATCAGTTGGTTTTTCGGGGCATTTTTTTACATCACAGTGTCACAGCCCTACTTTTGGCCTTTAAAAAAACGTGTCCATTTGTCCTTTAGACCTGAAGAAAGGGCATGGTTTTCCCGGTGGTGGGCCCGACCCCGGATAAAACCCGTCTCGGGGCCTGCTCCCCCCACCACTGCTGCCGCGGGCCTCGTACCTGTTCACGACTTTGGGTGTCTGAGTGGGATGGGAGAACTCCGGAACCTCTTTAGGGCTTCCCCGGGATCCCTGGATCTGACCCCAGGACAGTGAACGGGGTAAAAGGGGCCGGTTTCGGGGCCCCCGGGCCCAGGCGCAGTGATCAGTGTCCTCCCAAGCTGGTGGCTGAAAAAATTTCAGCTTGGGTGGGGATGCGAGGGTTTTACACGGGGTGCCCCAAATATTTCCTGGGCCACCCCTCAGTTCCAAAATCGGGGTTCCCCGGCCCGAACCGGGGGTCGCCCCTAAACTCTGACCCCATCAGCGGAGGAGGAAACCATTCTGAGTGGGAAACAGCTCCTTTTCCGCCCCGTGGGAAGGTCAAAAGGCTGTTTGGCCCTTCTTGGGCTGCGACATCATCACTGGGGAAGCTGGTGAGGATGTGCGGGGGGGCCCCGGTCCTTAGTCTGTGGTGAACTTGATACTTTAGTAGATTTTGAAGTACCCCTTCAGGCAGAAAACTGATTTAGGTTTTTCCGGGGTGTTCGTTCTTTGCCAGTCGGTCCTTTGCTTTCTGGTCCACATTTTACACGAGGACGGGCTGTGGTAAACCATCTGGAGTGGGACCCCCTTTGGGGGCCAAAACCCCCCCCTTTTGATCTCCTGCAGCTGGGAAAAAAAAAAAGGCGGAACGCCCCGCTTCACAGCCTGGACCAGCTGGTAGGAGACCTCCCGGTAAAAGGGGGCCCTGTTGACCAGGATTTTAACCCGGTATCTCCGTGAGATTTTTACCGCCTGGCACTCCCTGAAAACTCTGCGTTGTATGCATTCTTTCAGCGGGACAGGCCAGACGCACACTGGACCCGTAAAAAGCCAGGGTCAGAGGAGATAGGCCTGTGGGATGCTGGGAAAAAAATTGGCGAAGGGGCAACTCGTTTGTGCGCAAAAATTTATATACTCCAGAAGAGCTTGCGCCCCAAGCATTTCTCCAAAGGCTTTTGATTTACCCCCCTTTCCCAAACCCCGTTTTTGGCCCTAGTTGAGCCCCCCCAAAAAAGGGGGGGTAAACCCTTTTCCCCCCCAAAAAAATTTTTTTTTAAAAAGGAAAAATTCCCCGGTTTTTTTACCAACCCCCCCCCTTTTGGGGGGGCCCCCTTTTTTTTCCCCCCCCCTTTTTTTTTTCCCCCCCCCCCCCTTTTTTAAAACCCCTTTTGGCAACCCCCCCCGGCCCGGCCCCCCCGGCCCCCCCCCCCCCCCGGTTTTAAAAAGGGGGGGGCCCCAATTTGGGGGGGGGAAAAAAGGGGGGGGAAAAAGGGGGGGGCCCCCTTTTTGGGGGGGGGCCCCCGGGGGTTTGGGGCCAAATTTTTTTTTTTGGGGGGGGGGTTTTTTTTTAAAAAAAAAAAGGAAACCCCAAAAAGGGGTTTTTAAAAAAAAAAAAATTTTTAAAAAAAAAAAAATTTTTGGAAAAAAAGGGTTTTTGGGGAAAAAAAGGGCCCCCTTGGGGAATTAAACCCCCGGGGGGGTTAAGGGGTTTTTAAAAAAATTTTGGGGGGGCCCCCCCTTTTTTTTTTTTAAATTTTCCAAAATTTTTTTTTTAAAAAAATTTTCTAAATTTTGGGAAAAAAACCCTTTTTTTTTTTTAAAAGGAAAAAAAAAGGGGAAACCAAAAAAATTAAAAAAAAAAACCCCCCAAAAAAAAAAAAAAACCCCCAAAATTGGGTACCTTTTTTAAATTTAAACCCCAAAAAAAAATTTTTTTTTAAAAAAAAAAAAAAAAATTTTTTTTTAAATTTTTTTTTTTTTTTAAAAAAAAAATTTTTTTTAAAAAACCCCCCCCCCCCTTTTTTTCCCCCCCGGGGGTTTTTTTGGGGGGGGGAAAAAAAAAATTTTTTCCCCCCCCCACCAAAAAAAAAATTCCCAAACCCCCCACCCTTTTTAAAATTTTTTTTCCCCCCCCCCCTTCCCCCCCCCCAAAAAAAAAAACCCCCCCCAAAAAATTCCCCCCCCAAAAAAAAAAACCCCCCCCCCCCAAAATTTTTTTTTTCCCCCCCCCCTTTTTTAAAAAAAAAACCCCCCCCCCCAAAAAAAAAAAAAAATTTTTTTTTCCCCCCCCCCCCCCCCCCCCAAAAAATTTTTTTTTTGGTTAAAAAAAAAAAAAAAAAAGGGGGGGTTTTTTCCTTTTGTTTTAAAACCCCCCGGGAAAGGTTTTTGGGGGCCCGGGGGTTTAAAGGGGTTTTTTAAAAAAAAGAAGGGGCCCAAAAAAAACCTTTTTTTTTTTTTTGGGGGGGTTTTTTTTTAACCCCCCGGGGCCAAAAGGGGGGGGGGGGGGGGGGTTTAAAAAAGGGGGGGGGCCCCCCCTTTAAAGGGGGGGGAAAAAAAGGGGGGGGATTTAAAAAGGGAAAAAATTTTTTTGGGGGGGGGGGGACCTTTTGGGGGGGGGGGGGCCCCCAAAAAAATTTTCCCTTTTTTAAAAAAAAACCCCCTTTTTAAAAATTTTTTTTTTAAAATTTTTGGGGAATAAAGGAAAAAAATTTTTTGGGTTTTTTTTAAAAAAATTTTTTGAAAAAACCCCCCCCAAAAATTTTTTTCCCCCCCCCCTTTTCCCCCCCCCCAAAAAAAACCCCCCCCAAAAAAGGGGGGGGGGAAAACCCCCCCCCCAAAAAAATTTTTCCCCCGGTTTTTTTAAAAATTTTTTTTTTTTCCCCCCCAAAAAAACCCCTTTTTTAAAAAAAAAAAAAAAAATTTGGTTTTCCCTTTTTTTGGGGAAAAAACCCCCCCCCCCCCCCCAAAAATTTTTAAAAAAAGGGGGTTCCCCGGGGGGGGGGTTTTTGGGAAGGGGCCCAAAAAACCCCAAAAAAGGCCCCCCTTTTTTTTTGGTTTGGAAAAAAATTTTTTTCCCCCAAAAAAATTTTAAAAATTTTTTGGGGGGGGGGGGGAAGGGGGGGGAAAAAAAAAAAAAATTTTGGGGGGAAATTGGGGGGAAAAAAAAACCCCCCCCCCGGGGGGGGGAAAAATTTTTTAAAAAAAACCCCAAAAAAAAATTTTTTAAAAAAAAACCCCCTTTTTAATTTTAAAAAAAACCCCTTTAAAAAATTTTTTAATTTAAAATTTTTTTTAAAAAAAAATAAAAAAAAAAAAAAAAAAATTTGGGGGTTTTTAAAAAAAAAAAAATTTTTTAAAAAATTTTTTTTTTCCCCCCCCGGGGGGCCCCAAAACCCCCCCCTTTTTTTTAATATAATTATCTCTTTCATCATACCTACTCTCTATGATGAGCGAACAATACCTCCCTTATTACAAGGGTGGGGAGGGGGCAAAACTACCACTTCTCATTGAAAGGGTGCTTCGTGGATAATTTCCACAATGCATATGATTTTAGGAACAGGATCCAGGAGGAGACAAGTACAACCTACTTTATAATGCCTTTGGGAGTGTTAGCGCAGATGCACTTCCTTGTTTCCACGTATTTACGGGAACGGATACATCTCGAAAGTTTGTTGGGAAAGGAAATATGACATGTTGGAACACATTGTTTAAGGATGATAGAAATACCCTTGAAGCATTTTGTCTTCTAGGGAGGACCGACCAACCTACAATATTTGCATTTGAACCTGAAAAGTTTGTTTGTCAGCTTCTTGCACCAAAGACATCTATTACAGATGTGTAAACACTTTGGTGTGGTGGTGGTGGTGGTTGTAGTCTTTTTGAGGATGGATTTTTGGAAAACACGTGAACATGAATATGCAATGAGAAAGAGTTAGTTAAAACAGGAAAACAAAATAATCTTATTAGGCAAGAGACATTTGAAACATATTAAAGGCAAAAGTTAGAGTCAAAAGATAGAGTCAAATTTAGAACATTTATGAATCTTATAATATTTTCAATAAGAGAGGTAGATAGGAAGGCAAGGCATCACATTCTCAAATCCTATGTACTTTAATGTGTGTTATGCAGCCAACACCCACCCACTACACACACATACACACACACACATACACACATGTGTGTGTGCGCGTGTGTAACCAGGGGAGGCGGTTAGCGGAGTGGTTAGCGTCTCCGACTGGCGTTCTCGGTGACCCGAGTTCGATCCCCGCAAGAAAACCAAACCTTTCTGCACCTTCGAGTGGCCTAAGAACACCCACATGCCCTGCCCTCAACTCTACCTTTCGATTGCGTAGTGCATTGGAGGACACAGGGTGGCGACATGAGCCGCCCCCCTGATCACAGGCGTCACTATAAGAACCTGCCTGCGCCACCACGGGCGAGGACCAACCATCACAACCCTCAAGTGCACCTCCAGAGCCTACCATCCGAGCCATGGGTCACCACTGCCTACAAGCGCTAGAGGTCACATATGTAAAAAAAAAAAAAAAAAAAAAAAAAAACACACACACACACACACACACACGCACACATACACATAAATGCACACACACACACATAAATGCACACACACACAAACACACACACACTCACACTCACATACATACATATATCGTGGAAAGAAATACCAAGAGATAAATACTCTCTCTCTCTCCTTTGTTTTTTTTTTTTTTAATTTTTTTTTTTACCTTTATTCTTATAGGTCTTACAGTCGAGGACTTCAGCTGGACTACTGGAACTATCTTTGACTTTAGGAATGTGTAGATTATTCCTAACTTAACAACTCATGGGTTACTATTCTAAATTCTATTCTCTAATTCACTATTTCACTACTAAATGAATTTAATGTACATGTGTTACTATTCTAATTTTACATTTTACTTTTCACTACTACTAATATATATATAGACATAGTTGAACTTAAGCAGGGTTTACAGGTTGACAGGTAGGTACTTATACTATGGCTGCTTTATCCAAGCGTTCACAGCACTCTGAAGGTCTGGAGTGACATAGTAGAGTGAAGCATGTGTCTGCTGTACCATGCGGTTCCACATTCTTGTGTAGCGCGGAAGGAAGGAACGCAGAGAGGTCTCCGTCCTGGCAAATGGGACGATCAGTTGATGGTCCCTGGTAGCAGCAGTTCGTGTGGTGTGGCCGTGTGTTCTTGCCCAGGGCTGTCGGAGAGCAGCCAGGTGCGAGACATGCTGCTTGTGTGTCTTGTAAACGACGCACAGACCTGCTACGTCGCGACGCTGCTGCAAGGGTTGCAGAGGAGGGAGAAGCTGGTCCTGCAGAGCCTTCAGACGTATTAACCGATGGGCTCGGGCCTGTACCTTGTCAAGAAGGCTCAGGTACGAAGGGGGGCAGGAAGACCACGTGAGAGGGGCGTACTCCATAAGGGAGCGGACTTGAGCTGCATATAAGGTGGTGATCCCTTGGGAGTCAAGAAGGTGTGAGACACGCCGGACACAGCTAAGTTTCCAGGCGGCTTTCCTTGCAATGGTTCGGATGTGGTCGGTGAAGGTCAGGACGCTATTCACTTCCACCCCAAGTATGGAGATGGACGTCTGCAGGGGTACCGACCTCCCACCCAGTAAGATGGTAGGGATGGGAGTATCAGGAGGACGTTGTCGTCGGGAGATGAGCATCGCCTGGGTTTTCTCTGGAGCGAGATCCACTTGCCATCGACGACCCCATGAGATGAGGGTTTGGAGGACCTGATTTATGTGAGCGACAGTCGTGCGGTGATCACCACTGTCGCAGGGAATGTAAGGGTGCAGTCATCGGCATATGCATGTCCCCTCTGGGATGAGCTGGAGCAAGTCATTGAAGAATACATTCCAGAGGAGAGGGCCGAGCACACTGCCCTGTGGGACGCTGGCAAAGATCGGGTGTTCCTCTGAGGTTTGACCGTCCACCACCACTCTGAGAAATCTGTCCCGCAGGTAGTCTTGTAGTAGGAGCAGCAGATGACCGCGGACACCCAAACTGTTCAGTTTGGTGATGAGGCCGGGGATGCCACACCCCCTGTCAAATGCTCCCGCAATGTAAAGGGGCAATAAACGTATGTGTCCTTTTTTTTGGTCAAGACGCTTATGCCATGTGGTGGACAGATGGAGCAATAGGTCGGCCGCTGACCTGTTTGCTCGGAAGCCAAATTGCTTGATGTTAAGAAGGTGGTGTGATGTAAAGAAAGACGATATCTTGTCGGCAATTATAGCTTCCAGCGTCTTGCCAAGAACTGATAAAAGGGAGATGGGCCTATAGTTCTTGGGGTCAGTTCTTTTGCCTTTCTTATGTATTGCCACCACTCTGGCAGCCTTCCACAGGGTGGGCCACCTTCCAGTAGTGAGGCAGTGCTGAAAGATAGTAGCAAGGGGCGTTGCTAGCTGAGAGGCGCAGCGCTTGAGGATATGAAGGCTAATGTTGTCTGGGCCCAAGGCCTTCTTTGTGTCGACCTGAACTAAATGTCGGCGAACTTCCTCACTAGTTATAGTGAGGTTAGAAAGGCTGGCATTGGTGAGGATGGGCACAGCTGGGATGGATAGCTGGGGAACAAGTACTGTCATTTTGTTGGAAAAAAATGTCGCGAGTACCTCGGCCTTGTCCTTGTTCTTGGTGGCCACTGTGCCGTCAGACTTGAATAGCGGAGGTGTGGGGTCGTCAGTTGTCAGACCTTGTTGCTGTTTAAGTGTGGTCCACCAGGAATTGTTACAACAACCACTGAGCTTGGTTTTGAGGTCGTCTTGCAAGCGTCGTTGAGCCCATTGTTGGATTTCTTTCATTGCTGCACAAGCGTGTCTGTAGCGCTCCTTGTTAGGGTGGGTTGGATGGCGTGAGTAGAGCCGCCAGGCACGACTTTTTTCATCAGCAGCCATCCTACATTGGTAACCAAACCAGGGCTTATCAAGGGGCTTGGCAGTGTAAGTCTGGCTTGGCACATATTTCTTCTGGAGTTCAAGCAGAGTACATGTGAATGTGTGTACCTGTGTATCTACATAATTGACGAGAATGGTGCTCCAGCGTGTTTGTTGCAGCGCGTCACATAGACCGTCCCAGTCTGCTCTGCCCCACAGCCAGTTGGTGCGTGTGATGGGGGCATCCCTCTGAGCTGCAACCTGTATTGTACTTAGGATCGCCATGTGATCTGATGATCCTACAGCACCGAGGGGTGAACAGGTAACGACATTGTCTGGGAGATCACTGATGACAGGATCAAGTGATGAGCCGGAAATGTGTGTGGGGAAGTCAACTTGGTTTGTTAGACCATACACTGTGATGAAGTCATCAAGGGATCTTGCAACTATATGTTGGTTCATGTCGCCTATGATGACAACGTGCTCACAGGTGTGTTGTTGCAACAGGTCATTCAGGTGAGTGTGCAGATACGCAATAGGCTCCCTCCCCTGCCACTGTGGGCGGTAGCACACACACAACAGGATAGCGCTGTGATGGTGAGTCCATATTTTGAAAAACATCATCTCCAGATGGCTTGGTAGAGTGACATCAAGTGGCTGGACCGACAGACTCTTGTGAAAGGAGACAGCGATACCACCAAAGGTCCCGCGTGTCCTGTCACGTCGATGCCACCTCGTATATCCATTTATCTGTCCAAAGTTGTCTGGGATTGACTTGTTGAGGAAGGTCTCTACTGCCGCAACGATGTCCGGGTTGTGAGGGATCACGTGAGTGTTAATCAGGTCCCCGATGTTGGTTTCGAGACCTCTGACATTGGCAGATATGATGGTGATGTGATCGCGGGACTTACTGGCGACCATAGTTCCAGGCCGGTTGACTATGGGTCGGCGGCTGGTGAGTGTTTGATTGGGCAGGGTCAGGGTGAAGCGGGAATGGTTGTGGTGTGTGGGTCTGTTGTTCTGATGCTGAAGCTGAAGCCCAGTTGTTGGTGATAGGCTGGGGTGACGGAGAGACAGGAGTAGGAGAAACAGGAGTGAGGAAGCGGCTGAGTGTCTGAACAAGGAGGGCGTTGTTCTGTGCCTGATCGGTTGAGATTTTGTCAAAGAACCTATCTTGTCTCTCCTGCGTGATGCGAGTATGACACTCTTGAACATAATGTCCTGTACGTAGACAATAGCTGCACTTAATTTTCCTTAGGCAGTTGTTTTCAGAGTGCCCCTTGCGCCTGCAGTGTTGGCAGAAGGCTCTATCCTGGTTATGGTATGTGGGGCGAGATGGGGCAGAGTTACCTGAAGGATATTTTTGTATTTGGCCTCTATTTCTTTGATTGTTGTCGTGTTGCCACGTGTTTCTAATGGAGTTCCTGGGTGCTGGCACAGCAGGCCTGGACACACCCAGCAACGGCGGGATGGAGGCTGGGGTGGAAGTAGCTTGGGTGGTAGTAGCCGGTGGTCTGGTAGACTGGATGCCAGTGGCCGGGATACTAGTAGTCGGAGCAGCCAAGTTAGGAGCAGCCTGGGTAGCAGCAGACGTAGTAGTAGCCAGAGGTCGAGGCGGCTGATTGGGGCCGGACGGACGAGTGTTGGTAGCCTTTAGTTGTTGAGGCTTGCCTGAAGTCCATCAATCTGCTGTTACGTTATTAGTTGCTACTTTTCTATTCCACTCCTCGTCGGATTCTGTGTGGTATAGCGGTGGTAGCGATCGACCTTACGTCGATTTCTTCTATGCTTGATCTTGTGGCACAGATGTTATCAATGAAGTCCAGGACGGTAACAACAGCGTCCCTCTTCTCTGCCAGGGTATGAGAGGTGGTCTCGAAGTAATTGATGATGTTTTTCTTCCTGGTGAGTTCCACTCTTAGCTGCCGGATTATCTCCACGAGTTCCCTAGGCTCTAATTGGAGCAGAACTGCGTAGTCAGAGTCAGAATAATCTACAGTAGGTGATTCAGGGATGTTAGGAACACCCTGTGGAAGGTCTGCTACGGCTTCCTGGTAGACCACAGGGGCAGAGATATCCGCAGCCGTACGCAAAGCGCTGACCTCACCCCAGTCAAGCGTTGTTTGAGCCGACACAGGTGGTGTGAACGATGTTGGGGCAGTCAACTGCAGTCGTACAGGGAATGACTTCCGTGTTGGCGGTTTTTTTACCGCAAACCGCACACCATCTAACAGGCGCGTATCCAGGTAAACCTGTGGGGCGTGCAATGAGCTCGGTGGTGACTCACATCTCCTTGCATAGTCACGGTGGAGGTGTGACGAAGTGGTAGTCACAGGTGATGGTGTGACGAGGTGGCAGTCACGGGTGGAGGTGTGACGAGGTGGCAGTCACGGGTGGTGGTGTGACGAGGTGGCAGTCACGGGTGGTGGTGTGACGAGGTGGCAGTCATGGGTGGTGGTGTGACGAGGTGGCAGTCACGGGTGGAGGTGTAACGAGGTGGCAGTCACTGGTGGAGGTGTGACGAGGTGGCAGTCACGGGTGGTGGTGTGACGAGGTGGCAGTCACGGGTGGAGGTGTGACGAGGTGGCAGTCACGGGTGGTGGTGTGACGAGGTGGCAGTCACGGGTGGAGGTGTGACGAGGTGGCAGTCACGGGTGGTGGTGTGACGGGTGGCAGTCACGGGTGGAGGTGTGACAAAGGGCAGTCACGGGTGGTGGTGTGACGAGGGCAGTCGCGGGTGGTGGTGTGAC
>JACEEZ010019606.1:65000-72500 GCA_016584305.1 Chionoecetes opilio | reverse complement strand
ATGAATGAAATAAATGATAACTGGCCTGTGAGAATAGGAGGAAAAAAACCCACTATGCCATTTCACTATGGTATCACAATGTTACACCGTCCTAGATAAATACATGACATATAGGTTCTATATTAATTAGACACATAGGTCCTACCTACCTATAACGCCAACATCGCTCTGTCACCTACCCAGCGCGTCCTTGCGCCGTCCTACAGACATGTACCTAACGATTAGGGTGGAGTGAAAATAGGGGTCAAAAAGCAAATCACAGATTTATTGGATGTAATACCTACCAAAAGTAGCCAATGGTATTACTTATTAATTATATAAATTTTTATTGAAATAGGAATATATCTTCTGCCCTCTACCATCTGTGTTTTGCCAACCTGTGAAACAAGTGGCACAAATCCTTGGCACTCATTGTATTATAGAGTAAAATATACAATTATTCATTATAATTATGCAATGTACAATTGTACATAGGCCTAACCCAATATGTGCATTGTGCATATGATCCAATATGTGCAGCTTAAGCTAGCAAGCACAACACTTTTACAACAAATCTGAAAAGGTACTGTGTGGGGCGATATTCACTCTTAAGTGTTAAATGTTAGCATGATAGCTCGAGCATGTATTCTTGCTCGAATATAACCATTCCTTGCTTCTTGTCCAACAACAGCTATTGATGCCTCTGTGACTGCATTTACACACCTTTCCACTGCTCGTGTATGATATGGAAAACGTGGAATTTCAATGGCATGAGTTGTTTCGTTACGAACCAAGCTTTCCAAGTTAGCATTGGAGATTGATTTTGTGATTGGAGGCTCAGTCAGGACACACTTCTGCCACTCAATCAAATCAATGTAATATTCGGCAATGAGATTGAGAGATGGTATTTGAAATTATCTAATGCCACGTTGACGTGTCTTGGAGGCTCGAGCTCGAATGCTTCGTCGAACACCCGGTTCCCTGATATGTTGTCGTTCGTCGGTTACCATGGTCAGCAAAATGTTTTCAGGATGGCCAAAGTAGTCCATTAGCTGAATCACTGGATCAACTACATGTTTCAGATCTTGTGACATGTAACGTGACTTCTTAGTCTGCATCCAAAGGTGCTTAGAGCCATCCTTACATGAAGGTTTGGACTTGATTATGAACCAGACTGGAGCGTAAACCTTAAGAATGAATTCACCAATTGTTTTAAGATTATCGCTAGGCCTTTCTGTCGCAACATACAGACGCATAACTCGATTGGCCAGTGTGACCCAGAGTAACATAACGAGTTTTCTTGGCTGACGATGTGACAAAGAGACAGAGCAATTGTCAGTGATTACTGCTTGGGAAATATCCAGAAAATACTGCTGACCCGAACTCAGATCTTCAAATTTGACATCCGGAAATTCACACGTTATTGGCTCAAAAGCAACAATTGACATTTCCACACAATTTGCCAATAAGGAACCGATTGGCGAAATAGTTGGAGCCAGGCTCCTGTACTAGTGATATATGTTCCTCTACATTCTGTGCCATGAGCTGTGCCATGTACTGTTTCGAGAGTCAGTTTCTTATCCTTTATGCTGTCAAAATATAGGCCCTGTATTTGAGCAGTAAGACTTGCTGTTTCAATTTCCACACAATTTGCCAATAAGGAACCGATTGGCCCTGAGAAACTTCTCAGTCCCGTCGTGCAACCATTCAGATGTATATCAACAAACAAATGACGTAGAGGTAGAGTTCATTTGCATGGAGAAGGCAAACAAACCACTTCAGAGGACGTTTGTGATGTTCTTCAAGGAGTTTTATAACGCCGCCCTTCTTCCCTGTGTTCACCACAGTGTCATCACACCCAATTGCCACCAGTTTCTGAACGATATGCTATTTTCACCAAGAGAATGGAAAACGGACAGCTTTATGTTTGCAGAACTGCCATTTTCAGTTTTGATGTGACCGAAATTGTTGGAGCCAGGCTCCTGTACCAGTGATATATGTTCCTCTACATTCACTCTCCAGTGAGCTGTGCCACGTACTGTTTCGAGAGTCAGTTTCTTATCCTTTATGCCATCAAAATATAGGCCCTGTATTTGAGCAGTAGGACTTGCTGTTTCCGCACGGATGGCTTCACGATACTTCTGCCGTTATCTTCTAACTTTCCTACCGTCGATGACATCACTGTAGTCTTCATATGTTAATATGTCATAGTCTTCCAAGACTGCAGATGCCACTGCTCTATCTGAAACTGCATGTCGCTCCAAAGCCCTCGCAGTATTCTCTAGCCGACGTCTCTGCTGTGATGCTACTTGAGAAGTACATGCAGCAGTAGAAGGGTATAATGCTTGCGAAGGACATATAGCACTAGCAGATACTATTTCAGTGTCACTATCTGTGCTTTGGCCAGGTTCATCTTCTGCCCAACTACTAAATCTGCTTTCGTTCTTTGTTGTCAATGAACTGGCAGTAGCTTCAAGGTGATACTGGGCTAGCCTGTCGTGTTCCTTTTGACTTTTTTTTCAGACGCTCCTGTTACCTCTTTGTAGCTATGCTGTCAAGTGTCTCTATCATCATCATGCGTGTGGTTCGTTGATCTTGAAGAAAAGACAGTTGAGAAATTGGAACCTTGCAAGACTTTGCACACGAACATGATGAATGGCTTGAATGAATGATTGCAGAGTTAACTCACTCACCCTCTCTTTCCCCAGGCCTACCGCCTACTGATTCGTAGCCTAGACTAAAGAAAGAGAGAGATGTGAGAGGCCGGTGGTTGTGAGCGGCCGGGGAGACTTGCCAAATGTGTGTTGTCACCAAATTGTTTAAAAAAAATAATATTGTAAGTAAAGTGTGAAAATATGAAGATAAAGTGAGTAGAAGTAGAAAATCGATTCATATGCAATTTGCAATTTCGGTAGAGGGCAGAAAATGTTGGCTTTATAATGCCAAATCTTACATGCAAGATATGTGGGATACATGTCTACTTTTAAGGGGTATTACATGTCATAAAAACATTTTTTTGTTTACACTCCACCCTACTAACCATGTTACAATCATGCATTTCCCTGATTTTGTAGGATATTGCCTTCCAGGAGAACATACATGGATAGGGTTTTCAGAACAACACAGCAAAGTGGAATTACTATGATGATGATGATTATGATGGGCATAACCATGGAAGAGAAATGGACAGCCGGGTTGAGAGTCATGTACGAGTAGAGTAGACAGGTAAGGAGTCATGTACGGTTGAGTCTAAGTCTGTGGAGTAAGATAAAGTAAGCTCATATATGGTATTAGTGAGAAACGTAGTGCTCGATAAATTGATATACATCAGCTGTTAATCGGGAAGAGTCGATCTGTGAAATTAGCTACAAACCCTTCGTGCAGTTTTTCAGCGAAGGTGTTCAAATAGTCAAAGCGCAAATAGGATGCAATAAGAATTGCGAAGTGACCTAAAACTATATGATACACTGCACCTTCTTAACATACTACAGATACATACAATTTTGTGAAAAGAAGAAGTAGTGATGTCCGAAGATACTTCAAGTGGGTGTAAGAACACAACGATAAGGCATTAGAAGCATTCGCCTGAGCTAGCACCACTTCAGAAATACCCTCACTGGTTACAGATACAAAGGCAAAGATAGATGTATGGCAAAAAAAACTGGTTTAAATACTCTGTACGGCACCTATCTAAATCAAATATACGTCCAGTTACATACCAGTTATACTCATAATCAATTAACACCACAGTGCTTGGTGATTCAGTATCATAATAGATTATTTCATCGCAAAAGGAAATAGCTCAATTCTGTGAACTTCAAAAACATGTTCGGATTGAAAAAGGAACATGTATAACAACAGCAACTGACGTCAGTACTAATCCAAGGAGAGGGTAATAGTGTTGAATACCATTTAAATCAAACAAAGGTTGTCAACTAGCAAAATTCCTTCCTCATATCCAATGTATGCATAAAATCCTTAACAGGAAAGATTGAAGAAGTGACCCTTCCAAGCGCTGCGTTTACCACATTTGTTAGTATTTGTTCGTTAGTACGTACATGAGAGTTAACCGTATTAGTTAAAACAATGAGTGCTTGATCTAACACTGTAAAAACCCGGTTAAAGCTCAGCTCGGTTTGCATATCATTGATGGTATTCCTCAAGGTGTTAATAAAAGAGGCAAGATTTATCACTTTGACTTTCAAGTATGGCAATATTTTTACAATTCAAATGGATGAATTTGTTATTAGATGAAGCCAAGGAGGCTAGTTGATTGTATCTCTTTCTAAGTTCTTCCACATCCTCATTCACTGCTGTACAAAACAGCATGCACAAGAGTTGTCCAATACCGTCAATGAAAACAGACAAGCTATTACTTACGAGGGCGTAAACCATAAGCATGAGTTTGGTTAGCAGTATAAATCAATTTGTTAGTGTCAAGTCGCGTAGCATTGCAAAGTTTTGCAGTTTCTACTAAGCATACTGTACATAAGGCTTGGCACTGGTCCGTTTACGTCGATCACTGAGTATCACTTCTAATTAATTCAACCACGCATCCATTATATAACATTTATCAACATGGAGCTGCTTAACTACCAGCCGCGAACCCGCAAATTTAGGAAACAAGTTCCTCACAGGGACTCGAACCATTACAGAGTCATCAACTCGTATTTGAACGAGAGAAGAACGCCGGTGTTGTTGGGAACACATAGCAGTCTTAGAAGCCTGTAATATATATCTGACACCGGAATTTACGTAAGTCCCAGAAAAACTTAAGTTGACACTTAGCATAATCATCAACATTGTACACATTTTTTTGTGGGCTACTAAGCAAGTCATACGGGAGTTTTTTCTCCACACCAAAGATAATAAAATACGGAGTGATTACTGTTCATTCACAAATACTGCTATTTATGCTAGCAGCAACATGGGGTAACCAATCTTCCCAACTATCAAGCAAGCCACTAACAATGGGTGCAAAGCCTCCATGACCTTCCTGTTAGCGCGCTCAACTAAACCGTTAATGGCAAAGTGATTAGTTACCGTGAATGTTTGTTTGACGTTGAACTGCCCACATAGTTAATTTAAAAAGCACCTTTTTAAATTCCGTGCCCCTTTCA
Source organism: Chionoecetes opilio (assembly GCA_016584305.1). Classification (NCBI taxonomy): domain Eukaryota; kingdom Metazoa; phylum Arthropoda; class Malacostraca; order Decapoda; family Majidae; genus Chionoecetes; species Chionoecetes opilio. The sequence goes on along the minus strand of JACEEZ010019606.1, from coordinate 67,401 downwards.
CTCAATAAAACTCGAGGAGATGAGTATGGACAAAATGCTATCAGGGCGTGTGCAATCGCTTTGGCAGTTTTATTATTCACAGGGACTAAATCAATGTACCTAGAGAAGTGATCGACACATACTAGCAGGTAACAAGGCCCTTGATGACTAGAATGAAGCAATAATAGATCAATAGCAACAATAGCATAGGGACGCTCAGGACTTGGATATTCCAAAACTGGTGCGGGCTTTGGCACCGTACCCATATGCTCGGCCATAGACCACTGTATATCTGGATTGTTTACGCGCCAGTATTTTGCAATCGCCAGGCTGCATACTGGCCCCACTGGCTCCAACCAGTTTATCTAGAATGCTCGATGAGGGAGGGTGCACTACGTATTTGTCTCCGTAAGTCCCGTCAGGGTGGCTCGGTTGGAAGAGGTGTGGGCTCGCGTGCAGCGTCCCTGCGTTCGATCCCACTAGGTTCCCACCAGGTACATCCTGGCGTGGTGGCACTTTGTATAGTCAATAACCTTGTCGTTGGTACTTGCAAAGTGTCTAGATAGGATCAAAGTATCTTATCTTATCTCCGTAAGTTTGCTTTCTTTGTAATTGTTATTAATCCGTGCACGATTTTATTACTGTGACATAAAAGGTTGCTACCCATTCAAGCCCTTGCGTCAAAATCAAATGTCATACTTAAACGGAGGTTTAGTAAGGCGCTGTTTTAAACTGGTGTAATTTTTCGTGTAGGATTAAACTTGTCAACATGGTGAAGTGTGCTGCAGTGAACTGCCGTTCAGGGTACAGACCCATCAAGGCAAAAAAGGAAATGGTTGAAGTTGGTGGGAGTTTTCCATGCAAGCAACCGGTCTTAACTGTTCCTACCGTCAATGAAATTATATTCGCAACTGCAATTATGTCGCCAGGCGCCATATATTACGAATCGTAGCATCAATACTGATTTGTATGTGCTATTGAAGACAGGTACATAATATTAACTACTGGGCATGCCTCTTTAGTGGAACAGACAAACATGTAGTGCTGAAATAAATCGATATTAGTTCAGTGGCGACTATAATATTATTGACGGTGGTGCTGACAAGCCAGAATTTCGGAGGAAGTGGATCAACCAATCGATCAATGGGGGCATACGCAAGGATGTGCGTCGCCTCGCCCGTCCTACGACGCCACTCCCGTGGGTAGCCACGCGCGAGTCCCCATGCAGGCTCTCTTCCCATACCAAGCAACTCTCGACAGAAAGCATTAACTTGCCCCAGCCATGAGTCTTGTGGGCACCCCCTTGGCCTCCTCCACGCCGGATTGTCTCTCACATATACAATCCGGTGGGAAAGATAGGTTTCAGGGTAGTGTTCAACATACCTATATAGCCGAAGTTTGCGCTGACGGATTATGCAGGTAATAGGCCTCGAGTAAGTCTCACGGTGCAATCGCTGATTTGACACGTAATCATCCCTGCTATACCCCATGATTCTGTGGAGAACCTTATTACCAAAGGAATCGATTAGCCTCTTCAAGTCGCTAATTAATGTCCATGTCTCACATCCATAGAGTAAAACAGGGATCACAAGCGACTTGAAGATTTAGGTCTTTTTCCTTTTGCACAGGAACCAACAACGCCAAATACTGGTGCTGAGTGAGTCCATAACAGCGTAGGCTATGCCAATCGACCGTAAGACTTTTTGACGTGACCTGGCATCATTCTGGACTCCGCTACCAAGGTATGCAAAACTTTCCAAGATCTCAATGTCATCGCTGCATGCATGAACAGACTGTACTATTTCACCTAATAAGTTTCCAAACACCTGGACCTTAGTCTTGAGCCAGGAGACCTCAAGTCCAGAAGGCGTTGCCTCCTTGTGCAGCACCTCTAAAGCCATCACCAGGATCTCCAGACATTCAGCAAAAATTACTATATAATTGGTAAAAAATAAGATAAGTGATCTTGGTATTGCCGCGGGATTATGCACAATAACTTTGATCTAAAGCTTTGCCCTATACCCAGTCCATACAACTGTTGAAAAGTGAGGGGGAAAGGACGCACCCTTGCCTCACTCCTGTATTCATATTATGAAGCTGGATAAACCACTCCCACATTTCACAGCACTCTCAGTTTCAGAGAACAGGCTAGTCATCAGACCAGTAGTCGTTGCAGGAATTCCGCGAAGTGGCAGAATATCCAAGAGTGAATCACAACGCACCAAGTCAAGCGTCTTCTTGAGATCAACATAGGCTTCAAGCATCCCTTGTCGAAACTCACATCGGCGTTCCACCACGACACGAAGCGCTAGGATACGATCCGTTGTTGACTTACCAGGCGTGAACCCAGACTGCTAAGGTCTCTGATTCCTCAGCAGATGACTGCGGATCCGTATTAGCAATAGATGGGAAAGCACCTTGC
>JACEEZ010019606.1:5000-60000 GCA_016584305.1 Chionoecetes opilio | reverse complement strand
CACAGTTCGGCACCCCCTCCACGGCCCTATCCATGCGACTCTGGAAGGTGGCTGGTGCATTTTTCAGGCCATAAGGCATTACTTGGCACTGATACACCGCCCCATTTACCACGAAACTGGCCACCTGTATGGCACGCTCCGAGAGGGGTACCTGCCAGTAGCCCTTGACCAAATCTACCTTGGTAATGTAGGTGGCAGCCCCTATCTTGTCCAACGAGTCGTCGACCCTAGGCAGAGGGTAGGTGTCAATCTTCGACAGTGTATTAACTTTTCTAAAGTCGACACAAAAGCGGACCTTGTCATCAGGCTTGGGCTGGAGGGTGACCGGGGGGCTCCATTTACTGTACCCCCGTTTGATCAAGTTGTGATCAAGCATATAAGTAGTCTCCTCCTCCAGGGACTTCTGCCTGAGGGGATTAACCCGATAGGGAGAAAGCTTTACTGGCGCAGCATCGCCGACATCAATGTCGTGCACAGCCCACGTAGTCCGCCCGGGGGCGCTGCCAAAGACCCGGGGTTACTGCCACAGCCGCCGACACATCTCCTCCCCTCTCTCTGTGGACAGATGTTGCAATTTCTCCCTGAGGGCCTCCTGACTGTTGTTCTCCCACAGTCTGATAAGAACAACGTCTCCAAAGCCTGGCTCATCTCCCGCACCAAGCGTCAGGACCAAGGGTGCCCCCTCCTCCGGGCTTACACCTTGTCCCTTTGGCGGTGGCCGCTCACCCCAAGGAGCCTCACCACTCTCACCATCACTTAATCCCTGTCCTTCGCAGTCACATAGCATAAGGACCGCAGCATGGAATTTTGCATCTGATGGTGCCTTGCTAGCGCACCCTGTGGCTGGGGATTGTAGGCACTAGACAACACATGCTTAATCCCCCAGTCATTTAGCATCTGCTTGAACACGTTCGAGGTAAAGTTAACTCCGCGATCAGACTGCAGCTCCTTAGGCAGTCCAAAGTGAGTGAAGAAGCCAATTTGTCCATGGGCCGGACCAGATATCGGTACAACCCAAGGTGGCAAAACTATACTTGTGCCATTTTGTTTGGTGCATCAATAGAAGTAAAATAATGTATAATAGCCTTTCCATGTTGGTAGCTTTACGGTTTATTTTTGTGAAAAACCCACTTTCATAGGGTATTTTTTTTTCTTTTTATTCCGGTGTTATTTATGAAACAGTGCATCGTAGACATAAAGGGTATATTGACTAAGGATTTAGTAAATTAAATTCTGCACAGGTTTGGATCCATGCATTTTTGCTATATATATCATAGTTTTTGCGCAAATGAAGCCGGAAGTTGAAGGCATTTTTTTTATATAAATTGAAAAAATTGCGTTTCCCAGCCATAATCTCAATGAAGTCTTAGAGATCAATAACTCTAAAACAAGTCATTTATCGATAACATGCCATAGAGTTGAAATTGTAGGGGGATGATTAATCTTTTAAAAGGTACTCTTATTATACTTCAAATGTTATATATTGACGTCGAAAAGGCTAAAAACAAACAACTGTATATTCACAGAGATCCATATCTTGATATCATTTACGTCTTAAACCTTATATATTACCAGAGTATTTACGTTGAAAGAACTGGGAAGAAATGTTTTCTAAACCATGTTTTTGTCTGTTGCAGATGGACGAGCTGAATGATGGTGGACACTGAGCACCTTGTACTGATCCGACTCCAAGGCGCCCGCGGCTAGAGTGCATCATTCATTGTTCCGATGACAATGAAAACCTAATTTCACCACAATCAGTCGACTCCTGGAAAACTCTCCTCCGGGACGCTCAAATACGGCGTCATGAGCCCATATTGGAGTTGGCTGAAGACAGTCCCGAAGGAGAGATCCCTGCTCTCAATTACCACAGAAAATGTCGCAGCATCTTCACGATGAAGAAAGCACTAGATGGCATCCTTGCTCAAAAAGAGAAGACTACCAATGGCTGTCCTGAGGATAACAACCCTGCAAGGGCTGGTCGTGCAATCCCTAGCACCTCAAGAACATATGAAGCAGAGTGCATATTTTGCCAGAAAACAAACAAGTACGCCAAACGACAGAAGACTCGAGAAGTGTTAGTGAAGTGCAGAGAACTGAGAGCTGATGCTAAGATCAAGAATGCCGCCACAAAGAAACTGGACAGCAGAATACTTGGCATTGTAAGCAGATATATTGTGGCCGCTGAAGCACACTACCACAGGTCCTGCTATAGATTATACACACGGGGCGAAACTTCACAGCAGAAGGGTGCTGTCAGTGCCGATGACAAAGAAGATGAAGATATATATGAGGCGGCTGTTAGTCAGTCATACAGTGAGCTCTTTCATTACATCAGAATGAAGCTTTTCGGTACCCCAAAGGTCCTGATGATGACTGATGTTACCTCTAGACTTGTGGCATCCATGAAGAGCTTTGGTGTGGACCAAGTGCAGGACTCCACCAAAAGCACCTGCGGCAAAGGATTGAGAAGGAGTTTGGTGGATTTCTTCAAATCATCCAAGATCATAATGGCAAACTTCTCATCTATCCAGACAGCTTAACTGTGCAGGAACTTGTCAGGGAAAACCAATCTCTAAAGAAACAGTTGAAGACCCTGTCCAGAGTTGATGCCCAGGAACTCCAAACAAAGGCTGCCAAGCAACTCAGGGCTGATAGTGGGGTCTGTTGTGTAGCCAATACAGCTCTCGTGAAAATTTCGTATATATTTTTGTAAACAGTTTTTTTTTGGAAGGTATGGACCATTGTGAGGGAAAAAAAAGTTGTTTACATTTTTTCCTCGGCCATGTTCACTATTTGGCAGCCATTTTTCAAAAGGGCTATCGCGTAGCTAAAATATGAGACACTGTGATCAAGAACAGGGTTTGTGATGCAGCCTAGTACAAATATGGTTCGTTTTTCCAGCATATAAAGCCATACTATTATAAAGGTAGGTAGATACTTGATATTAATTGAAAATATTACTGTGTTTCAATTAATATATCACCAATATTCCAGCAAAAGTGCTCACCAAAAATTAACGTGGATGGATATTATAGTAGGCCTACGCATCATGCATGTGTGTGAGACACCAAAATAGAGAGGTGTTTAGAGCTGTTTGATATAGAAAAGGTAGGTCAAGGTCATCAATCCGCACATAGCATGTTAGGAGTTATGATGTGGCGCCGTTCGGATGGACGTAAGACAACCCACCCTTTTGCCTGTGGCATAAACAGTAAGAAAAACGTTTTCCACTTAATCTTTAATCATTATGTTTGAACAAATTTAATAATTAAACATGTCATCATCGATGGAGTCAACCTCCTCGTCATCGTCACATATGGCCGCAGAGTCAATATTGTCATATATGTCAGAATCTGCCTCACATTTGCATAATTCGGTACACACTATATTGTTCTTCTTGCAGGTACAATATCAGCTCCACATTTGCTAGTGTTGCATCCACATTTAATGAGCTGAATAAGGACATCTGGAACAGGTGGATTTGTGGACAGAATTGGTGCAAATCCTCCATTTGATGCTGTCCATCCAAGAGTGAGTGGGTCGAGAAGGATTGGGTGCGTCTCAAGTGATTGCTTCCAGATACTGCATTGCAAATGTGTTCTTAACACTAACTAGTTGAAGGATGGCACCTTGTGTCGGGGGTAAGCGTTCCACTCCCTGGTGAGCTTTTAACTGACGGAACATGTACCAGCGCAGATCTTCAGCATTGTCATGGTTAATTTGTTGTGTGCCGAACAGGCTACAAATATATTTTGTGCACGCTCGAAGGACATTATCAGTGGGTGCATCTCCGATACCGAGAGCTGCCAAGCCGTGAATAACTTCTTTGCTGGAACTCATGTAGACATTGAAACAAGTCAGCTTTCCCTTCCCATGTATTCGACCAGTCGTATCACACCCGGTTAGTGCATGCATCCCACACAGACCTGATATTTTATGTGAATCCATTCGGTCAAACAATCCATGAAGTTCAATGCGTCGTCGGTTTTCTCCAGTACCCATGATCAGAGTGACCTCAGGCCCAGGATGAGACAACATGGTCATTGCAATAACTAGTACATCAGTGTCGGATGAGTAGATGTCAATTTTATACCCTAGCTTACGAATCTCTGCTGCATACAGGATCATCTTCGTATCGCCTCTTCATGAGTACTAGTTATTCTGACGATGTTCTGTGTTGCTTGCACGTTATCCAGGACGCCTGGTCTTGTAACTGTTACAATATTTGATTTCACACCTCGGACTAGTTGGTCAGCAAGAAATAATGTTAAACTATCCTTGGTTGCAGTACTCGCTAGAAATTATGCGAAATCTCGAATTGGGGTAGTTTTATCAACTTTGAAGCCTCTGCCTGACGATTTGTCTCCAGTACGGCGTTTTCGTGTTACATTCTTCATAGAGGTTTGAACACTGTAGTCATAAAGATGACAGAGGCAATGACATGGCGAATAAATGTCTTTTGTTCATATTATGGCAGCCATTTTGAAAATATGTTGCCATATGGATGAATATGGGATAGGAAAAAATGTAAACATATTTATTGTTACTTAATAAGGTGCATAGTATCCAAAAAATAACTTTTTAAAAGATCTATACGAAATTTTCACGAAATTACACAACAGACCCCACTATGACATCAAGACCAAAGCCTGTTCACCTGTGCAATGTATGCTGGCAGATGAATCAACAAGAGCAGAAGCAGCGCCGCAGGGGGCAACAGTGTCAACGAGCTGCGCTATACCAGCTCTTCTGTGCAAAGAGAGGGTAAGCAGAGTCAAGCCAGCTGCCACCATGCAGAGACTGCCTCTTCCTACACGCACAGAGAGCCAACTTCCAGGCTGCTATCTGGAGACGCTGTTTAGAGCCCAAGGCCAACGTGCCAAGCCCCAGTGAGCATAGCTGGACTGAAGAAGACGGGAAGCTGAACATCCTCTGGATGCGTTCGGCACCAGCACCAGAGGTGGTGTTGGAGCTACTGGCTTGCAAGTGTTCACGGGTTTGCAAGCCGCCTGATTGTGCATGCCTGGTCAATGGCCTCACATGCACTGATATGGGCAAGCTCCAGACCTGCACCAACCAAGCAGTGCAGCAGCGAAACAGCAGCAGAAACAGCAGCAGGAACCCGACCTTGAGCCGGATTCTGAGGAGTCAGAGGATGAGTAAACGGTACAGCAGATACATATGTTTCTGGCGCTTCTATGCATGTCTAATAGTCCTTGAGCCAGACCAAAAGTAATGCTCCGGCGGGGGGAGTAATTCTCATTATGATTTTCCATTAGACCAATGTCTCAAGTGTCAGAAAAGGTGTGATGGACATCTGAGAACGGTAGCTTAGTGCCCGGATGGACGCCATCTTTGAAACCACCCAGCTCGAAAATGCCCATTTGGTGGGGTACATTGTTGCACGTGTATCTGGACTTCTATACTAGCTATCGATGTGCGGTTGACGACTAAATATACGTCCAATGTGTACCGTCTAAATAAAAAATAATATGAAGCATTTTGTTATAGATTAATTATTATAAAAATCAATTATCGAAAAAAAATCATATATTTTTCAATATTTTATTATTAGACTTGTACTTTTTTTAGTGAAACAACACTGGTATGATTTTCCAAATTATGCATTTTGCTACACCGTTTATCTGTCTATAAAAATAACTCAACAAGTACAACATATCATCCACCACGAGTTTACAACAAATATATGTAAAGAGGCATAAAATGACTTAGGCCGCCGCTGGCATTATCTATACTGACGATAACGCAAGTTAGGAATGTCGTACGGAGAGGATTTTAACACCATACGATATCTAATAAGCAGGCGGAAATTGTTACATAGGAAATCTGCACTTTGGTGGCCATCTTGGATTTCAAAATGGCCGCCAATTATATTAATTATTCATTACTAGAGTTTGGAAAGACGAATGGAGCTGATTTTAACACCATACGATGTATATTCCTAATAAGCAAGCGGAGGTATCTTTAAACATGTCATGTTTTAGTCAATAACACCGGGTATGATCTTCCAAATTATACATTTTGCTAAACCTTTTATCTGTCTATAAGATTTTCAGGCAATTTGGCCTGCATTATAATAGAGAAAAACATATCTATACAATATCAGTGGCACACAAGTTAATCATCAGAGTCGCCATCAGAGTCATTGGCATCCTGAGCCACGATAGCATCATCCTGCACCATGTTGGAGCATCCCTGCAGCTTACACACAACAGTGCACTTCACCCATTCAGTTGCAGGAGCAATCTGACGGTCGACACGTCCTTCTGCATGTGCATGAGATGAGATTCAAGACGACATCTGGAGCTGGTAGACCCGCCTCCATCGGATTTTGACCCCAACCGCCATCATCGGTTTTCCCCCCATTCCTGCTGATGGTGCTGGGACGTCTGGCGGTTTTCAAGGGTGCGTCGCCAGATAGCCGCCTGATAGTTGGCCCTAAGCGTATGCTGCATCAAGGATCTTCACAAGGCGGCAATTGTCCAGATTCGATCTGGGCCCCTTTTTTGCACAGAACATGTGATAACGGAGTGAAATTTGCACCGACGATCTTTGTGTTCCTGGCGTACAGCTGACCGTGAAGGCCTGAATGCTATTGAAGACGTCTGTTGGTACATTCCACGAAGATCCCAGATCTGTGAAAGCTTGAAGATAAAGATCATTCGCTTGCACAAGCTTCAAAGCCTTTATCTTTCCTTGGCTAGCCAGAGCACTAACAGTGTCACACCCGCTCCATGCATGAAGCCCTGGCAATGCACTGCAAACTCCAGACCCCAATACCGCAGCCAACTTTGTTCAACTCAGCAGAACCATCGATAGTCAGCTCTTCATCAGACGAGGAACATAGGTTCGAGTCAGAATGATTGACGTTGGAAAGTTGGCTGCGGTATTGGGGTCTGGAGTTTGCAGTGCATTGCCAGGGCTTCATGCATGGAGCGGGTGTGACACTTGTTATTGTTATTGTTATTGTGTGTATATTAGCAAATACAACTGTAATTGAAGGAACTTCTATTTTGAAAATGTTCAGAAGGTTAACCTATAGTAATATCACTTTCACAGTTGCGGATGTCCGTAGTTGAGTGCCGTTGAGTGCGGCTATAAAAGTCGCAATTACTAGCACTAAGCTATCACCTAGCAAGGGCTATCATATCAAAATATATCCTATAGACATGGGGGAATATAAAAAAACATCAGTAGGCCTTGCCACCTCGGATGGTACGAAAAGTGATTTTGGGGGGTCCGGCCCATGGACTAAATTAGGTGTTTAACTATAGCCTTGGCGTATATGCTCCTGACCGGGATAGCTTCAGGGTACCTGGTAGTGACGTCCATAATCGTGAGCAGGTACTTGTTCCCTGCCGACGAAGGGGGTAAAGGCCCCACAACGTCAATCATCACCCGGGTGAACAGGGGTTCCACGGCAGGAATGGGGACTAAGGGGGCTACTGGAAGAACTTGGTTTGGTTTGCCCACTACCTGACAAGTTTGGCACGCCTTGATGTACGAAGCCACATGGGCAGGCATTTTCGGCCACTAAAAGTTACGCCTCAAGCGTTGAACCGTCTTCTTCAATCATAGGTGACCCGCCAAGGGCCCCTCATGTGCTAACTGCAATAACGCCTCCCAATACTCCTTGGGAACAACCACTTGTAGCACGTCCCCCTCTCCTCCGTTAATCTCGGTGGCCGCATCGGTCCACCGACGGTGCATCACGTTGGCTACAACGATTAGCTCCTCCTTACCTGTCCCTACTCTCTTCTCCTCCCGCCCTCTAGCGAACAGGGGCTTCAAGGTCTCGTCCTCATGCTGCTTGTGGCTTAACTCAGTCGACCTGATTGACACCAACTCCTTGGAGAACAACGAGGTAGGGTGTAAAGGGATCGCCACCTTTCCTCGTGCTCCCTCGGGTGCGCCTGGCCGGGGAATCAAACTCTTCCTCCTCCAGAACAAGACACTCAGTGTCGGGTGTTTCAGGTGGTGACCCTGTAGGCATACAGTCGGCTCCAGCATCCTGACCCAGCGAAAGGCTGGCTTCAACCTCGCCTCCGGTGCACTTAGCAGGGTGGTGCGCGTCAGACTTAACACCGACGCCCTCACTCTCCCCACCCTCTACAGTAGCACCATATCCTTCCTCAGGTTCCTGCGGTAGCCCTGTGTTTCTACAGTTGGCCCCAGGATCCTGACCAGGCGAAAGGCTGGCGTCAGACCCGCCTCCGGTGCACTCAGCAGGGTGCTATACCTCAGACTTAACACCGACGCCCTCAGTCTCCCCACCTTTTGCAGTAAAACCCCTTCTTTCATCCAGCTCCTCCAGGGGCCCTGTCTTATTACAGTCGGCCCCAAGAACCTGAGAGGACGGTGGGCTAAGTGTAGCTCCACCTCTGGTGTACCCCGAAAGGTACGACCCGTCTCCCTCCCTACCGGCGCTCTCAGTCTCTACCCCCCTTGCGGTGACACCCTTCTCTCCGAGTTCTTTCTCTGGTGACCCTGATGTACTACAGTCTGTCACAGGAACCTGAGAAAACACCGGCACGTCCTTATCCACAGCCTTCCTGGCCATGGACCTCGTGACGGCACACACGGGAAGTGAGGCTTCCACTACCCCGTACCCGTTCTCCACACCAGCCGAGGCCTCAAAGGTCTCCTTTGGTACCGCGACAGGGAGCGTAGGTGATTGATTGATTTTAGTTTTAAGGCGCCGCAACTGCGGGGTTATTGACGCCTGCCTACAGAAGATACATGTACAGTAAACCTAAAAAACAAAATTTAAGATAGAATAAAAATATTTAATAACGAATACATAAAGAATAGAGTTACATTAAAAACAATAATAATTAATTATTAAAAGAAACATCATAACTGTGTTGAGAAGGCAGCCCTCTCAATAATGTATGGACTTTCGTGTCCCGGAGAGAACACCTCTCTCCAATGCCAGGGAGAGAACGGTAAGACACCGTCCCGACTCTCGAAACCGGGACAAAATTGCACACGTAGTCCCCACAGTACTTGGGGACACTCGACCAGCAGTGCCGCCAGTTAAGGGGACCAACAATCATCACAGTAAGGAGGGTGGCCCCCCTCATGAAGGAACCCATGAAGTATATAGAGTGTGACCAATATGCAATTCGTGCAAGGCGTCTCCCTCTCCAGGAGAGACCCGCCAGTAGCTCAGTCCTTCGTACTTTGGCGGATGGTGCGCATTTATTTTCCCCTTAGTAATCCAACGTTCCTGCAACTGTTGTGAACTGATCTATGGGATTGCCGAGGCCAAGTCCGTAAGCCGCACTCTGCAAATGTGTAGAGCTGGTCTTCTAGCTGCAAGCTTTTGCCAAGGTCAAGCTTCCTCATTACGGCAACAACACCTAGAGAACTATGTGCCGGTACCCAACAAAAGCTGACCGTCCGGGCTCGCCTCATGAACAGATAAAGGCCATTCCCATTCAGGATGGCATTAACCAGCGGATTGGGATAGTTAACTTACATAGTGATTGAAGAACCTACAAGATCACTAAATTGTAAAAGAGGACATCTGGAAGGGTAAAAATAAGCATGAAGCATATAAAATAGCACTTATTTCAGCCGTAAACACAGATGAAACACTTGGAAGGCTGACGCCTTTGTTAAACGATGGGAAATAACGACCGTATTCCAACAACTTCGTCTGATTTGGAACCATCAGTAAAGACAATGACCGACCTCTGATGTGTGCAAAAAACTGGGCACGCCAGCTGATGAGGTAAAGACCCTTTTTAGAGCGGAAGGCTTTTGCAAAAGGACACTTCGTGAGAAGCCATGGACCGACTGTCCGTAGGCCTAATGCGGGCATATTCCAGAAGCAGGGAAGGACAGCGTCTCCTAATAGCTGTCCAATCGGAAACCAGGGGCTTTGGCAAGCTTCTTCGCCCATTTAAGTTGCGATCCTGAATCACAAGACACAGTTCGGGCATAGCTATGAGTCAGGAGGCGTTGGGAGGGCGATACCAACATCTAACAAGAGGGACTGCGTTGAAGAAAAAGTGGGAGGAACACCGCATCCACCAATAGACTTGGGATGGGAGATGACCTGACGCCCCGGTTGCCAGACGGACACACGATGTACGAATCCAGCATCCGCAGTCGAGTGGTGTGGCAAAGGAGTACACTTCACATCCATATTCAAGCTTCGAAAGGATTAAGTTGAGCGGTGAAGATAGACTGAGTGTAGCGCGATCAGCCCCCCAGCTGATGTGCGAAGGAATTCAGTAGATCCATGGTCCGTAAGACAGTCAATTCCTGAGAGCACGAAAGGTGGAGGTACCCAAGTCCAGTCTAATTGTCAAAAATGATTCTAAAAACCGTGTCTCTTCCTACATGGTAATCTCTTATCGTAAAGATACAGGTCTGCGTCGGGATGAATCCCACGGGCTCTGGCAAAAGGAACCGCTACATCTTCGTTGGAGAAAACGAGGCAACGATTCGTCGTCCATTCACCAACTTTATCAATACAATTGAGTCTTCTCTCTGCAACCGACATCCTGGAAGCAGCAAAAGAGATTGATAAATCATCCACGTATAATGTACTAACAATCCCCTCTGGCAGTACATAACAATGCATGATGGCCAAAGCGAACAGAGCTACACTCAAGACTCTACCTTGGGGATGCCACCTGGAAGCCTCGGTGTTCGGAAGACAGGTAATGTTGCCAACACTTCGAACTCTAAGACCCGGTTGGTAGGAACTCTGGAGGAACACAGGCAAACGACCTCTTAGCCCGAAACTCATACAGAGATTACATATACCGTGTTTCCAAGCCTTGTCGTAAGCCTTTTCAAGTCGAAAAAGATGGTCACATGGTGTGTCGAGAGGCGCATGCCCCGCATATGGATGACTCTACTGGAATAACGCTTTCCGTAGTAAAGATTGATGCTTACGGAATCATACTGAGAAGCGGAGAAAAACGTTTTCCCGTTCCAAAAACCATAACAAGCGACTATTACCATTTTTTTCGAATAACTACACACACATTAAGTTAGGGATATGGCCGAATTCGTCGGTAGTGAGTGGTTCCTTCCCAGCTTAGGGATCGGGATCACCACCGCCACAACCCCAGCTACATTGGTAAGGTTCCTTCACATCAATCCTATTATAAGATGCTCAACAAGAAATCTAGAGCCTCATCTTTTAGATACAGAGCTCGCATATGGTACATCATCTTGGCCTGGGGAAGTGTCACGCAACCTTCTGGCTTGACATAGCTCACGAGGTGTAAAAAGAACATTGTAAGATTCCCCGCCTCTGGATGAAAATCTATGCCTCTCTCTTCTTATCGCAGTCTTGTCCCTAGCACTTGGAGACGCAAGGTCCTTCTGCCCACTGACACAAATGGGAATCCAATTCCTCTGCTACAGTCAAGTGATCTTGCCACAGGGTCTCCATTACGATAGAACTGGAGGGAGGTGGGATAAACCTTCCCTTCATTTTTCCTCGCTCTTTTGCCAAACCTTGGACACCGGGTAGATGAACAGATCGTACTTTATATAAGCCCTCAAGAGGAGTGACGAGCCTCTTTCATAGCCCGCGTATCTAGCTCTTGACCGTGAAAGATATTTTAGGTCTTACTGAGTTGCCGCGAAATGTATTGCGTCTCAGCACGGCGGGAGTGACTCCTCGCTGCGTAAACAGTCCTGAGTCCACCACGGAACAGTTCGGCGAGAGAAAGATCCAGTATGTGCGGGGGATGCTCAGGCGAGGCTGCAAATGGATTCGAGACACAAAGTAATCTAACGGCCTCATCTATTGTTGGAAAGTCTCTATATATGTTCAAAAACCACCAAGCCTTTTGAAAGCCCTCCCGTCTGCACGGAGAGGCCCACCATTTTTGGGAGACATCGGGAAGGGGCGAGACACTGCTTAAGTAGTATGGATAATGGTCACTTCCCCGAAGAGAATCGGCCACCTCCCATGAGAAAGTCCAGGGCGACCTGTTGACGCAGAGTGGATAGGTCCAAGAGCAGTCAATGTTACCGGCTGAGAATGGAAATGTGTTGTTCTTCCCGTTTAATATATTTAAGTTGTTGCCTATCTAAAGATTACGAGAGAATCACCCGCGAACGATTTCTGGTGGAATCTCCCCACAGAAACTGCCGCCCCCAAAATTTTCATGTCCCCAGGAGAAAAAATGGACGGGGAAGCTGGCGGATAAGATCCCTCAGATCTTGGGGGGAAAGGTATGTCGTCATTTGGAGTAGATATATTGAGCAGGCAGTGTAGGTTCCTTGTGCAGATGGATACTACTGCTACAGCATGCACGGGTGATTTGCAGCGGGATGACAGTTAAAGGACTTCCGACGATGGTAAGGGCCAACAACCACCACTAAGCCACCACCTGCTGGAGGTGGGTGGTGACAGGTATAAAACCTGTCGGGCAGAGAACACCTTCCCTGCCCTATCATTGTTTCCTTTGTAAACAATAATTTCTGGGTCCAACTCGTTGATGAGAAGGACTATTTCCTCCCAATTTGCACGTAATTCCACGAATATTCCATTGGAGGATTTTAAGATGTTATTTCGTGCGTGAAGTTGATGCAGAAGCCTTACTGCTTGTAGGCGCTTCGCTATTTGAAGCCCAGCATCTTTTTTCTGTGTTGTAGAAGATGGTAAACTACTTTTCCTTACATTCCCGAATGTCGGTTTGGCGCTTGCGTACATCCGGCCGGTGAAATCGGGGTTCTCATAACCGAGACCCCGGCAGTAGTAGAGACTCGATTTCCCACCCAAAGATGCAGATTTACTGACAAAGATGTTACGCGGACTTCTAGTTTAACTGATAGCTCCCGACGAGGGCCGGAAGATTGCTTATCAGCATGGGCTATCAACTACTTGGTGTCCATAAGTTGTGAGACAACCTTCGCCATCAGCGTGTTGTGAGCTGTGTCGCTAGCCGCTTTCAGGGGTGGGTAACAGGGCAGTGATATTAGGAGTCACGTCAGTACTCCCACACCATCAGTAGGTGTATCTTTACGCAAGTCAATCCCCTCCTGCTCAGCATTGTATTTTAGCCGGAGGGAACGCCCACTGAGTCTAAGGACATCATTGGAACTGCGAGTTCGCTTCTGAGACTCTTTTATTAGGATGGCTTTGGGAGTTCTCATAGAGAGGATTTCACTATTGTCTTTTTCCCGCGTGCGGCATCACTACACAGAGGTGGTTGGAGCTCATTATGAGAAAAGAGGTCAGCTAGACTCCACAGAGGCGCAGGTCATAGCGAGAACTTATTCTTCACTTGGATGGAGGTAGGTATAAGAGAATTGTGGTGGTGGAGCTGCAGCAGGCCTGATTAGAGTCTTAGGTGAAGAAGCATCAGTCATCGCGGATGCGTAGGTCCTGCTTCCTCCCCCCTGCTTGTCTGTGGGAAGTTTTCTCTTCTGGCGCTCCCAAGACTGATAAAATTGGGATTTGGCCAAATAAAGGATGTCTTCTCTATTAATAAGTCCCACATTGTCGGAAACTCGGTGGGTGATCACACGCAGTGGAGCAGGAGGGAGTTGAACGTACAGTCAGATGTGTCATTGGAACCCAACGCCGACATCGACACAGCGAGGAGGGGATTTACAACTTTTTTGCCGTGCCCAAAGCTGTTAGCACTCAGTAGCATTAGGGCGGTCGATAAAAGGCTTTTATCTTTAAGACTGGGGACCGATCCGATGGAATCGGGAAACTTGATCGTAGAAAAGTTAATGTCATGTTTTTTGCTTCTCTGCCTTATAGACTGGTTGAACTCTTTCCGGGCCATGTTTAGTATTTCTGCCTCCAAAACTCAAAGAGGTCCGTAGTTTGTTAGACTACGCCTTTGCGTATTGAAATTTTTGGATGAGTTGGAATGTTATCAAACAATGCTGGTCTTCGGTGGGTGGGCAATGGGAAGATCATCCGAGCCTGCGTAAGGTCCTTGGCTCGATTAGAACTCCCCTGCCATACCGTTTCCATGGGTGGCCTTCCGGGATCATTCCAATTTCTTTCTCCAAATACCGCGCCGCAAGGAAAAAGTTGCCACACTTTCCTTATAATCGCCACGTACAAGTAAGGGGTAGGGCTGTGGCGGACAGTGGAGAGATGTTTTTAGTTTCTCAAAGTGGTTGGGTGTGTCATCAGGCCGTCTCCACTTTACAAGACGAATGAGTTCGGCTCTGTAATGTCTCGCTTCCAATTTCCATCTTTGTGGCTTCCTCATAAGCATAGAAGCATCCAAAATCTGCTGCAGCAAAATTTATGGTAGCACCTATTTGTTCGTCCATTGTCATCATAAATAAGTCGGATGCGGCTAACCAACACCATAACTGAAGATATCATGTATTGCTCTGTAAGTCCAAGGCCTGGGACACGTTGGACAGAAGCAAGGTGGTCCAACGTATAAGTGCCCCTAGGGCCAGGCTCGTCTCGTCAATCCCCCGTCTGCGTCCCTTAAGTGGGGACCGCCAGACCGGGGACTGATGAGGAAGGGGCGGCTGCCCGCTTTGTGCCACGTCGGGCTGGAAAGGCGCCAGAGTGGCATGTGAGAGGATCCCATGGAGCTGTCCGAGGACGTGAGATTGGGCTGGACGTCAGGGAGGAGCAGGCCGGGGTAAATTTTTGGTTTAATACCTAAACAAAATACTTCACTTCCCACGCCCCACCACCACGAGGCCCAACAAGGGGAGCTGTCCTGTTGGGGAAGGACCTCACCCAACAGCTCGCAGGGTTAGGGCGGGGAAGATATAGCGCCTTCGTTTGCCTAGTGTGTGGTGGTCAGCCGCGGGACCGATGCGGTGCCCACCAGGCAACTCCCCCTTGGCCCTACCAACGCATGACCATCCGAATTGTCCACGGGGCCACACTGGACCTCCCGTCTTACCCCAACCCCCCCTACCAAAGGAAGCGTGTTGCCCACCTAGAAGAAGGGAACTACAACCCGCCCCGCGGGTGGACCTCAACTCCCAGATAGATGGCGCGCGGGGAATATACGGGACGCCACGCACGGTAAACACGTGGTGAGCGGAGCGTGACGTATAAAAGGAAAGAAGAAGCGTGCGACGGAAGAAAGGGTCCTTCACCGGCCTAGAATCGCCCTAAGAAAGGAGAGAAAGGGGGAGGAAGCATAAAGGCGACATCACCGGAAGGCTTCCACCTCCCCAGTGACGAAGGGGTAGCGCTTGGTCCATCGAGGCCGACGGCCCACCGGAAACCCAACAATGGCAGGCAGGCCGCCAGGTAGGTGGCGCCGTCAACCACGCTTCAAGCCCGCCAACCACGACAAGGTGACTGCCCCACAAAATGCGGGGAAGGAGCGTAGTGAAGGAAATACCCTACTCCCTCCAAGTCATTTCCCACAGGAAATCTACCCCCGTCAATGACAGAACATCCACGACAGCACGTGAGCTGCAGCCTTGTCACAATGACAAGCCAGCTCCACAGGCACCAATCATAGTGCTCCGTCGAATTCCACCCCCCGGCAGAGCACGTAACACCCTGTGCTTAACGTCTCTTCCTGTCACCTTCCTGCACACTGACTGTTGTGCACCGTGTCTGGAAACACGTGACTGGATAACAGGACCCGTCAATCATTCCCGTCCTTGACACGTGATGGCTTAGCCATCCAGGGCGCTGCCTAGAGAGCTTATCTGGGGCGACGTTAACCGGGAAGACACGTTCACTGGCCGTCTACCGGTGGAGTGCCTTCCCTGGCTACTCCCCAGTGTACCTGAGCCACAGGGCCCACCCTTGTCCCTCCTCCACCCCTCTCCCGCCACCTTCGTTTGGACCCAACATCATGCCACTGGCTTGGCAGCTGAGTTTGCCTCCACTAGCACAGTTTCATCTTGATGTGACCTGTCTGCTTACAATAGAAGCGGTTACCTTTAGGACTAGTTAAGGATCCTAAGCTTCTCTCCGTCCTTACCTCCTTGTGCCTGGACAGGTGGTCTGAATTACAGATGCTGCACCCTCAGCAGTCCCTCTCCCCGAGAGTACGGAGTAGTACTACGCACCTTGGGCCCCGACCTCGTAGAGGTAAGACTCTGTCCATCGGCCCACGTTGCCGCCTCCTTCCAAACACTTAAAGCGTTTTCCCTAATCTTGGCACCTATGTCCTTGTCATTATGTTGGTAAAGTGCTCATTAGGATTAACCTCCTTGAGGTCTTTGGGGGGGGGGGGAAAGGAGTCCACATCCTCACATCATAGCCACTTGCCAGGAGTCTCCTCCGTTACCTAGCCGGCCACGTAGGTGTCTGCCGGCCTTTACCGAGCACTTTTGAACTGAAGCTGTAATGCTTCTGGCCGAGATTCGTACACCTAGAGGTTGGATGTCTTTATTCATCATAATCCTCCAGGTCTCCACTTCATTCGATCCATACGCCTCCAGGCTTTTCCCTGCAACACATTAGCTACCAGTCCAAGCCCATTGTTCACGAGCCACGCAAACTCTCGAGCCTTTTTTCAAACTCCTAATCCACTCTGTCACCTTTGCCTCGTCAAAAGCCGGACTAGCTTGAGGACTTCTAGCGAGCCTCATCTCGGCAGTGTCTTCCCCGCGTCGGCACCTGTGCGACACTAGACAGATTGGGTGGCAGTGAACTCCCAAGCGAGACTTTTCCACTATACTGCTCTGCCTCTCCCGCTTCCTCAGACTACCACTGCCTTTCTGCTTTTTCCTCTTCTCTGCCTCCAACTTCCTCAACTCCAGGCTGCAAACAGAGCCTCCGTCGACAACCGTCCCTGTATACAGGCGTGAGGTGCCATTATACCGGGGTTTCACCACGGTCACCCGCCATGACGATGGAGGCGGACTGTTGGGGTGGGACGGGCCGGTAACAACACGTGCTCGAGAGACGTGGCCGGAACCCTCAAATCGTGAACCACGTGCATGAGACCGGCATAGTGGACTAGGGCTGCACTTAACTGACGTACAAACAACACAAAACGTATTACATTTCCAAGACAGTGTTAACTGGCAGCACACTTCAGTATCCTGGCAGGTCGCCACTGTTACTCTGCGGCCTCAGCGCAACAAACGGTTCACTAAACCGTGAACGATAAGAAGCCCTCAGCTTCTATCCACAAAAAAGAGAGGGGCCGTTACCCCTCCCTTCTACTCTTTTCTGCTCAAACATAATGTCATACTACCGATTACAGCCTAGCTAGTGACAGGCGGCTGTAGCACTAAACAATAAAATAGAAATTGATCCTATCTAGACACTTTGCAAGTACCAACACAAGTTTATGACTATACAAAGCACCACCACGCCAGGACGAACTTGGGGGCTCGATCCGCTGACCGATGCAGGACGCTACACGCCCCCCCCCCGAGCCGAAACTCTACCAAACGAGGCCACCTTGCCGGGTATATCACTAAACAAAACAGAGTGAGAGCACCCTCTGCTCTTCACCTCCACTCTAAGTGATACTTGAAGAAAATAGGTACGTAGCCCCACCTCAAAACCCTACCGCGGTTGTATCTATGGGCGGTTAAAACAGTGGTGATGAAAGTTCCTCCCTGTTACGTAAGTACTGGAGTGTACCTCCCGCCTTTCCATCCCACTGTCCAGGAAGACGGGAAACTGGCAGGCGGTTTGAGCTGCCTCGCCAGAACAAAGGTTATAGTGTACAGGCGATCGTGTGTCGTGTGTGTCAGTGTTCCTGTGCTAGCCAGAACTACAGGAACACGATTACCATTCGTTTCCCGCCTTCGTCCATCATATACTACACTTAGCACGCGTAAGTACAAAAGGCCTCATGAAGGTGGAAACTAACGTGTATTCAATACTACGCAAGAAAATATTACAACGTCAGACCAACCTTACTATTCACTGACTAAAGTGAATGCATAGCAAACTCATAAACAAAGACTCAACACCTACCAACGTAGCAACCAACAACGATGGCAGCAAGAAGGCTACGGAAGCGAGCGGCATGTCTATTCGTTAGCAAGGGCCAAACCTCCACTGAACTTCGGGCGCTGATCGCCACGTGGATTGAGGGCCCCACTGGGGGTGACCCTCCTCTTCGCTCTCTATCCTCATTCACTTGAGGACACACACCGTTAGCTCCTGGAAGGTCTTGGCAATTAGTATATATATATATATATATATATAATATATATATATATATAATAATATATAGTTATATTATATAAATATATATAATATATATATATATATATATATTATATATAATATAAATATATAATATATACTAATATATAATATATAAATAATATTATATATAATAGATATATATATAATTGATTTTCTTATTTGGTAATCTGATGTTTCAGGGTGACAAAGACCACTCGTCATACTTGGGGTTGTTATGCGCAACGTTTCGCCAAGGCAACTTGCTTCATAAGGCTAAAAATAGTTAAAAATTTAATAGATTGTAATGCTAAAAAGCGAACATCTAAAAAAATTAATTCTAAGAATACAACAAAATATTCCTATATTATCTAAAACTACTAACTAATAAATAGAATATAATTTGTACTTAAACGGACCTGGGTGTATGCTGGTCTGAGTTGGTAGAGGAACTGAATGAACACTAGTTCGTGTGTACCATTGCAGCTGTGTGGGGCGATCGAACCGAGAGTCGGCAATCGAAACAGTGGTAGTCATTTGATTTGAGTATATGTAGTTGGTGTGAAATGATTGGTTATAAGATCATGGGGACAAAATGCTTGATGTGTATAGCTTCTAATAATTTAGTGTCAACTAGGGTAAGTGATGCGTTGGATAGGATACTAAAGTCATTTCATAGAAAAGGGTGATCTAAATCATGTGAGTGTGAGCGGATTGCAGATTTGCGAAGGTGAAGAAATGGGTCGACCAGTACGTGCAGGAAACACCTTATGCTCAGAAAGCATAAAGGGTTAGATTCCTTGTCGCTCACGACGTATTCTAGCGTTACAGCTAGAACATTGAATTCTAAAATTATGTTAGGAAATAAGGGCTTTAGGTATAGAGTCTTGTATATTTAAATGAGTTCGTAAGTAAAATGAATTACGTAAAAATAAAATTTAAATTGAGTAGGAAGATGGACTTACGTAGATCATGAGTTTTTCCGAATGGTGTAACGAGATGGCCGTAAATGGGAGTTTAACATAGTGTGTGTATAATATGGTTCGGGTTCATTCGGACTCGGGTGAACTTTTTATATAAGAACTTGAGATGATTGTTCAATTAATTTCAGGGGTAGCAATTGTTTTGGAAAAAATTAGTAGGAATTTGATCTCATTATCAAAGGAAAAACCCAATTAGATGAGCAACTATAGCAATCTGTGTAGTAGGGTCTTAATAGTATTGATTTAAAAAGGTTAGGGATAAATGAAACATATGAGTTCCTAAGGCAGTGAAAGTAGGTTTTCTATAGGACGGAGGTGGGTAAGGTAATTATTTTTACGAGTTAACTAGGATATCTAAAATGGTAGTGATGATTGTTTCCAATTCAATATGTGAACTAATGTTTGGGTGGAGAAAATTAAGGTACTTCAGAAAAAGGGAATGTGCCGGTATTGTTTAAAAAGTAAAAAAGTCGTCGTCTACATATCGTTCTAATAAAAAGTTGAAAGCTTAGGACAGTTAGACAGCCATATGTCTCATGGGCCCCCCCCCCCCCCCCCCCCCCTTCAATAAAAAGGCATTAGCAAATGAAGGACTCAGCACGATCCATGGAAACACATCCGTTTGGACATATAAGTTTTTTGTAAATATAAATGGAGAGTCTTTTGCCTATATATAGACTATCATATTCTACCTATTGATTTATACCTATCTGGTATATGTATATATATATATATTATATATATATAGATATATATATATATATATATATATATATATAATATAGAATAGTATATATAATAAATATATTATATATATAGATATATATATATATATATACATATTATATATAATATAATATATATATATATATAGTATGATATATACTATACCAGATAGGTATCCCCTCTTCTTCAATGACACTCAACTATCTCCTTCTTCTACAATGAACATTCTTGGACTATCCTTTATTAAAAATCATGAACTGGAAATCTCACATCTCATCTCTTGCTGAACCAGCTTCTAAGAAGTTAGGTGTCCCTGTGGCGTCTGTCTTATTGTTTTTCTTCTCTCCCAGTTGGATTGCCTTGTACAAGAGCCTTATCGCTTAAGTATGAAATAGGTCGCACATGTGTGGGAGGGTCTAGTTCATACAGCTCTCCTTAAACATGGTTGAACCAATATATTTTCGTGCATCAACTCCCCTCCTCTGTACTGACTGTCATGTCGTTATTTTCATGACTCACTTTCTTCTGAAATGCTAACTGCATGGCTCCCCCCCTCCCGCGGCCTCGCTGCACAAAAAAAACAAAAAAAAAAACAAAAAAAAAAAAAAAAAAAAAAAACAAAACTTTCTACTCATCTCATCCCTATTATGTCCATCTCATAATGCAAAGTTATCAGTATCTTTTACTCTTTCATCTTTTCACTGCGTAAAATCTGGAACTCTCTTCTGGTTCTCTTTTTCGCTTTCCTACCACTTACAATATTTTCAAGAAAAGAGTAACAAGAAACCGACTAAACTGGACCACACCCCCTTTTGTTTTATTATCTACTGTCAACTGGCTACTGAGGGATGGACTGGCAAAACTTAGATGGCTTTGTGTTACCTCTTTTGTTGTGACTTGGTCAGACCGTTTTGATGTAATATATTAAAAAAAAAAAAAAAAAAATATATATATATATATATATATATATATATATTATCTTATATAATATATATATATATAATATATTATATATATATATATATCTATATATATATATAATAGGATAAATATATATATATATATAATATATATATATATATATAGATATATAATATTATATTATATATATATATTTTTTTTTTTTTTTTTTTTTTTTTTTTTTTTTGTCTTTCACTAGACAGATGAATTATTGTTGTTTTGTTTAATTGTAGTCCACAAAATGAACGGTATCTTCATCATTGTGGGGCAGTTCCGTGACTTTTATTAAATATTATCTAATTAATCTGTATAATAACAATATAAGAGAGAGAGAGAGAGAGAGAGAGAGAGAGATGAGAGACGAGAGATGATGAGGATGAGAGAGAGAGACGAGAGATGAGGAGAGAGAGAGTGAGAGAGAGAGAGAGAGAGATGAGTGAGATGAGAAGAGATTGAGAGAGAGAGAGAGTTGGATTGATTTTAGTTTTTAAGGGCGCAACTGCCGGGGTTATGACGCCTGCCCTACAGAAGGACATGTAAAGTAAAACTAAAAAAACAAATTTTAAGATGGAATAAAAATATTAAAATAAACGAAATACAGAAAAGAATAAGAGTACATTAAAAACAATTAATAAGTTAATATTAAAAAAACATCAAACTTTTTGAGAAGGCCACAGGATCTCAAAAATGTATGGGAATTCGTGTCCCGGAGAGAAAGAAACACCTCTCCCCAATGCCAGGGAGAGGACGTAAGCAACCGTCCGACCGCGACACCGGGACAAAAATTGCACACGTAGGTCCCAAGACTGGGACACTCGACAGCAAGGCCGCCACAGTTAGGGTACCAAAACAATCATCACATAAGGAGGGTGGCCCCCTCATGAGGAACCCATGCGTATATAGAGTGTGACCAATACAGCAATCGTGCCAAGGCAGTCTCCATCTCCGGGAGAGACCGCAGTAGCTCCAGTCATCGAACTTTGGCGGATGTGGTGCGCAGGTTATTTGCCCTAGAGTAATCCAACGTTCCTGCACAAACTGTTGTGAACTGATCTATGGATTGCCGAGCGCAGGTCCGTAGCGGCACTGCAATGTGATAGAGCTGGGCTTCTAGCTGCAGCTTTTGCCAAGGCATCAGCTTCCTCATTACCGGCAAACACCGGACATGTGCCGGACCACCAAAAGTGACGTGGCCTGACTGTGAGGAGATAAAGCATTCCAGGATGGCATTGACCAGCGGATGGGGAGAGTTTAAAATTACACAGTAGATTGAAGAGCATACAAGAAATCACTAAAAATGTAAAAGAAACATCCGGTAAGGGCTAAAAAATAATCATGGAGAGCATATAAAATTAGCATTATTGCAGCCGTAAAAACAGAGAAACACTGGAAGGCTGACGCCTTTGGTAAAAACGATGGGAATACGACACCGTAACCAAACTCCTTCGTTGATTTGGAACATCAGTAAGACAAGGGACGAAACTATGATGTGTGCAAAAAGTGGTCTAAAAACTGGCACGCTCAGCCTGGGAGGTAAAGACCCTTTTGAGAGCGGAAGGTTTTGCAAAAGGACACATCTGGGAGAAAGCCATGAGACCGGCTGTCGTTAGGCCATGCGGGCAGATCCGTCGTAAAGCAGGAAGGATAGAGTCTCCAATAATAGCTGTCAACGGAACCACAGCGAGGAGGGGATTTACAAAAATTTTGCCGTGCCAAAGCTGTCGCACTCATAGCACTGCATTAGGGCGGTCGATAAAAGGCTTTTATTTTTAGAGACTGGGGGCCGATCATGATGGAATCGGGGAGAACTTGATCCATAGAAAGTTATAATGATCATGTTTTGCTTCCCCGACCTTTATAGACCTTTGTTGACTTTCCGGGCACAGTTTAGTTATTTCTTGCCTCCGAAAACTCAAAGAGGTCGTAGTCGTTGTAGACTACGACTTATCCTGGTATTGCACTTTGGATGAGGTTTGATGGTATCGAAAATGCTGTCTTCGTGATGGGCATGGACGAGGCATCGAGCCTGAGTAAGGTCTTTGCTCGGATTAGAACCCCCTGCCTACCTTTCAGGTTGCCTTCCGGGATCATTCCAATTTCTTTCTTCTAAGTACCGCGCGGCAAGGAAAAAAAGTTGCACTACCACTTTACTTATAATAAAAGCAACGTACAAGAAGGGGTAGGTGCTGTGTCGGACAGGGTGGAGTAGATGTTGTAGTTTTCTCAAAAGGGTTGGGATGTAGTCATCAAAGGGCCGTCTCCAACATTTACGGAGCGAATGAGTCGGCTCGTAATGTTCGCTCCAATTTCCATCTTTGTGGTTCCTCATAAGCAGAGAAGTGCATCATCTGCCGCAGCAAAATTTATATAGCACTATTTTGATGGGCAGTGTCATCATAGTAAGACGGAATGCGGACGAAACCACACCCTAAGCCTGAAAAGATCGGTAATGCTCTGTATGAACAAGGCATGGGAACGTTGGACAGAAGCAAGGTGTCCAACGTAGAGTGCCCGAGGGCAGGCTGTCTTCCAATCCCTGGTCTGCGTCCCTTTGATGCGGGGACCCGCCAGACCGGGAGCTGAGGAGGAGGGAAGGGCCAGCTGCCCGCTTCGTGCACGTCGGGGCCTGGAAAGGCGCCAGAGTGGCAATGTGAGAGATCCATGGGAGAAGTCGAGGACAAGCGGACGTTAGGAGAGAGAGAGGCAGCGCCGGGGTAAATTTTAGTTTTATACATAACCAAATTACTTCACTCCCCCACGCCCCCACCACCACGGAGCCCAACGAGGGGAAGCTGTCTGTTGGGGAAGGACTCACCCAACAGCTCCAGGGGTAGCAGGGGAAGTATACCTTCGGTGCCTAGTGTGTGGTGCCAGCCGCCGGGGACCGATGCGGTGCCCACCATGCAGGTCCTACCGCTTGGCCATAGCCAACGCATGACCAGCCGATTGATCGCGGGGCCACACTGGACCTCCAGTCTTACCCCACCCCCCTACAAAGAAGGCGTGTTGCCACGAAGGGAACTAACAACCCCGCCCAAGGTGGAATCAACTTCCAGATAGAGGGCGCGCGGGGAATATACAGGATGCCACGCACGGCAAACCGTGGGAGCGGAGCGTGAAGTATAAAAGGAGGAAGAAGCGTGAGACGGAAGAGAAGGTCTCCACCGGGCCTAGAATCGCCCTACGAAGGAGAGAAAGGGTGAGGAAGCATAAAGGCGACATCCACAGGAAGGCTCCACCTCCCAGTGACGAAGGGGGAGCGCTCTTGGTCACGAGGCCGACGGCCACCGAACCCCAACAATGGAGCAGGCCGCCAGAGTAGGTGGCGCCGTCTCGACCACGCTCAAGCCCCGCCACCCGACAGGTGTATCCCCATAGCGGGGACGAGAGAGAGACGAGACACGAGAGAGAGAGAGAGGAGAGAGCGGAGAGGTGAAGAGAGATGGAGAGAGAGAGAGAGAGAGAGAAGAGAGAGAGATTGAGAGAGCGAAGAGAGAGAGAGAGAGAGAAGAGTAGAGGATGAGAGAGAGAGAGAGAGAGAGGGAAGAGGAGAGAGAGAGAGAGAGAGATTAGAGAGAGAGAGAGACGAGACGAAGAGAGGAGAGAGGAGAGAGTAGGGAGTGAGAGAGAGAGACGAGGGGACGGGAGAGAGGGAGAGGAGAGAGAGGAGAGAGAGAGGAAGAGAGAGAGAGGAGGAGGAGAGGGAGCGGGGAGACGGAGGAGAGAGAGGAGATGAGCTGAGACGAGTCGGAAGATGAGAGATGAGAGGAGAGAGACGAGGAGAGAGGAGGAGAGGAGCGAGAGAGAGGAGAGGAGCAGGAGCAGAGATGGAGAGAGGAAAAAAAAAAAAGTAAAAAAAAAAAAGTAAAAAAACAAAAGGGGACGAATGGGGATCGTAGTTGGAGAGTGAGAGGTGACGTGACCGAGCCCGCTGGAGGGGCGGGTGGGAGATGACTTGGAGTGGCCTTCAGTCTAGACTATAGAGGGATTAGTGATACAATATTGCATTAACCATATACATTTCCATTTCACATACCAACATATATAGGGACGTGTTACATTTTGAGGAGGCAGGTTTGTTTCACTAAAACATACAATATCGATAAAGAATGACACTTACGTTTCACATAAGTGCTAAACAGATATCAGCATTGGAAGAAGTGTAGATTACCAGGACAGGATAACATTTGCTTCGTCGTGTGGCGTACGTTTTGCGTTGCGTTGTCGTTGTGTTGTACGTGCGAAAGAAAGAAAAATCCTTAACCTAATACAATCTGCCGCATGCTGGTATCGCTCTGTCTCTATTCACCAGTTGTTTTTCTCTCTCTCTCTCTCTCTCTCTCTCTCTCTCTCTTCTCTCTCTCTCTCTCGCTCTCTCTCTCTCTAATCTCTCGCTCTCTCTCTCTCTGTCTCGTCTATTCACTTAGGGCGTGGTTTAGCGATGAAGAAAAATAATTCGGCGTAGGTCTTCACGAAACGTCAGGAGAAGCACAGCTCAAAAATTTGCGATATTTTGTGCTGCGAATCTAATATGCCATAATTTATAAGCGCAAGGTGTTCGATGTTGCAATGACATCATCTCTTGAACAGTTTAGAAACCTGGTAGTACGTATCCGAAGAAGATCATTGCACAATACAACAGAGCCGTTTAAAGTGGTTGCTAGGAGTCAGAAAATATCCAGTCCGGATCTCTGTATGATGAATCAGGCATACAACCAGCACAAGATTTAATTGCTAGGAGGAGGCGAAATTTTCTGAGTCACGGTTCGAGGGCACCAGATGAAGGGGAACCCTATCATTAGCGTTCAGGTTGTGTGAGGCGGGCCAATTATCCGGGATACAGATTTGACACAGCACTAAGGTATGAGAGTATTGTAAAACCCATTGGACAAGGGTGGCAAAGGACGCGATTCAGGAGAGGAAAACCCCAGACTGCCTGCAAATATGTCACATACAGAACACAAATCAACGCCGGCCTCTCTGTACATTCAGTGTATGTAAATAGGATTTTATCCCAGATTATAAACGCCAAGCATTTACGAGGCTACGTACGATGCTCCATAATCTTAGAATAGAAAACAGGCAGGAGAAATGGAAATACCGAAAGAACTACGGACTGTGTTCATGTGTAGAAAGCAGTGCAGGATGAGTCCCAGTGTTGTTGCACGTGGTTCACTCTCAGCCAATGTAGAAGCAACTAATTGTCCATGCTAGACTTCTCCACTGTCTCAGTATGGATGATCGTGTGGGTACAAGGGATATAAAGTAGCTATCTGTGCCAGTTCTATTATATTGATGTAATTGAAATTATATACGTAAAGGGATGTGGTCACCATAGTAGATGTGTTTCGTTTGTTTGTGTTAGGTTTAATATGAATAGTCAGAGTAGAAATTTGGACAAAATGAGGAAAATTATACATGTAAAGGTAAAAATGTTTGGTGAAAACTTTTGGTCAATAAACAATCAATAATATGTCTCCTGTCTCTGTCTCCTGGCTCTGGTCTCTGTCTCTGTCTTCTCTCTCTCTCTCTCCTCTCTCTCTCTCGTCTCTCTCTCGCTCTCTCTATCTATCTCTATCTCTCTCTCTCGCTCTCCTCTCTCTCTCTCTCTCTCCTCTCTCTCTCTCTTCTCTCTCTCTCTCTTTCCATGTATTCTACATATTTGGAAAATATTAATAAAATTAAATATTATCATTGATAATATAATTATACAACATATATATATAATATTTTAAATAAGTCACGCACAAAATTTACCTGCAAAATGAGAAAGTTACCCGTTAATTAGTGGATGAACGGTTGAGTAAACCCCCCAATACCACCGCACTTACTGCGTACGCTGACTGGTTCTAATTTTCCCTAGTCCCGAACAGCAATAGACTTCGGTAATATGCATCCGGACCAGGCTATGTCAGCGACCAGCCAAAACAGTTGTTCTTCATCCCTTTCGGGGTTGACAAATGTCATTGCTAGACACCTGTGTCACTCTACCACACACTGTGTGTGTGGATGTCACACTAGCCCTGTGTCCGGGGTTAACGGGTTTTCAGTGACTCACCACAGGCTCAAAGGGCTAATGCCAAGGAGATGAGCACCGAAGGCCACGTGCAGCATAGCGTATGCCCCAGCTTTACCTTTTTTATCAGTAATAAATTAATTCGCCATTATATCCTCGCACATGGCAATGTACTCTCGGGCTTTGTATATTCTACAGCTACACCCGAAAAAAAACGTAAACGCAGCGTTGTAGGGTAACAACTTAATCGCTTCAACTGCTTGTGCAGAAGGATGAGGTTGTGGGGGCAGTGAACACCTGCTCCGGTGGAAGTAGCCATGTTTGTTAGTGGAAGTTGAGGTAAAAAGGGTAAAAAAGAAGCGGGTGGAAACCTAGAGTGTTGCGTGCCGCTTCGCAGTATACGATGGCTATTTGGGTGGAGTGATTTTTTTTTTTTTGCATCAATGCCACGGGGTTGCTTAAAGTGGGTATGATGAGAAACACATCATAAAAACATTCATGTCTCTATCTTCAAATTTAATTTTTCAACTGGCCCAAGAGCATTGAATAATTATTGATTATCTTATTTTTACAGGATTTCTACACTGGCCGTACTTCAGTGATATAAAAAACAAAAACACTGATACCAAAGGTGAAATAACAGTGGACAATGTGAGAGATAAGATGTCAGTGAAGCATAAAACAAAACTGAAACACGCGGAGCATGATGAGAGCACAATTGTTGGCCCTCCAAGGGTGTTGGCGGGAAAGACACTGCTCATACGAGGACATCATTCGAGCACTGTTGCACAAAAGACACCAACTGATCAAGAAGGACGTTTAAAAATCCACTAGTTAAATGACATTATCCTATGTGGCCGGCAGTTGAAGAAATTGGAAGAGGCACGCATTCCTACTGGTAATTCATACCGCATTATCGCTCGAGTTAAAAGAATACTACCAGAAGACCTCAAGCGATTGAAGCTAATGAAAGAGAGGAAAAGGAACAAAGAGCTTGACAGTTTATTGAATCAGTTCAGAAAGGAAGCTAAGAAAAGCTTTGGATCATAGCCTCATGCAAAGTGTGATGAAGTTTTCCAATGCCACTCTGAAAAGGAAATTGAGAAGTTTCTAAGCGAGAGCAAGAATTTCGACGACAGCGATCAAAAGGAAGATGGTAATTGGTCCAATAGATGTTACAACACCAAAAATGTTACAGAAGGGAGAACAGAAAAAACAAAGGGAACAATGTCTTTCTACGCTGGCGTCACCTGTCACATGGAGCCCATGTTGATTTTTCTGATACTGAAAGAAACTCAGACCATGACTTGATTGCCTCGCCCCAAGAACAGGAGGAAATTATATATCATCCTAAAATAAACACCAATACACAAGTCAGTCATCCGATGAGATGAGACTTCCACCGGTGGGAAGAGAGTGGACAGAGAGGAGTATCAGGCCGAGCATTGTGCAGCCATTGTTCAAGCTGTATATCAGGACCTGGGATTATTGACCATAGGCTCTTCTGCATAATAGATAGTAGCAAATTAGACGAGAAAGGCAAAGCTTAAGAGAGCAGGGTCTCAAAAATAGAAATTTCACAAGTCTGATTCCGGTATTGGCCTTTACTTGAGGAAGATATGATCTTACATACACATGGAAAAGAGAGGAAAACAAAATGTACTCCACAAACAGTGAAGAGGAGCATATAGTTATAAGTCTAGCCAGGATCACCTACATTGGTCATGTTACACAAATTCTAGTAAAGCTGTAAGTATTGCAGAGTATTACTGTTTCTTATCTAACATCCAAACATTGACCCTAAACAAAGTAATTGCAATTGAGTGATGGAACAGCTGTTGAACCGGGAAAAAAAAGGACGGTATTATAAGATTACTAGAAACAATCACTACCAGAAACCGTTACAATGGATAATCGCCGACTGAATGCTAATGAATGCCCCTTCGCCACTTAATCACCAAGCTTGATGGGGGGACACAAGGACCCAGAGCATTCTCAGGACCAATTGGAATCATGTTGAAGAGTGTGTTAATGCTGTAGTTTACAGGTTTGATCCAATGACAGGTCCTTTACACTACCACAGATGGATTTCACAGTGAGCACCACAAAAGTACATGTACGAAATGTATGCGGCAGTCCCTACTGAGTAACAAAGAACTCGAAACCGTCTCGCCCTGGTCCTCTGTTAATTCATGGTGGCTGACAACTGCTTGTAGACTGATGCGACTATATATTGGACCAGGAGCCCTTCTGAAAATCTCGGAAACATTAGTAGATTATTTGTACGGAGTTTATGTTCCATTATGTTTGCAATCAAATCAAAACCATCGTGCTCTGAAGGTCCTCGTATCGTGGAAACGTTGCTCATAACAAATATCTGACAGAAGCATCTTTGGTGACTTGTTGACAGGTAATCCCCCCCCAGTCCAATGAATTGTACTCACGCGAGACCCAGTCTACTGACAAGCTTGAAGATGAGCGCCCACCAATTAGAGAGGCTGGCGTACGCAGAATACTTTCTTGCAAGATTGTCTTCCACCAAGATTCGCAGTGGTAGCAATTCAAGGTCCCTGACATTAACTTGAGGCCACGATACACTGTTATGATAAATTGGCAAGAGAATCCCCCGACTGGAGCCGCCTGTGCTGAGAGGAATACCAGATAAATGTTGTGGCCAAAGCTATTACGACACGATCCTCCATAGTCAGAGGTAAAATATTGATTTCAACTTTTCAAAATTTCCATGCCCCACAAGCTGTGGAGAGAGGAATAAGTGGTTACAGAGGCAGCAGGCTCAGTTCATGGTCAGAAAGAGACATGGGTATATCAAGGGCAAAGATAGCTCTCAGAAACTTCATTACAAAATTCGACATACACCACCGAGTAGGAAGGATCAAACGAGCTCACATATGTTGGTGTGGTGGGTGGCAACGTTGGAATTCAAACATGAAGCACCTCCGAGGTGAATTCTGAGGTGATGTGAGCAACAAAATTGCTTAAAATCAGCAAAGAGCTGATATTGTAATGGCAAATGGTATTATAAAAGATGCCATAATTAAACGCAGTCTAGTCTATAT
Source organism: Chionoecetes opilio (assembly GCA_016584305.1). Lineage (NCBI taxonomy): Eukaryota > Metazoa > Arthropoda > Malacostraca > Decapoda > Majidae > Chionoecetes > Chionoecetes opilio. The sequence continues at coordinate 30,129 of JACEEZ010019606.1, read as the reverse complement.
TCCAAAGTTTTCAAAGGTACAGGGGCAGTGAAGATGGAAGATAGGACAATAAATTTTAGCACCTTCTTTCCTGTTCGATGGCAAACTTTGATACCCATGGCATTTCATATTATGAAAAAAAATGTAACCTTCGTTTTCACTCCAACTATCTCGAAATTCCTCAGACTTAGACCTGACCTCTTTGTGCTTCATCCCCAATGCAATCGACAGCTGCGTGGTTAATTTCCTGCAAAATTGATTCAAATTCTTCAGTTAATAAGGCAACTGTCAATACCACCCTTCGAGAATAGGTATAGGAGAAAATATTAGTAGAACAAGCTGCGGAGTATAAGTGGCTAAAAGAAGGACGACAAGGGGAAGGGGAGGAGGATCGACGGCAAGGAGGGGAGGGGAGGACGTGGCGCGGGGGAACTGGGGAGGGAAAAGAAAGAGAGGGGAATGAGAGGTATCACAAAGGAAGACAAAGTAGAGGAGAGAGGAGAGAAGAGATGAGAGAGAGAGAGAGAGAGAAGAGAGATAGAGAGAGAGAGAGAGGAGACAGAGAGGAGAGAGAAGAGCAGAGAGAGAGATAGAGGGAGACGAGGAGAGAGTAGAGGAGAGAGCTAGAGAGATAGAGAAGAGAAGAGAGAGAGAGGAGAGACAGAGATAGAAGAAACGGCGAGATAGGAGAGAGAGAGAAGAGAGAATAGAGAGAGAAGAGTAGAACGAGACAGAGCAGAAGAGAGAAGGAGAGAGTAGAGATAGAGGAGAGAGAGAAGTAGAGAGATATGAGAGAGAGAGAGAGGGACGATAGAGAGAGAGAGAGGATAGAGAGAGAGAGAGAGAGAGGAACGAGAGGAGAGAAGAAATAAAAGGGAAAAGAGAGAGAGATAGAGAGAGAGAGAGAGAGGACGAGAGAGAGAGATAGAGTAGAGATAGAGATAGAGAGAGAGAGAGAGAGAATATAGGAGAGAGAGATATAGAGGACATGAGAGATAGAGATATAGATATATATAAGAGAAGAGAGAGATATACGTAGAGAGATATATATAGAGAGAGATGAAGAGTAATAGAGATATACAGATATATAGAATATATATATAGATAGATAATATAATATATATATAGATATAGATAGATATAAGATACAAGAATATAGATATATATAATATATATATATAATATATATATAATATATATATCTACATATAGATAATATAATATATATATATATATTATATACGAGCGCCGTTCCTTGCCAATGGTCCGCTCAAGGAGAGTATGTTCGCTACGACGATGATGCAAGTTAGGTGTGATATACATACAGAGTGTTGACTCTACATGAGATCCATGACACATCCATTGTTGCACTAAAATGCTAGGATATTTTCACATTTCAACATTTTCTGGATTAATTAGCCATGTGGAAAAGAATACAATTTTGAGAGAAATAATAGTTTTGATTGATTTTGTATGTACTTTTTGGCTAGCTCTGCGGAGGAGGCTTTGGTGGGCCTGCTGCCCAATAATGGTAACCTTGTATTTTTGTTGTTTATTTTTTTTTTTTTAATGATAATGATATTTAACACAAACTATGATGTTAATCTCACAGAATAATTTTGACAGGAAGTTAAGGCTAGTGAAGTAATAGGGACTGAAGTCAATAGGAAGAGGCAGTGAAGTGAATAGGAGTGAAGTAAGAGGACAGAAGAATATGGAAGGTAATAGGACGAAGTAACTTGAAGTAATAGGCGAAGTAACTCTGAAAGTAATAGGAAGTAGGCTAGTGAAGTAATTAGGACTTAAGTAATATGACAGAAGTAACGCTGAAGTAATAGGACAGAAGTAACTCTGAAGTAATAGGACAGAAGTATCTCTGAAGTAATAGGACAGAAGTAACTCTGAAGTAATAGGACAGAAGTAACTCTGAAGTAATAGGAAGTAGGCTAGTGAAGTAATTGGACTGAAGTAATAGGACTGAAGTAAAAGAAACCGTCCATCAGTCGTGCGTTCGTTTCGATATCTTTCTTTTTTCATGCAAATATCTCGCGTAAAAAAAAAATAAATTTTCACAATTCTCGCTAATACTAAAAATTAAAAATAATAAAGGTGATCGAATCATCCCCAAAATGGCCTTAAAACATTCCCCTGGTCGACCTAGTTCCTAAACTGTGCCATATGATGGGATTGCGCCACTGGGGCGGAACCTATAGCGGACACACACACAGACACACACGCACACACTTTCGATTATATTATTATAAGATTATAACATAATTATATTACTAATAACTCTATTTTAGTATATATATATATATATATATATATATATATATATATATATATATATATATATATATATATATATATATATATATATATATATATATATATATATATATATATATATATATATATATATATATATATACTGGTATTACTAAAATTGTGTTATTAGTAATATTAATATGTGATAAGAACATATATAATCAATCATTACTTGTATTTCTCTCATGAATTGTATTCTTTTCACATGGATATTTTATCCAGAAAATGTGTAAGGTGAAAATAATCACTAGCAATTTTATGTACAACAATTAATGTAATCAATGCAATCTCATTGAGATTGCATTGTAGAGTCAACACTGTATGTATATCTCACCTAAATTATGCAATCAGCGTGGTAGCGAAGATAATCCTCCTTGAAGCGGAGCCAGTGACCAGGAACGGCGGCTCGTCCAGGGGCCAGGGACGGCGGATGAGAAGGGCGGTAGTCCTTCGAGGCTACCGCGTCCTTGAGGTCCCGGGGCATATTCCCGTTTTCTAGAACAGTATGTCACGTTTACTCGTGAACACGTCAGTGTTAGGTTACGTTAGGTTACGTTTAGGTTAGGTTAGGTTTCCTGGACTTAATTTGGCACGTATGTGTGGGAATGACAATGAGGGTATTATCGAGAAAATCCTATGGTTAGTTTTGGAGCTACAGCCGAGCGTCTTCACTCGGAAACCACATATAGAGTTGGGGAATATGCGTCTCGGGTCAGTTGGAGACTGGGAAGGATGAGCGTCAGGAAGATACTCGCTCACAACCGTCTAGTCTTATTCCAAATTCGTCCTCACGTCCTTTTCAATAAATCTCAGTTTAACCAGTTGTAGGCAGGAACACTATCGCAGTGTTGAGAAGGGAAATCTTATCACCTAATCGCACTGACCATCATGGAATATTCAGCAGTACCAGGACCCAGTAGGATGAATTTGGTTGCCTCAATGGAAGAGGAGGCAAGAATATAACAAAGCACATGTAACTAGATAAAAGACAAGACGTGCAAGAATGAAAAGAGCTGCAAAAATTCATAATGTTGTGGTTTCAAAGCGTATCAAAAGTGTTATAGGGGATGACGAGGAGAATGATGACAGTGGCATGTTTGTTTACCATAACACCAACAAATGCTATAAATCTAACACACATTTTGGCAAACTTAAGGGGAGAGTCTGCCGTGAATTAAAAATTGCATCTACGGTCATGAATAATTTATATGTTGTGTATATTAGTACCCTTGTTATCACATGAAAATTTCAAGCGAGAAATTGAAGAAATTGAGAAATTTAAGGAAAATGATTTTTTCGGTTTTTGATGAAATTTTGAATAGATTTTTCTCAGACATTTTTTGACCGATCTCCTTGTGACATGCGCATCTGATAATTCATTGTTATTCTAAAAATTTGTCCTGTTGTTTTTTTTAAAACTGTTTTCGAAAAAACTATACAAAAATGTACAACAAAAAAAAAAATTATGAAATTTTTTAGGATATTTTTCCCATATATCATAACTAAGCCTTTAAAAAAAAAAAAAGACAGATTTTTCTACTATATTTGATTTTGTGTGTCCTAAAGTTTCGTGAAAATCGTGAGAAAAATAAAGCAGCAAATAATGTTATGTTCATTTTATATTAGTTTTGAGAAAAACGCGTTTGAAGTTTTCCTAAAGTTTCTGCTCTCCAGTGAAAGTACTATACTGTCAATGCTGCTTTCATATGAATTTTATGGGATCAGTAATCACATATCAATGCATGCATAAAAGGATCTGGCACCTTGTCCCCCCTTATAAAGGTATTAATTAATCGCTCAAAGGCGAGGGTGTCAGGGCGCGCCACGCCCCTCATTGTTGCAAGGTTCGATCAAAATTCACCAGGTGCATAGCTTTCGGTTGGAATTCCTTTGTCTGTCTTCCTCTTCTTGTTTATTGTCTGCTTCAGTGTAATTCTTTTCTTTTCTCTCTTGTCTAGTCCTTTTTGGATGAATACATTTGTTCTAAAAAATTTGTGAACAGGCTGCACTTTTCACATCCAAAATTGTGTTCCAGAATTGTTACCTGGGTAACAAACGTCACCCTGAAGATTGCATTTTTTTTTAAAGCTTAGTTTTGATATATAGGATAATTATATTATCCAAAAAGAATTCAAAAAATTGATTTTTTTTTTACAAGTTTTGAAAGTTTAAAAGCCATTTAAATCCCCTCGCTATGGGCATTTACATTTATGTCCGACTGAAACAAATTTCACCATTCGAAAGCCAAAGGATAGGGTGTTGCCATAGACCATATAACTCAAATTCGTATTTAAAGAAATTATTTTTATATTTGCACGGCGGACTCTCCCCTTAAAGCTATTGAAGAAAAGAGCACAAGAGTTGAAGAGCCTATGGTGTGTGACACAGAAAGCGAGTCTTCTGAAATTGTTGGATTTAGGAAAACCTTTCGTAAAAGTTTTGTACCTTGTGCACCTCCGAGCTGTGACAAGGATCCAAGAACACTGCCCTGTGTTATATGTGCAAAAGTCGAACACAAGAAATGCCGTGACAAATAGAGACTTTGCGAGTATATTAGTGCCAAGAAATTCATTGATGCTGCAAAGCACAACATAGACGATGTTTTTATACGAATTGCAGACCGACTGAGAGACGACAAAGGCAGCTCTGTCAAATCAGTCGTCTCTGCAGATATATATTGTCACAACCTCTGCCGTCAAAACTACATGCGTAAATACAAACGTGATATCAAACCTGAAACACTGGAAAAACTGGATATCACCAATTTCAATAATGTGATGTTCACACGCACTATCTCATATATTTACAACATTTTGATGATAGGAGAATGTTGCACTATGACTGATATTGTAGAATTTTCATTGAGGCTGTTACATGAAGGTGAGGTGCTTACAAGTACCTTTCAAAACCGTGATATGAAATCTTTTATCATCTCCCATTATGGAGAATCAGCCAAAGTCTATCCAAACAGTAGAGTGAATGAACTCGACATTTTCTTTTCATCTGACATCACACCTGCTGACCTCGTCATCAATTTGAAGAATCAGGACATAATGAGAGAGGCTGGCAGCAAGTTGAGAGACTCGGTCATGGACGTCGATTTTGGTCTGCAAGACAGCTTATGTGACAGTACTGACTTAAAGGCATTATGGGAGGGAACAATGATGCCAGCGCCTCTTCTCACATTCTTAGCAACTATGTTCAAGGGCCCTAGACACAAGCTATTCCAAAGTCGCATTAAAGATCTAGAGGAGCTTATCCAGCTCTCTTGGATGAAGACATTAACGCAGAAGAAGGACAGCTCCCACAGCAGCAACAGTTTAAACAAGATGATCTGCCTTCAGACCAGCAACAGCCTTCACAGGAATAACATTAGACATGGGTTAGAGATCACAAGAGAACACAGCTGCACTGTCTATTCCAAATGCTTGTGTACAGCATTCACATAGGAGTGAAGAAAACACCATTGCATAGGATGCTTGGCCATGCTTTCTACGCAAGAGATCGCAGTAAGAGCCTTCTCACAGTATTCAACATAATTGGTTCATGTACAAGCTACCAGACAATTAGAAAGGCCCGTAGCCTTCTTGCCAGCTATGCTGTAAAATGCTCAGAAGATGGAGAGACACCCATTCCAATTACTTTTACCATGGAGGACTACACGATGTCAGGCATGGACAATAGGGTACGCCGTAGGGCCAATGAAAAGTGTAATATAGATTATTTCGAATTTTTCAGGGTGTTTTCTTATGTAAAATTGAATTTCAAGGGTGGTTTGTCCTCTTCAACTTTTTGGTTTGAGCACTTCTTGCTATGCAAAAATGGACTTTTATATTTATATGCAAAACATAGCTTAAAGTGCGATTTTGCATAGTAAGAATTGCTCAAATGCAAAAATGGAATTAGATAAAATCGTCTTAGAATTCCATTTCACATAGGAAATTGGCATGCCAAAGTTGAGAAAAAGAATGTTTGTATACGGCGTACCCTAACCAGGGTACCAAAATAGTTGGATTGGGTTACGATGGGAGGAAGGACAAGACCAGGGCGATGGTGCCCGACAGCTATGGGAAACTGCACCCAAGGTTGATCAGGGACCCGGTGCCACCTGAGAAGCCTGCGTTCAAGGTGGCTCAGGCTCTCTATGATCTGCTGGTGACATACGACTCCACCGACTCACTGATCGTACTGCAAGGTGACTCAACTAGGGCCAACACGGGGTGGAAGGGTGGTACTCACGCCCATTTGGAGAAGATGCTGGGACGCAAGCTCTTCTGGAGTATATGTGTGTTACACACAAACGAGTTGCCCCTGCGCCACCTTATCACCAGCATCGACGGGCCTACCTCATCTGACACTGGCTTCACGGGTCCAGTGTGCAGTCTGCTGTCCAGCGTGAATGAGATGCAGTACAACGCAGAGTTCAGAGGAGTGCCAGGCGGTGAAGATCTCACGGAGATACTGGAGTATATCCTGGTCAACATGTCCCCTGACCAGCAGGTCTCCTACCAGCTGGTCCAGGCTGTGAAGCGGGGCGTTCTCCCGTCCGAGCTGCAGGAGATCAATTGTGGCAAGGTGTCCCACTCCAGATGGCTCACCACAGCCCAGTCGCTCGTGTACATGTGGACCAGAAAGCATGGACTGACTGGCAAAGAACTGAACACCCTGGGAATCCTAGTCAAATACTGCCTGCAGGTGTACTTCAAACTCTACTACGACATCAAGGTTCACCACAGACTAGAGGACGGCCCCAAGCACATCCTCACGCAGCTCCGAGTGATGAGGTCGCAGCCCAAGAAGGTCCAAACAGCTGTGACCTTCTACGTGCGGACAGGAGCATGGTTCGCACACTCAGAATGTGTCTTCCTCTCGCTGATGGCGAGTCAGAGTGAGACCTACCGCAGGTTCGCCGTGACCCAGATTTTGAAGCTGAGGGCTGGCGAGGAGTATGGGGACACCAGTGTAAGACCTCGCATCACACCCAAGCTGAACTTGTCAGCCACCAGCTTGCAGACACTGATCAGCTGGCAGCCTGGCCAGGTGCACGAGCCGGCATTCACCTGTTCACTGTCCGGGGATCAGATCCAGGAGATCCTGGTCAAGCCGTACGAGGTTCCGGAGTTCTCTATCTACACTCAGAGCACCGAAAGAGTCGTGAAGCAGGTGACAGAGGCTGCGGCAGCAGTGGTGGGGCAGCAGGCCAGAGACGGATTCATCCGGGCTCGGGCCCACCACCGGAAGACCATGCCCTGCTTCAGGTCTAAGAAGGACTTGATGGACACGTTCTAGGCCAACGTAGAGGCTGTGACACTGTGATGTAGTGCCTGATGAACCAACTGATCAGAAAGAGCTTACCACGCTAGTCATTTGGAACTCATATTGGTGCATGATGCAATAAACAGGACCAACCGGACACTGCGTACTCATTTAAGCATTATTCGATAAGGGTGCAATATAAAAGTGCGATTTTGCATAGTAAGAATTGCTCAAATGCAAAAATGGAAACAGATAAAATCATCTTAGAATTCTATTTTACATAGGAAATTGGCATGCCAAAATTGAGAAAAAGAATTTTTGTTATACGGCGTACCCTAATGGACAACTCCGTCTATGCAGACAAACCATCACCCTCTGGTACAGAGGATTCACACTATGCAGCCTTAGTACTGTTCCAAGATGCCACAGTGAACAAGTCCCTCCATAAATGTTCAGTATCAAGTACAGGACTTGGCCGCTCTGATTCATCCCTGCAAAATAAATTGTCAGGTCACGAGGTACCTCCCCATGCTAAGCCAGTGGTCTGACCTACCATGCCTCCAGGCATGCCATTGCATCCTGAAAACAACCAAGCGACGTTGCTCGATATGCAAACTGCCCTTAGTGTAGCTGTGAAGCGGGAATTGTTGGCCTGTCAGCAGGAGATCATCATATCTGGGCAGCTGTGCACACACTTGTCTCATCTGCTGGGGTGCCAATGATGCGTGTCGGCTTCCTCCCTGTCATACCAAGGCCTATCACTGAGCGAGCAACTATTAGGCACTGTCTTTCCAACTTTCAGAGCATACGCAGACAGCTGAATGTGGCGTTATGGTGTGATGAAGGTGTGTTCAACCTAGCCGCAGATATTTACCTGCATGAGGCAGAACAGTTCAATGATCTATTTCTTTGTTTGGGCCCTTTCCATTGGACTCGTGTATTGCTCAGGTGCCAGAGCAAACTGTTCCATGGTTCCTGTCCAGATGACGCACTGGACCGTAGTCGAGTGTGGTGTTTTTGCACCTGGCGTGATAGAATCAGTCTTGAACGGCAGCCATTATGTCCGGGCTCTCACAGGGATGTTGATTGTGGAGGACCTGATTCGTTCACTCCAGTGGCATATGTTCTGGCATCACAGGGATAAAGCTGTATATCTAGAGCTGGCGCAGGTGGAGATACTACAAATCACACTGGCTGCAAACCAACTGTATCATTGGAATGATATTTAATATTATTGGCGATAAGGAGTGGTCTTTTGTGTTATTAGTTTTGGAAATATGGAATTTCAAGTTAGTTGTTTCCGTTTGACACGCATCTTGAGCGAATTTTGTTACCCATCTATGAAGCGTTATAGGCCAAGGCGACCTGCCGAAAAGGCATTGTGTTGTAAGCTGCCTAGATGCGACGTTGTTAGGACGGTACTCGGGATATTTCATTTATGTGTGTGCCTTCATATTGTGAGCCAGCGCATTGGTGATATTATGGTGATGGTATGGTTCTGGACTACTGGGGGTCAAAGCTTGCAACGGTGGGGCCATTAAAGTCGAAATGTATTGGGAGAATCAAGAATAAACCACAAGTCGTAACATTAGTATATTCTTGAAAGGGTTTCGACCTGCAATAAATAAATCAAATAACACGAAAAAGGTATTTAAATATAAACTTAATAAACCCACCAAAATAAACCTCAATATGACTGCAAATAATGCGAAAATGACATTGTTTTGGAACGAAATATCACCTACAGTAAATTGTCCATTTCTCAGGCATGTGTTGTTGTCAATGCCAGCGATGAATTTACTGTACGTGATATTTCGTTCCCAAACAATGTCATTTCCGCATTCTGTGCACTCATATTGAGGTTTATTTTTGGGGGTTTATTGAGTTTATATTAAAATAAATTTTGTGTTATTTGATTTATTGTATTGCAGGTCGAAACCCTTTCAAGAATATACTGATGTTACGACTTGTGGTTTATCCTAGATTCTCCCAATGCACCAACGTTGTCCATAACAGTTTGAAGCCATAATTGGACAGCTTGAGAAGTTGCATCAGAACTTTCGGGAGTTTGAAAAGGAATGCGAGGCCAAGTCTGAGCTCTGCCAATTCTTTGGAGTTTGGCTGCAGTTGGTCACTATCATCAAGATTGCTGTGGTTTCTGAAAGAGAAGGAAACTGGAATCTACTAGTTGCTACTATCGAAGATTCTATGCCCACATTTGCAGAATGTAACTGCATCAGCTACCTACGTCATGGATCATGGCATCTAGAACAAATCAAGGTTCTGGGGATCACACAACCTGGGGCTGGATGTTCGAACGTTCGTAACTTTCTGCCTCCAAGATCATCTTAGAGTGTTCATAGCGGCCATCTTAGATCTTGGGCTACGAACACCACAAAAATGTATTTTCAAAGGATCGTCCGAATGTTCCTAGCTCACGATGATGCGATCTTCAAGCTCGGTCCGTTCCGTTCCGACCATGAGGAATGGAACTCAGCTGACTGTCGCTTGGCCAATTAGAGGAAAGATTTCATCAACCTTTGAGATTGTTAGCCAATCATAATGCAGTTAGAATGTAAACAAATATCATGGGATCTCCCAAGGGAAATATATGAAGACTGAAGACGTATGCTCACTAATTACCTCCTGGCGCGTCCCCACACAACAAATTACAAACTTAGAACCTCAATATAGCCTGAACTGGTAAAATTCCCTAGGTCTCGCTAGGAAGTTATTGGTAGGGTTAGACAAGGTAAGGAGAGACAGACTCTCTCTTTACCTTGGGGTTAGATAAGGTTATAATGAGGTTAGGATAGTATTATTTTTGGGGGTCATTTAGGACTTTAGGTGGGTTAGGGGATGTTAAAGGGGGTAACTCTCCCACTTTATAATTACGTTTTTGAAGTATCTGAAGGCATTTGTGAAGGTCTGGATAGAAAAAAACACTAATAGGGGCGGGAAAGAATTATAATATTACCATTTTAGCCAGCGCGAATAATTATATATGAATTGAATGATTAATACCTGCAACTTACACCCAATTAGTAGAATTTCGGTAGTGGGCTTTCAACGATTTCGAGGCCGAAACTTAGTTTTCCTGAATCGTTTTAATGTGTATTGAATGAATATGGCACTCGTTTTTGTCGAAAATATATTTTTGTTTACAGGTATGGGGGGATGTATGCCCCGCAAACCTTACACCGCTTCGCACTGCTATATTACACTGGTCGACCAAAAAAAATCGAAGATATGGTTCTGGACTTAATGAAGCTGATTATAGGTAAATCGACCCTGCTGAACTCGAATCTGACGTTTAATTAACTCTATCACGTCCAGTTTTTGAGAACCAGACGCAATTCATGAAAAAATATGGGTAAAATCTGCAGAAATAGGTTTCACCAATGTTTTCATTTTAAACTCTTAATCTTTTCTTTTCTCAAGACTATTTAGGGCAGTGCAGTGTTTTTGAGTCAGTGTGGTTTGTTCAGTGAGCAGGGGAGGGTGTGCACGCTGCGTATTGGCGAGGGGTTAGCAGGCTGTGTAGTACATTTTTACCTACTGATCGTACAGCTATTGACATATGTTTAAACATTTTATTTTTCTTTGCAGATATGATGTGTTTGATTTAGTGGAGTCCTAATTTTAGTTGGTTTACCGTATATAGTACCTTGTACCGGGCTGTGATGGAGCGCCGTAACTGTGTGAATGCATCGGACAGTTTTTGTTACATATGTGGAATTTTTACCCCTGACAGTCTGAAGAAACCTCTTAGAAAGAATGTTAAAGCAGCTTATCTGCATTACTTCAAGTGCCGTATAGGTGATCAAGATAAGAAGTTGGCCCCTCACGTAGCATGCAACCCCTGTGTGAACCACTTGAATGAATGGATGCGTAGCAAACGGCCATCAGGCATGGCATTCGGCATCCCAATGGTTTGGCGTGAACAAAAGGATCACAGTACTGACTGCTACTTCTGCCTCACTAACATCAAAGGATATTCAGTAAAAACGCGAGCTAAAATCAGGTATCCTGACGTACCTTCTGCCATCAAGCCTGTGCCACATGGTCCTGATCTCCCTGTTTTAAATGTTCCAATTGCAAGTGCTATAAGTGAATCAGATTCGAACGAGGAGGATAATCCCATGGATCACTTTCAAGAAATGGCAGACAACAGAGAGCCCAAATTCATCAGTCAGGAAATGCTACATGACCTTGCTAGGGACCTAGATCTACCCAAGGAGAAAAGTGAAGTCCTTGGATCTCGTCTCAAGGAATGGAATTTGCTACAAGGAGTTCTCATCACCACGTTTCGTCGTAGACATAAAGAACTTACAAGCTTCTTCAAGATGGAACACAAGCTCTGTTACTGCTTTGATGTTGACACACTCATGGAATAACTTTGTGAGTCTCACACTTATGATAAGAGTGAGTGGCGGCTGTTCATAGATTCAGGAAAAAACACGCTAAAGGCCGTTCTTCTGCATAAAGGAAATTAGCTTCCGAGTGTTCCAATTGCTCATGGCCATGAAATGAGTGAAACTTATGAAACTATGAAGACTTTGTTATCTGCTATTAAATATGAAGAACATCAGTGGAATCTGGGTGGGGACCTGAAGGTAATCTCCTTGCTTCTAGGAGTCCAGTTAGATTACACTAAGCACATATGTTTTCTTTGTTTGTGGGACTCTAGAGCGGACAGCAAACATTACAAACAAAAGGAATGGCCAGCACGACCGAAAGACTCACCTGGCAGGTTCAACTGTATGTACAAACCTCTTGTTGACAGTGAAAAGGTGTACTTACCTCCATTGCATCTGAAACTTGGGTTAATGAAAAATTTTGTGAAGGCCATGGGTCAAAATGGTGCTGGCTTTCAGTATTTGTTAGCAAAGTTTGAACGCACTGTATCTGAAGCCAAAGTAAAGGCAGGTGTTTTCAATGGCCCTCAAATTCGTCAACTACTCAATGATGATGACTTTGTAAAGAGCCTAACTGACCTGGAAAAAGCTGCTTGGAAGAGCTTTTTGGCTGTTATAAAGAACTACCTAGGTAATATTCGAGCATAGAATTATGAGGAGCTTGTAAATGACATGTTGAAGAGTTACCATGCGCTTGGGGCTCGGATGTCACTCAAAATCCACCTTTTCCATTCACATCTTGATTTCTTCCCAACGAATCTTGGCGCGGTCAGTGATTAGCAGGGGGAACGTTTCCACCAAGACATTGCCACCATGGAAACCCGATACCAAGGACGATTCAGTCCCAACATGATAGGGGACTATTGCTGGACGCTACAACGTGAAAGTAGCTGCTCCTACAAACGAAAGAGCAAACTACAGAAACACTTCTGATGTACTATGGAGCAGAGTGAGTACTTTTGTGTGTTAGGTATAGTTTTTATCATATGTATATTTAATACCAAATTGAGATCTTGACTGTTCTTCTGAAGAACAGTCTAGATCTGACTGTTCTTCGAACTAGCGCATCTTTCTCTCAAAAAAAATCTCGAAGTTGTGTTCCAAAATACAGATATATCTATAATAATATAAGCGAAAGTGTGTCTGTCTGTCTGTCTGTCTGTCTGTGTGTGTGTGTGTGTGTGTGTGTGTGTGTGTGTGTGTGTGTGTGTGTGTGTGTGTGTGTGTGTGTGTGTGTGTGTGTGTGTGTGGTATAGGTTCCGCCCCCCGTGACCCAATCCCATCATATGGCACATTTTTGGAACCAGGTCGACCAGGGGAAGGTTTTAAGCCCACTTATGATATGATCCGATCACTTTTTGCTTCTTTTTTTTTAGCAGCCTATTAGCGAGAATTGTGAAAAAAAGTGGGTTGCGAGAATTGAGGAAACCTTGATGTAGGGTGATGGGTAATGGGTGAGTGAATGAGTGGGGTGATGGGTAATGGGTGTGGGGTGATGGGTGAGTGAATGGGTGGGGGGTGATGGGTTGGGGGTGATGGGTGATGGGTGAGGGAATAGGTGGGGGGTGATGGGTAATGGGTGAGTGAATGGGTGTGTGGTGATGGGTAATGGGTGAGTGAATGGGTGGGGGGTGATGGGTAATGGGTGAGTGAATGGGTGGGGGGTGATGGGTAATGGGTGAGTGAATGGGTGGGGGGAATACATACATTTCTACATCCATGATTTCAGAAAAGTTAGAAGGGGCTATCTGGAGAGTCCGTGTTTGGTGGGCCGAAGGCCCACCAAACACAGGTGGTGGGCCAAAGGCCCACCAATAGCCCTCCGCAGGAGCTAGCCAAAAAGTCCGCCCGGCGGGCGGCTTTGCGGCTAGTATATATATAAAGTCAAAATTTACTGAGATTTGGCATATTTTCGGATATTTCCAAGATGTGGCACATTTTCGGATATATTTGGAACATAATTTGAGTATATTTTTTGCCAGATATGTACATTAGGTCCTAATAAAGCCGCAGGCACCACCATAATTTAACTACGAGTAATATATATTAACGTGGGGGGATTGTTTCGATTAATTGTATAATCATATATACGTATATAATTATAATAGCTATTAAAATTTAAAATGCCGATATTTCAAAAACGATACGTGCTAGAGAAAAAGCAATGCCATTTTTGAAATCAGCAGCGAAAATGCTTTCCAACCCACACTCAATGAACTCAGAACCATTTTTGGTGTCGACCAGTGAATTATTGATAAAAAAAAAAAAAATCGTGATATCATATGTTACTAAACCAAACCCCACCTCTAACCTAAACTAACCTAGTCTGATTTAACCTAACTTAGACGACTAAACCAAACCCCACCTCTAACTTAAACTAACCTAATCTGATTTAACCTAACCTAACCGTTTATGGCTGAAATAACGGTAGATTTTCGGTAGTACGTATATGTAACGCCATTATTATTCAATTGTACCATGGGAAATGGGGTTCAAAATACTCAAAATGAAGAAATCTACACGATGATGTAGGTAAGAATACAAAGAACCAAACTACTAACTTACTTTGGTAAGAACCAAACTAATACCCACCCATTTTAGGGTGGGTATTATTAATGGGATACATTATCGAAGTAACTAGACAATACCTGGAACTGTTGCCGATAGGATTCTCGCCGACGTTCCTATTTGTTTCATCGGCGAGTGTTCCTATTTTACCCGTGTTTCTGAATTCAGGGATAAATACCAGCAATAGCCTGAACAGTTAGGTAGGTTAGGTTGGCCAGTTGACTATATGTCTAGTTAGGTTAGTGATTGAGCGGGGTGATTCCCCCCAAGCTCAGCACCGAAATAATATACCGACTTGACATTTCAGTAGATGGGTTAGGTTGACATGAAAGCCTGCATTCTAGTGATTTTTATGTGCTTTAACCCCACAATTTCAGTGGTCGTGAACTTGCCTAGAATAACATCTCACTACTCCAGCTTCCATCATTGAACCATTAATTCATTACTTTCGCTTTACTCACTTCTTAGAGTTCTCACTTCTCTATTCTTAGAGTTGGAGTAGAGTGTACCTACTCTTCTCAGACATCCTTGCCCACCAATCACACATTCCTTTATCCTCCACATACTCTTTTAGGTAAATATGCAGTTTCAATCAATAATCCCTATTGACCAATACTCTACCATTCAAGTGTATACCCACGTACTCTTCTCAGACATCCTTGCCCACCAATCACACATTCCTTTATCCTCTACATAATCTTTTAGGTAAATATGCAGTTTCAACTAATAATCCCTTTAGACCAATATTCTTCTGACATAACTAGGGGGGCTACGCCACCAAATACCCCCTGCTAGTTAACTAATCTAACCCGGGCATTGATTACGTAACCTAACCTCACGGGGGGGGGGGGGGGTTGCCCCCCAGGTCCCCATGTGTTATTTTTTCATTTCCGACAGCTTTTGTGTGGGTTAGAAATACTCCTTATAAAACGAACGAAACGTTCAGGATATTTAAAACCACCGATTGGTTGTGTTGTATTGTATTCGTCTAAACTGCACTTATACCTTTATGTATTTCACTTTTCCACTTAGTACAGTACATGTATCGCACTAGTACACCGGTGCTCGAATGTCTCTTATCTTTGCCTCTCCGTAGCATTGATGAGAGGAGGATGCAGTCAGTTCGTACACAAGTTGTTTCGTACACCAGTAGATTCGTACACCTAAAAGTGGTTTCGTAGTCTATAATGAAACTATAGTCGTTTCGTACACTCAGCTCAGAGTTTAACTTGATGACTAGAGTTACGAAACGACACATCAGGTATGTACGAAAAAACTCAAAATCAGTGTACGAAACAACTAACAAAACCTGGGTACGAAACAACTTGTGTACGAAATTCCCTGTATTGCTAGTCTTTTCCTCCCCTAAACACACACATCAAGGTTACCTAGTTTATCTGCCGTTCCACCACTCATTTTACTTAATCTGCTTCTCTATCCATTCTTCATTCACCTTGCGTAACCATCCTTCGTTCGTTCCAATCTCACTTTATGCCACCGCCATCCGTATCCTTCACTTAATTGACTTATTCTCTCCATCTCGTCCTTGTCTCCTATTCTCCTCCTTCACTTCCCGCATCTTCCTCTCCCATATCATCTTCTCTATACACTTCTAGCACAAGACACATTTCTTTTTTATTTGCACCTCACTTATTCCAGTCACCTATAGGCATTCGGCAGCATACCATTCATTGCACCCTTTACATTCCCCCTACAGCGTCCTGACCAACCATAAACAACTCAACATAAAAAATAAACAACATATAACATAACTTTATATGGCTTGTATATTAGAAAAATCTTCATCATGCGACCCTACGAACAGTGTGCGAGTGCTCTTCAGCAACCTTAGCACTATGAACAAATATAGTGGAAAAACTAACAAATATGGTGGATGGATGTTCGCAAAGATCGTTTGAAAATACCTCTAAACGCGTTACGAACGTTCCAAGATCAATCTAAGTGAAAACATGATCTTAGAGACGCGTTACGAACTTTCGAACATCCGGCCCCTGAGCTCTACCAGCGCTTCCCAAATGGGCAGTGGGTTGTTAGTGATCGCCCAGTCTGGTTATGTGCTGTCGGAGGTGATATGAAAGTCGAACAGACCATCCAGGGAGTGTCAAAGGGTCCTGGAGGACACTACGTGATGGAAGTCACACGTAATGCCAGTGCTGTGGCAGAGTTCAAACTCTTGTACCATGAAATTGGATCTATCACCAATGTCCTCAACTTTGTCACCACCAATCATCCAATGAAGCACACATAATGTCATCTCCAACATGCACTGAGCACCACCCATCGTCTCACATTCAACAAGAATGTTGCAAAGCTGCTAGACTTTGTGTTAAAGCGTCAGAATCCTTACTCAGTGATGGTCAATGTGTCTGTGCCACTGCACAACCTGCTCACAAAGCAGGTTGTTCACTTGAGGTTTCAGTGCGTCTGCTCAAATGTCTCGAGAATGGTGAGCATGCTTATCGCTCATACAGGCAGGAGAGATTAGTCGAGAAGAGCAAGAAAATTAATGCAACCATATCGAAACGTAAGCTGCCTCGTTTCACAGACCAATCACAGAAGACACCAGCAACTATCCTAAAGTAAAAGGACCATTCATCCAAGGACGTGGCGGAGGCACAGAGGAACATGGACATTGCTAAGAAGAGGGGAATGGACCTCAGGCATATTTTTTCTCATGATGTGCTGACAACATCTCCACTGTTTGATGGTGACCTTCCTTCTCACACCAACAAGCCATTACTGGTTGGGGAGAATGAACCTAAACTGGACCTCACCCAATGGAGTCACACGTCTACCCTTGCCACTCATGTTGTGGTAGACTTCATGTCCAAGATGTGGTAGATGCCTCTGGCGTAATTTCCTTATATGGTGTTGCCATAAATGCAATAATTACCTCAGCATCATGCCTCTCACAAGAGTCATAGTTTGGCCTTCCCGTACTTGACTCCTACATTGAGATGTCTCTCAAGGACGGGGAGCGAATGCGGCGTACTGATCCAGCAACAGGCACTAACATCATTGGTATGTGAAGAGATACACCTATCCCTCAGCAAATTGGCAAATTCTGGGCATCTCAGGAAAATAAGAAATATCTCCAGCTGCTGACACAAAATATGGTGTCCCATCGACGAGCCTACAGTAATGTAACCACTATCGCCAGCTATATTGTTTCTGATGAGGAGGTGCTTCCAACAAAAGCAGCTGGTGGCGAAGAAGTCTCCGCTTGCTGAGACTTCTTGAGGATTGAAAAGGAAGACAGCAAGCTGGTGATGCATGTGGAGTGGGCTATTCGTGTGAAACAGTGCAAGGTAATCATTGTAGTCTCCAATGACACATACACCTTTGCATTACTGCTACACTACACTCCATATCTTCAAACTCTGGGGTTGAGATAAATGTGGCAGTAGTATGGCTCTGCTGAAAAGTGGAGCATGCTTCCACTGCATCAAGTGATTTCTCACCTTGGAACAGCACTGGCCAAGGCAGTGATCAAAGCACATATATTAACTGGTGACGACTGCATGAGTAAGGTGGGGACCAAACATGCAGTAACTGGCATGTGACCCAGTACAGTACAGTATATGACTGCTGCGACATTTAAGTAAGTAAGTAAGTAAGTAAATATTTATTGCTATATAAACATACAGAAGTACAAAATTTAATAATAGCATAATAGCAAGTGTCTGTCGAGCCGAAGCTACCTGACAGTTAGATATCATTTAATATAGGTGCTTTCAGACATGCCTAAACCCTAGCCTATAGCAAAATTTATCCTTGTCAATACTATCTTATGAATAGTAGTAAAAAAAAAATCGTGTGTGAATTATGTGTTATTACATAACTTATGCAAATGCAATAATAATAATAAAAATATTAAAAAATAATAATAGTTAGTTTTGCAATGGTTATGCATACTTGTTAAAGTATCCCTGCTAAGAGTTCTGAAGTATAAAATTTCTAATTTCCCTTTTGAATGATAAATAGTTGTTAGTTTTAACTAAACTTTAATATTTAGTGGTAAGCGGTTGAATAATTTGGGGCCTCAACATAAAATACTGTTTATATATAAAGCTGTTCTGAACTGTGGACAAATCAAATCTACATTATTGCTTCTAGTCTGATGAAGATTGTCAATAAATTTGAAAATTTCATTTCCTGTATAGGCAATAGACATTTTATAAATCAACACTAATGAAAAGCATTTGTGTATTGAATCGAATGTTTACATTTCCATTGAAGAAATAATTTCAGTGACAAGAGTCAAATTTGCCTAAGAAAAGAATACATCTGACAACTTTCTTCTGAGCAATTTTTACCTTATATAAGAATGTTGGCCATGTGCTGGCCCAGATGGACACACAGTATGTTAAGTGAGGGTAACACATGGTATAGTAAATACTAAGTAATGCATCTACAGTAAGATTGTAACGTATTTTGTACATTATTCCACACATTTTTGAGACTTTCATACAAACCTCTTCTATGTGCAATTTCCAGTTCAGATTTTCATCTATGCAAACACCTAGGAATTTTGTGTGATTTACTCGATTTAATGTATCGCCTTCTAACTGTAATGGAGGAAGATTATTTTTTATGGATCTATTCTGAAAAAAATATATAATTAGTTTTAGAAACATTAAGTTTTAATTTGTTACATTTTATCCATTGAGATAATAAATTTAATTCTGTATTTATGTTTAAATGTAGGGAATTGATGTCTTTGTCAGCTAGTAAGAGGTTAGTATCGTCGGCATATATGATATATTGACATTTTAAGCTAGCATTAATTATATCATTTATATATATGAGAAAAAGAATTGGTCCTGTGATTGATCCTTGTGGTACACCTCTGGATATATATATATATATATATATATATATATATATATATAGATATATATAATATATATATATATAATATATATATATATATATAGATTGTCATGTATCATTATTACCGAAAACAGATTGTGATCTGTTACAGAGGTAACTGCGAAAAAGTTGTAAAGGTACACCCCTTATCCCGACATGTTTTAATTTATCTAACAAAATACAATGATTTAATGAGTCAAATGCTTTGGATAAATCAATGAAAATCCCAACAACTTAAAGCTTCTCCTCCAAAAATGTATAGACATTATTGACAAAGTTTAATACAGCAGTTTCTGTTGAGTGATTTGCTCTAAAGCCGTGTTGATATTTAGTCAGTAGATTATATTTTTCAAGGTAGTTAGTTAAACGTGACGCAATAATTTTTTCATAAACTTTACTGAAAGCAGGTAGGATTGAGATAGGCCTGTAAATGTTGATGTCGCATCTATTACCGGACTTGAATATAGGAATGACTTTGGCTTTTTTTAAATGATCAGGAAATATGCCTCTTTTTAATGATAGATTAATAATATAGGTTAATGGGATGGCCAATGATTCACATGAATGTTTCAGTATTTGAGGAGAAATTTCATCATATCCTGGACAATTAGATTTTAGGGCCTTTAAATTATTGATTACCTCGGTGGTATTTGTTGGGGTCATGTACATAAAGAAGGCGGGAGGCTGACTTAAGTATCTCATATAATCGTCGTCCGAAAAATTTGATTCTAAATTACCAAAATTAATAAAATGTTCATTAAAGAAAGTTGAGATGTTTGTGCACGGTGGATCTAATGATAGTGTATTATTGACATTATTGGTTCTGCCTAGAAGGGAGTTTATGGTATTCCAATGGGATTTGGGATTTCCTTGATTATTTTTTAGCTTGTTTTTATAATATTAATGTTTCGCAAATTTTTATGTTTTAGTTAAGTTGTTTCTATATTGTCTGTATGCTTCTTTATATGTTAGAGGCCACTTACTTGCTAATCTCGCCAGCCTGCTTTTTTTCAGTAAGCCCCTTTTTTTAGAGGCGGGGGAGGATATATGGACTTAAGACGTGTTTATTTCTTATTTTAAAATTTTTTCCTAATTGGAAAGTGTCTTGATATAGTGTATTGAATTCTTTGGGAAAATATTTTAAAAGATTCGGGGGACAATTACAGTGTAATACATTTTTCCCCAATTTATCTTTTTAAATCATACCTAAAGTTATTGAGGGCAGATTTCAGTTATACATATTTTATTGACGAATTGCGGGGGATCACATACTGCACATTAACCAACTGAGAGTAGATAACTAATAGGTGGCAGTGTGGAATGTTTTCACTCCCTCCTACAAACGTGTGATCAGAGACGACATCAATGAGGGATTCTTTCAGGTGTTCAAGGCACGCCAATTTACTTGTGACAGCCGAAGATCATGAGGCAATACAAAAACCAGTGGGGTATGGATGGGAGGAGTATTTTGGTACACTGTTGCCGTCAAAAAAGCCTAAAGATCTTTTCACAAACTTGCTCACAACATGCAAGTGTGCAGGCAGGTGCGCCACTCGACTCTGTGGGGGGTCATTCGGTTGGAGTTCAGTGTGTCAATTTCTGCCATGGAAAGAAAGATAAAATTAATCATGTAAAAACCTGGCACTGAAAGTATAGATTTCGAATACTTATGATATGTTGTACCTTTGGAAATGTGTTTCATATACTTTAGTTTTTGGTTTTCATCGTATTCTCGTTATATTCACACATGGTAATTTTTTTTATTTTTTCACACAACCCCAATATACATTGATTGGGTCCCATTCTTAAATGATGCATTGTTATTACAAATGACATTTGAAAAATATATTTATCAGGGGTGCAATATGGGGGGACCTTTTCTATCGGACTGTAAATTAGTAATATCCAGAAAATTAGATCAAAAGCGTTGAAAAAATTTCTTTGGAAATGAGTTCTTGTTTTTATTTGTTGTAATCACTAAAAAAAATAGGCCAGGATGGGCCAAATGGATTATAACAATTTGAAAGGGGTTCAAGGTGGGGACCCCCGAATGTTTCAAAATGTTCCAAAACACAAATACCCAAAAATGAATTCCCCAATCTCTAAATTAGTTGGATTAGGAGGAATAAACCAAACATGCATATACGCAAATATAAAAACCCAAGTTATATTTTTTATTTCCCGGGCTGGGCATCCGGCCAAATTTTGATTTTTAACAGCCATAATCGGCATTACGGTGGTGCGCGATTTGCAGGGTGGACAAGCACCTCGGTTATGTTTCCATGTCTTGTGGGTGGGGGGGGACCCCGTTCACCCAAGGATCAAAGTGAAAAAAATCACCCCCAACAACCATTTTGCAAAAACGGGGTCTAACAAGGCGAGGTTCCTGGATTAAATGGGGTGGGGCGTTTGCCTACGAACGGTTTAGGCGTAGTTACCTAGGGGTATTGTAAAAAGGGATAAAAAAAATTTCTGTTCAGTAAAAATATATATTAATTTACCCAAATAGGCAGGTTTTATGGAAGTATAAAAAACCGGTTTTACTGGTTAGTGGAAAAAAAAACGTTAATTCGGTTAAAAGCTATTGATTATTCACTTTAATGCACCCCACTCGTCACACACCCATTTGTACCCACCCCCCACCAACGTCTATTCTTCAGTGTCGTTGGCTGTCTCTTTGCGTTTACACGCGGGGGGCCGAAAGGGGCGTCAAAAGGGCCCCCGGGGCTGGGACCACCACAAGCCAAGAAGGTGTATTGCGTGACAGGGGTGTGGCCATGGGGGGGGGTGAACGGTTTTCCCACATTCCAGGGTTGATGTTCGAGGAAAGAATAAATCTGGACCTTACCATTATGCATTACATTAGTATACATCGTTAATAAAGGGCGGGATTGTTAGTATAAGTAGGAGATAAGTATTGATGTAAAGTCTAGGGATATGTTAATAGGTAAACAATAGGGATTAATGGAAATATATGGGATAATTGCAATGGATGCATAAGGAGGCAAAAGGAATAAACTTAATTGCCCATTTACCACCCCATGGGTAACATAATGTTACACCATTGGCTAAATAAAATACCATGGACATATAGGTTTTATACCCAATAAAATTTAGGGGGGGGGACCACCATCAGGGTCTACCTTACCCCTTCAAGTGCATCCCCAACAACATTCCGTCCAAGTTGCTTTTCCCATATTTTCTTTCAAGTAATGCATTATTTGCGGGTTGGGACTAGAATTTTTCGGGGTGACTTTCCTTTGGAAAAAAAAAAAAAACATGATTAATCAGGCTAGGGTTTAAAAAAAAACCCTCATACTAGATATATATGTTGTTTGTGGGTCTGGTATAAAAAAATAATCATATTTTTATGGAAGCTTAAGTATTACTGGGCATTTAAGAAAAGTTGCCGAGGGGAAAATTTTTTCGGCAGCATAAGATAAGGGTAATGGACGGCCCCTGGATTACCGACCGATAAGGAAAAGTGTGAAGTTTGCTGGCTTTTTGCTATTTTTTAAGGGATTCCATGAAGGCTTAAAAAATTAAACCATTAATAGTAGAATAAATCAATAAATAGGGAGAATATCCTCCAGTAAATAATGTCCTAATTTTGTTAAAGCAACTCGGTTTTCTTTTCTACGGCTTGTTTGATTATGTTCATTCATAAAAATACCTCAAAAAAAAAACAAAAAACAATTATGAGTAATAATAAGAGTACTTTCTTTTATTTGTTGGGAGAGAAAAAAAAAAACTCAAAATTATGCTCGGATGCACATTTTCCACATTTCAAACTTCCTGGCGACATTCATTTAAACAGGGGATAGATGAGTGTATTTACCAACGATTTTAATTTACATTCTGATTCTCACCCAAAAAAAATGTTGTGATGAGGGGGGTAACATGGTTGCATACAAAAACCCATGTTGTTGGCACTGAAAAAAACCATATATTCACAGGTGTAAAAAGCCAGTTGTCCTTCTTTGTATTTGTTTGTGGGTTTGTTTGTGTTTGAGAGAGGAGGAAGAAATAGGGAGATCTTCTCGTTTGGTTTTCATTCTCCGCTTCCCATTATACCCCTCTCTGTGTGTGTTGGGTGGGGGTGTGAACGTGTACGCCTGGTCTACCGTGAGGGTTGTGCACCCCACCAGGTTTCTGTTGCAATATGCCACCTCAGCCTAGGGTGTTGCCAGCAAAATCATTGTTAATCTTTGGTATCAATGCAAGATAATTGTATGTTATTTTATATGGTAAGGTAATGTACTGTTGTATATGCCCATTGCCTAAAGTATCATTTTGTGTATCTTTTTTTAAAACGATTGCTGTCAACCAAATGGTCTAACAACTGTCGTTTTTTACGTGTTATAAATGAGGGACCATACAAAAGAAACCACCGGGCACCCATATGGAGGTGTGTCACCTGCAAATTACATGTTTTGCAGGCGGCAACGAACAAATCTTTCATCTCTCGGATCGAAAAAAAACCAAGTTCCCCTTTTCAATCGCTCGATTATTGGTAGAAAAGCTTTTTTACAAAGGGAAAGGAGGTGATGTAAGATTATTTATGCCGTTGTCGAAGCTATTTTTCAAGGCCCCAAATCAACAGCAAAAAAAAACCCACCAAAAAGCTGGGTTGTGGATGAGGTGCTTCGGTTCGGGGGCCGTGGTGGGCCGTGCTTTAAATGGGTGGTATAATGGCGGCTGTTGCTTGGGATAAGGCTGTTAATTGGGGAGGAAGCTTGTTTCGGGCGAATGGTTGGGTTTAAACTATTGGGGTTGGGCTGTGGGCGAGGGGATAGGAAAAGTACTACATGAACGGGGGGGCCGGGCTAAGAAGATAAATCACCGCTAGTGGATATCAACACTTGGTGTTCAATAGTAAACCAAAGAAATTCTCCCTTACAAAGATTTAGGGACGGATTGCAGGCAAACCCGGGTGCCCATCCTCTGATCCTTTGGTAGGGGGGATCACATACCCACCCAGCGCACCGGAACAATCGTCACCAATTGGGATTAAGTTACAACAAAAACAAATGTGTGTTAAAAAAACCGGAATATTTGCAAGCAGGTGGGGGGACAGCTGCGTGGGTTGGGGGGACGTCATATGGTAATGTATAATTACTTTTTAAGTAGTTATCTGCCCGTCCTGTTTGGTCCGGCCGTGTGTGTGTTTGTCCTGTTTGTGTCAAGCACCAAAATTAAAAGTGTCCTGGAATATTTAAGCAACTTGGTATTTTAGGAAAATGGGACAGGAAAAGAGTCAAAATTGAGTTACGGAGGCTGGCGGTAAACAAACACAAAAAAAGAAGGGGGCGGCGGGGAAAGGGGGCCCGGGACAGGGGAGATTGAGGGACTCCCCGAAGAAGGTGTGTGGGGAGGCCGGGCGGGGGGGGAGGGCGGGAGTGCAGAGAATGGAGGCCCGACCCAAAAAAAAGAGTCTCTGAAAAGGGGGCAGAACAGGGAAGAATGGGGGCGGAGGAGGGAAAACAGGGGAGGGAGGGCGGAGAGTGAGGGAGGAGAGCCAACGGGGGGGGAAGAGAGAGAGAGGAGAAGAGGAGAGAGAGAAGAGAGAGGAGAGAGAAGGGGAGAGAGAGGAAGCAGAGAGAGAGAGAGAGAGAGCGCGAGAGGAGAAGAGAGAGAGAGAGAGATGAGAGAGAAGAGAAAAGTAGAGAGAAGAGGTAGAGAGAAGA
>JACEEZ010019605.1:0-32500 GCA_016584305.1 Chionoecetes opilio | reverse complement strand
CTATGGATGAATGATAGAAAAAAAAAAAATGTTGATATGGAGACGGGGCCATACGAGCGTTGCTCTGGCCCTGTAAAATACAACTAGATGAATACACACACACACAGACGTCACACACACACACACACACACACACACACACACACACACCACACACACACACACACACACACACACACACAACACACACACCACACACACACACACACACACACACACACACACACACACACACACACACACACACACACACACACACACACACACACACACACACACACACACACACACACACACACACACACACACACACAAATGAACAAAACAATGCATGACTCCACATTTTTTTACTGGAACNCGGACCTTTTTTGTCACGTGACATGCAAGGGTGGTTACCTCTAGAGCGGTAACCACCTAGTTCTCCTCCAGTCTGTTGAGACCTCGTTACCACTCTCCCACCGCCTCCTCTCCCCTACCTACCGAGTGTGTCTAGGGTTAGTTTTGCTCACTTCAGCAGAGGCTCTTCGACTTCCACTGGGCACCGACCTCCCTCCTCCTCTCTCCTCGAGAGGGGCTAGAGAAGCACCTACCAAGGTTGAGTATTGTGTTATTTTTCACGGGTGGTGATTGCTTTGCTTCATTTCCTCCAGTTAGGTTATTCTTATATTTTGTGTATTTGTATATGTCAAAGTCTGTGTTTTGGGTATTATGTTAAAGTTATTGGTTATGGGATTGTTCTAGATATTACTAATGCTGGCTCCTTTTGTTATTGTGTTATATGTAAATTAAAGTAATTTGTAAGATTACCTGCCCCTTTGCTATATTCCCTCACCTCGAACCTGGGTAAATTTCCTTCAAAAGCTATACGATCATCTGTGTTTGTAAAGTGTCAGCTTGCCACCACTTGGGGCAACTTTGCATCTGTGGTTTGTGACAATGGGAACCCCCATCCCGTCCCCGGTGTGTGTGGACTCGCCATGTCAACTGATCTACACTAGGGAGAAAACGTCAGCTTTATAGGTTCTCTTTTCTTCATATTATTCTTCTTCTTCTTCTTCCCCCTCCTACGAGTCGTTTCCCTACACGCGGAGTGCATCTATACCGCGCGTTTTAACAGACTGTCTGAGGGGCTGTCGGTTTCCGAGGTCGTCTAACACACTCTTCCCAACTCGATAGCAGCTGGTGCGAAAGTTTTCATTAAAAATGGTGGCGGCCTTTCTTAAAAGTCCTCCCATAGAAAATGGAAATCCCCCCGCCTCGCGGGTGATGAAAATTGGAGTAGGGGTTGCACACCGTTATATCAGCCAGACCCCTCCTGCTTTAGGGGTTGAGAAAAGAGTTCGATGAACTCCTCCTCGGTGGGGGGATCGAAGGGGATCCTCATCGCCTTTGTTCCCTTCACAGAATGAATAACAGGGGTGGAGACACTGGTATTTATTGTTTCGGTCTGATATGAAGAGTGAAAAAGCAGTCATTGTGATTCGCGGGAATACCAGTTCCCGTCCTACCTGATCGCGCAACGTAATAGCTATACTTTCTAATTGGGAAATATTCAAATTTACATAGTTTATGTGTTGGGTTTTCATGAAATTTGCCTGGCTTCCACATATCAAGTATATTGAGTACTGGTACCAAACAAGGAGGGGCAAATCCTATCACAATAAGCGAGAATGCACGAAACACCTCCATCAGTACGCGGGAGGTTAACCCATGGTTGTGTTTGATGTGATAAGTGCCCTTTTGCCATTTTTTGCTGCTTCTTTGTCTGTACCGTTCCCTTTATGATACAAATTTTTAAAAAAGTGTGTGTCTAAAACCCCCAGTACCTCGGCTAGACGGCCCCGAGTGACAAAAAATATGGGTTTAATGGAGGACCCTGCCCTCCTTATTATCTTTGAACCGTTCGTAAAATTTACCCCTTTCCCCCAGCAGGAAAAAAAGTAAAATTATTATCTTCGTAAAAATTTTTTATATTAAAGTTCCCCCCAGTTTTCTTTTTAAAATTTTTAAAATGTCACTTTTAATTTTAAAAAACCTCAGTTAGTTTAGCGGAACAGAGGGGAAACGGAAGGTGAAAACCAGCCAAAGGAAAGGCGATAAAAACTGTGATCATTTTGGCGAACGTATGAAAAAAAAGTCAATCCCCCTCCTTTTTCAGCAGGTAACAATGAATAATAATGTTGGGGGCAATCAATCCCCTAAAGGGCCCTTTCATATTTAATGGGGGTTTTGGTGATGGGGTAAGAAACGGGTTTTTTTTTAAAAATCGGTTTTTCCCCCGGGGTCATGGGTAATAACGACAAGAATACTATCGTTCCCCCCCCATTTGTGTAAAAGATGAAGCCTTTTGAACACCAATCATTATTACCGGGGCGGGAAATGGAGAAAGCATGTTTGAGAGTTTCAAGTCGTCAAAAGTACTTCCCTTTTTAAAATGATCGAACCCCCTTTATGGTTATTTGGGAGCCCGACGAAAGTATTTTTAAAGTTTTTTATACGGGTGAGGTGAACCCCCCTTTCCCCCCCCCTTCCCAAAATGAAGGCGTCGGGGAATGGGGGAAAATTTATCCCCCCTTCCGTGACCGGGGTCACCACATCCCCCTCCACAAACAGGTAAACCAAAACCCCCTCCCCCGTGCGAGGAGTTGGGTGCCCTGCCGCCCCTCCATGACGATAATTAAAACCCAAAAGTAGCAATTCGGAACCAAACACCCAAAACTATGAAATTTTATCCCCGATAATCTAAAATTATTTTTCCCTTCCATTTAGGGGCGGGCCCGTTATAGAGGTCTAGGGTGTGTTTTAACCCCTCGCGGTTTGGGAATATGGCGAGGTGGAGCAAAAATTTGGGGATTATTTACAAATTACGTATTATAAGTATTACTATCTGCTTTTGTTTTTGCAGGGGGAAAATGATATTTTTAGGGGACAGGGAAAAATTTAAATAAACCCACTTTGGAATTTTGTGAGAAAAGGGAATGTTTTCGGTGATACAGGGTTTTTGGGAAATGAGAAAGGGGTGTTGGGGGAAAAAACATTTTCCTTTTTCCCCCGCTGGAGAGATAAAAATAATGTTCCCACGCGGAAACCGGAATATAGGTACCGCAAAACCCCTGAAAGGGAAAAAAATAACCAAAACTTTTCCCTTTTTTTGGTTTTCTTTTCTTTTTCTTTTCCTTTCCTCTTCGTCTCCTCGGTCGCCCATTTTAGAAAGGGTGACGTTGTTTTATGGAGTGATCAAATTTGGGTGCGATGGGGAGGTATTTCCTCCTCCCGTACACGCCGTTAAACCCACGACACCCCACACCCGCGGGTAGGATGACCTTGCGGATGTTGGGCAGGGAGTCCGTCAAGACTTGGGCTAATTTTTCCAGTGTGGCTTCAAAGAAACGGAGGCGATCTTTCTGCGTGTCGTGACGCAATCCGCTGACAAAGGCACGCTCTTGCGAACGTCCAATTTGGCTTTGGGCCACCCTGTTACGTTCAACGGGTTCGCCTATGCCAAACTGGGTAAAAAGTGCCACGATAGTGGGTCCTTTCATGTGAGGGGGAGGTTGGCCCACTTTTATCGTGCCAGGCTCTCCCCGGTCTTGTACCCGACAACGAGAAGGCGCCATACACATGGGACGTCTTTTGAGGTGAACGCTTCCGTACCCATATTGAAGGGGGAGGGACCAATCAATCAATCATTGGGGGCATACGCCGGGGGGCGCGTCGCCTCGCCCACCCTACGACGCCACTCCCGGGGGTCACCACGCGCGAGTTCCCATGCAGGCTCCTTTCCCATACCAAGCAGCTCTCGACAAGAAACATCAACTTGCCCCAGCCACGAGCCTTGTGGGCGCCCCCTTGGCCTCCTCCACGCCGGATTGTCTCTTACAGATACAACCCGATGGGAAGGATCGGTTTCAGGGTAGCGTGCCACATGCCCATATAGCCGAAGTTGGCGCTGACGGACTATGCAGGTAATAGGCCTCGATTCAGTCTCACGGTGCAATCGCTGATTTGACACGTAATCATCCCAGCGATACCCCATGATTCTGCGAAGACACTTATTACCAAAGGCATTGATTCGTCTCTTCGAGTCACTATTTAGTGTCCATGTCTCACAACCATAGAGTAAGACAGGGATCACAAGCGACTTGAAGATCCGGATCTTTGTCCTCCTGCACAGGTACCGACAACGCCAAATACTCCCGCTGAGCGAGTCCATAACACGGTGGGCTATGCCAATCCGTCGTAAGACTTCTTGACGTGACCCGCCGTCATTATGGACTGCGCTACCAAGGTATGTAAAACTTTCCAAGATCTCAATGTCCTCGCCACACGCATGAACAAACTGTACTGCTTCATCTAGTAAGTCTCCAAATACCTGGACCTTGGTCTTGAGCCAGGAGACCTCAAGTCCCAAAGGCTTTGCCTCCTCGTGCAGCGCCTCGAGAGCCATCACCAGGACCTCCAGCGACTCAGCAAAGATTACTGCATCATCGGCAAAAACAAGATCAGTGATCTTGGTGTTGCCGACGGATGCTCCACAATCACTTTGATCTACAACCTTGTCCAATACCCAGTCCATACAAGCGTTGAAAAGTGATGGGGCAAGGACGCACCCCTGCCTCACTCCTGTATTCACAGGAAAGAAGCTGGATACACCTGCCCCACAACCTGCCCCTCTCAGTCCCAGAATACAGACCAGTTATCAAACCAATAGTCCTTGCAGGAATCCCTCGAAGTCGCAGAAGATCCCAGAGTGACTCACGATGCACTGAGTCAAACGCCTTCTTGAGATCAACATAGGCTGCAAGCATCCCCTGTCGAAACTCACGTCGGCGTTCCACCAGGACACGAAGCGCTAGGATACGGTCCGTTGTTGACTTACCAGGCGTGAACCCAGACTGCTGAGGTCTCTGATGCTTCACCAGATGACTGCGAATTCGTGTCAGCAATAGATGGGCAAGCACCTTGCCTGGTACGCTGAGCAGTGTAATACCGCGGTAATTGTTGCAGTCCTGACGGTCCCCTTTCTCTTTCCAGATAGGGACGACCAGCCCCCTTTTCCAGTCAGGAGGAATGGTACCTGATTGCCACACGGCAGTCAGGACAGCATGCAACCCGCGGATCATGGCCTCACCCCAGCTTTGAGGAGCTCCGCACTGATATTACAAACACCAGCTGCCTTTCCACCCTTCAACTTTGCTACAGCCTCTCTGACTTCGTCAAGAGAGGGTGCGGTTTCGTCAATGGGAGGATCGGCATCCACTGCCTGTAACCAGTGGTGTGAAGCTGCTCAGTTGGAGGGTCCACCGTGAACAACTGCCCAAAGTACTCAGCCCAACGAGCATTGCCATCCATGTCGACACGAGGCGCCCATCTGCTGTTCGAATAGCACTCGCCCGAGAAGGAGACTTGGAACGGAGCTTCTTCAGGGCTCGGTAGGCGGGTCGGAGGTCATTAGCGTTCAAATGAACCTCGACATCCTCAGCGAGACTCCTGACATACCTCTCCTTGTCTCTCCTCAGGAGGGTTCTAGTCCGGCGTGACAGAGCCCTGTGCTGGTCCCGGTTCCCAGCCAGCCTGGCAGCGCGACTCTCCTCGATTTTCTCCAGCGTCTCCGTCGAGACAAAACCACGCTTGACCTCGGGCGCTCCCAATACACTCCTTGGCAGCCTGTAGAGTTTCACGTTTGAAGGTATCCCACAGTTCTACAGGATCCCCCGAGAGCACCGAGCACATCAAACGATTTGAGACTGCCACCGCATACTCATGAGCACATGTCAAGTCCTTCAGTTTCTCAAGATGAAACACAGTATGGTTACCTCTTGAGATTCTTCTGGACTTGACATGAAGCTTAAGTGTAGCAACAACAAGTCTGTGATCTGTTCCAAAGAACTCAGCACTCCGGTAAACCCTGCAGTTCTGGAGGATCCTCCAACGAGTACTAACGAGGATGTGGTCGATCTCCTTAGCTACCCCTCCGGCATTACTATACCATGTCCAGCGGTGCAGCTCTGGTCTCTGATACCAAGAACCTGCAATTCTCAACCTTCTGGACCTTGCAAAGTTCAGAAGCAGAGAACTGTTGGTGTTTCTGGTACCGGAGCCATGGGGACCAACACACAACTCGTAGCCATCGCTCACAGTGCCAGTAGTAGCATTAAAGTCGCCCAAGACAATGAGTGTGTCCCGAGGAGGACACTGGTCTAATACAGAGTCGAGTTTGGCGTAGAAACATCTCCTTCTCTTCAGTTTTACGCATCTCGGTAGGAGCGTACACTGCAACAAGAGACATGAAACCCAGAGTGTGTTTCATCCTCACCCGCATTATACGCTCATCAACCGGAGTAACCTCAACAACTGATGGCTGCAGTTTGCTGGAGATGCCTATAGCTACTCCCCGTACACGGTGACCATTGCTCATGCCGGACCAGTAGTAGGTGTAACCCCCACTGCTAGTCTCGCCACTACCAGGCCTCCTCGTCTCAGAGAGTCCCACTATATCCACCCTCAGCCTACTGAGCTCGCCCGATAGGAGAGGTAGTCGATGATCGTCTGAGAGGCTCAGAACGTTCCACGAGCCCACACGAAGAACCCTCCGCAGGTTGATCCCAGGAGTGATTCGACGGGCAGGCGCCGCCTCTGCACCGCCCCGGCCACCCCCATAAGAAAAAGTTGGGCTAGGGGGCCCTACCACTTGATTTAGAGTGCGGGATTCCCGAGGGCTTTGCCCCGCACTCGTCATAGGCAGACCCCTCCCCTGCGTCGGCATAGGAGGGGTTTGCATGGTCGGGCCCCCCGGCAAAACCGGGTCGGGGGCGCGATTATTGCGCCCCCGGCCTCTACCTCTTATTATGTTTGTGGCTAGTTTAGTTTTTACAGGGAAGGGTTTGCAACCACCCCCCCCCCCCAACCAATCTATGTCAGGGATTGGCCTTACTGCTCACCGTGGCCAGGGACGCAGAACCCCCTGTAGGGATTAACCCCAGGCTGCCCACTATTTAACCCATAGCTGGGACTATTTAACCCATAGCTGGGAGGGACCGGGAGGGACCCCGCTATCCCAAATGCACGATTCGATGTGCATTCGGTGGCGAAGACAATGAGAGTGTCCACCCCTCCAAACTTTTCGTGACTGACATATCCTACCTGGGTTTTCATGATGATGGTGTGTAGGGGACGGGATTAGGAGTTATATATACGCCGAAACGGCGGCGTAACGATGCGGTCGGCCGGCGCTCGGTGGGAGCCTTACCAAGGGCGCCGCCGTCGACCTAGAGAGCGACCGGCGCCGGGAAGCCCCGCGGCGAAACGGAGGAGGAGGAGGAGGAGGTATAACTTTCCCGAATGCGGTGGACATATGCTACTACTACTTCGTCCTCAGCTTGCTGGCCGGGGAATTATATCCCATCCATCTCACTTTTCCTCCACCACCACTCTGAATACTCGTTGCCAGCTGTGTTCGAATACTTCTATTCTTAATAAAGGCATTTCGAATCCCTGCTACGGTAAGTAATAGTTTAACGTCAGGTAAAATATCGTTATCTAATTTTCCTTGGTTTAGCGAGAATTTATGAAGTAATTGAATGATGTTAATTTTACTAAATGGTGACAACAGATCACCCCTTTCGTTCCACACCACTTTGTCTTTAAACATAGACAGAAGGGACTCGATATATTCTTTACTGCTCGGTTTAATATAGATGTGTAGTAATGACGACAAGTCTGGACTTGAAGTCTTTTCCGGTGGTGGTGGTGGTGGAATCATCTTTTTGTTGTTGTTGTATTTCTCCACCCAGGCCGGGGAACGATACATAACTCTTTCATATATTAGTTTTGATAAAAGGGCGCTGGCGAGTGGGAGCAGCAGACTTAATATAGTCCCCACGTTGCTACGCAGAATGAATTTTTTCGATGCAAAGGTTTTTTTTTCTGAATTATTCTGATATCTCTTCGTATTTTAGCGACTCACCGATTACGCGAGGGNGCCCTTAATTAATTTACATTAATACTTAAAATCAAATGACTGTGGGAGTTTCTTAGCTGAAGATCTCTCTCTCTCTCTCTCTCTCTCTCTCTCTCTCTCTCTCTCTTCTCTCTCTCTCTCTCTCTCTCTCTCTCTCTCTCTCTCTCTCTCTCTCTCTCTCTCTCTCTCTCTCTCTCTCTCATCTCACACCTTCCACGTTCCACTTACTGGTTAGGTCAACTCTACTCTTACTATGTACTACTTTATAAGTTTATACTACCTACCATCCCTCCTCCTTTAATTATCTCTCTCTCTCTCTCTCTCCATCCCTTCCACCTTCCCTATCCTCCCTCCTTCCCTCACCCCATCCCTCTCTCCGTCCCTCCCGCCAAGACAGGCGTTCTCTGCCTCTCTTCCCCCCTCCTCGCCCTCTTAATAATTATATTGACGTCACGTCCCCCTGCGCGGCGAGGGGGTGGTGAAGCTACCTCTCTTATTCTCTTTACCTTGATATAACCATGGCCTGGGTCTTCTCGGCAACAAACTTGACTTGCCACCCTCTTCCCCAGGCTGTGATGTCACCAAGTTGACAGTTGGTGGCATCTATCACGTTCCCAGTCTCCTCTCTGGTGTAGGTGTGGGACACGGTGCAGTCGTCAGCATAGGCAGACGCCACAAGGAGGCTTTGGAGGAGGTCATTGAAGTAAATGTTCCACAGGATGGGGCCCAGGACCGATCCCTGTGGAACGGAAGCCTCCACCGGGTATGTGGCTGACGTGCTCCCATTCACCACCACCCTCAGACTCCGGCTGTGCAGGTAGCTCGAGAACAGTGCCAACAGGTGTCCCGTGATGCCAAGCTGTTCGAGCTTTGCCAGGAGGCCCTTGTACCACACACAGTCAAAGGCCCCGGCGATGTCCAGGGCAATCACCAACCATGGGCGGCCAGAATCCAGGGAGTCCTGCCATGATTTGGAGAGCAGGAGAAGCAGGTCCGAGGCGGAGCGCCCCTTCCTAAATCCGTACTGTCTAGGGGACATCAGGTGGTGCTCCTCTAGGTGGCGGGTCAGTTGCTCTGCAATAATCCTTTCTAAGATCTTGCTGACAACTGACAGGAGCGAGATTGGACGATAGTTGGCTGGATCAGTCCTCTCCTTTTTCTTGTGTACGGGCGTGACACGAGCCTCCTTCCACAGGCTTGGCCAGGCACCCGTTTGGAGGCACTGCTGAAAGATGTGCGTGAGGGGCCTTGTCAGCTCATCTGCACTGTGCTTGAGCAGGAAGGGACTCATACCATCAGGCCCAGGCGCCTTTTTGGTGTTGACGGTACGCAGGAGGCGGGCCACGGTGTCCCCCGTGACCACCGGGCTGTCCAGGCCCAAGTGACACATACGGGTGAGGCGAGGTGGCTGCCTCTCAGGGTCCTGTGTCGTCATCTTCCTGCTGAAGTGCGTCGCCAGGAGGTCTGCCTTCTCCTGGTTTTTTTTACCACCCAGTCTCCTGCTGGTGTGATGAGGGGTGGGATCCTCTCCTGGGTGACGGTGCCATGTCTCTCCTTCACCAAGGACCACCATTGCTTGGGGTCAACTTGATTGGAGGCTAGTTTCCTCCTGACGTCATTTTCCCACCTGTTCCTGGCCCATGAAGCTGTCCTGGTCATGGCCATACAGGCGGCGCGGTGTAGGGCCTTGTTCCGCTGTGTGGGGCGGTGCTATAGGCGCACCCAGGCCTTGTATTTATCCTCCGCGGCAAGGCGACACCTGAAACCGAACCACGGCTGGTCTCGCGGCTCAGCCTCGTACACCCTATGTGGGACGTGTTGGTCCCGCGCGGCAAGGAGAATGGCGGTGAAGGTGGCCACATTGTGATCCACGTCACCGCAGAGCGCGGCGGCTCAGTCAGTCGGCCGATTCTTTAAACGTGGACTTCGGCTAACCTAAGACTAACCGCGGCTTTAGACAGGCATTTCCGTTTTCTAAACATTTTCCGGGGGGGATTAGTCTTAAGTTGGTCTAAAACTAACGAGAATAGTATTGGAAATGTTAGACACCCAGGACCCTGTCCAACACTTGAGTCTAATGATATTTACGATACTATGCAAATGCCCATGCTAAGACAAATTAGCGGTATTGTCAATATTCAGTTTGGCAAAATATGAGCGTATACATGCGTCTACTGCAGATTATGAAGCATCTGAAATATTTTTTTAAAGACCGCGTTTGGCGCCCTACGAAATCTGGGTTTGTTTATCTCTCCTCGCCCGCCGAGTCCAGACTATCAGCAATATAATAGTCACTCACTTATACGACTATACAGCAGCACTTGCATTTAATTAATGGAAACAGAGGAGACATTTATTCTCTTTTTGGTCATAATAGTCTAGTCTACGCTAACAGCGGTTCCTTACATCCCTCTACGGGGAGGCCACGGCAGAAGTCTCTCATTTCCACACATCTATCCACCTCGGCAGGGATGCTCGAAAATCCCTCATAAGGGACAACTTACGAGTGTATTATGGCTACAATAACCTTACGAGGGTGGGCTGAGGGAGATGCCCGTACCGAGCCGTCACCGACCTCTTTCGGAAATCGTCCCGCGGACGCTTATTTAACCTAAATAACTACAAAACTTAACACAAACCTATCATAAACCTTACCTAACCTAAACCAGACCTAAACATAACTTAACCTAAACCTAAAAACTATGTTTGTCGGTGTTGAGCTAAGATCGGCTGATTTCCGAAATAGGGCCGATTTTAGCTCACTATCCCCAGAATGTTACGATAATACATAGCTGCCACATTAGCCTTTCAGCGTAATATTCTCCCACTGATTACTACAGAGACGTACCCAGGGTATACCTTGATGCGCTGATCATAGGTTCGAGTCTTGCGTGCCCGAAATTAGTATCTATAGACCACTGCTAGCCCGCGCCGTACGTATGCCGTATCCGTGGCCCTGGCGGTACTCTGTTATAGTGGACGAGAACTGCGCGTTCGCTCTTTAGGTCAGACAAGACACACGGGGGGGGCTAACACCTCACTATGACACACGTGACACTTGTGTGCAGGGATAGTATAACTTTATAATATCCTTGCTTGTGTCTATACGTGCGTGTGTACTAGTACGTCAGACATTTGATACCACCACCACCACCGGATCATTATTGCGGCCAAACTTGTATGATGAACTATACGTTTTGATTCAAGAAGTCGACCGATATATATATATATTTAATATATAGGTTTGCCCTGATATGAATTTCAACTATCAAACTATCAACTATCAACTAGCGATTAAGGCATCATTAGTTGTGCAACTAAATAATAACTATAACATGACCATGACAATCTTTACTCCCGATAATGGGAAGAGCTATGAAGATCAAGGAAAATGTGGGTAAAAAAGTGAATAAATGAAGAATATAGGTTCATATATGGTATGGTGTGTTTTGTTGTTCTCGGTAGCAGGGCGCGGAGACAAATGCCTCTTCCGCTCTCCGTCCCCCAATATATGATCTCCTTGGTTCAGGGCTGCCAACCCAAGCGCAGTCGTGGATCAACATAAGACCATGTTAGCTCTCGCTGCTGGCGTCTAAAGCACGCGTTCTTGGCATTGGTACTACTTGAGTCTAACATGGAAGCTCCACGTTAGACTCTCCCTAGTCCATGTTTAAAAAAGCGGCCGAGTGTCAGACAGGACGCGCTTGATGGCCAGCCAGTCAGCTCTATCCCACAGCCAAATGACCCGCTGGCATGTTTCCTCACTGGCGGGGTCTAGGCCAATGTGGGAGAGCACTGCGTTATGATCAGAGCTGCCAACTCTGTTCAGCTGGCTGCACTGCACTGAGTCTGCAGGAAGATCATTGAGCACGGTCCAGAGAGCCACCTCGTACGTGTGTGGGGAAGGTGACGTGATTGATGAGCCCATGGACCACTGTGAACTCTGTGAAGGCCCTTTTCACCAAGTGCTGATTCAGGTCGCCCACGATAACGCTGTTCTGGCAGTCGCGGGTGGCCATGATGGTGTCCAGCTAGCTGGTCGGTGAGGAAGGCGAAGGGCGCTGCGCCGTGCCATTGTGGGCGATAAAGGGCGCATAACAAACAATACAGCACTTTTGTCTGAGGAGAAGGCGGAAGAACGTCGCTTCTATCTCCTCGGGGACTGGGACAGGCAGTAACTGAAGCTGCAGTCCCTCGCGGTGACACACAGCTACACCGCCGCCCTGTCCGGTGCCTCGATCACGCCGCATCCAGTGACAATAGCCCGGGATTCTGTCACATGATGTCACACACTCATCAGTCAGTAACGTCTCGACGGCCACCACGACGTCAGCTTTGTTCCTGAGGACGGTGTGTGTTAGCTCGCCGACATTCGTCCTGAAGCCGCGAACATTGGCAGACAGGATCTTGAGGCCAGCGTGTGCCATTCCATGCTCTTAGCGATGGTATGGGGAGGCGGCAGCAGCGTAAGGCAATGGTGTAAGCACCTGTGGGTGATGCTGTGACTGTGAGTGTGAGTGGGCTGGGGAGGATCGGGATTCGTTCAGTGAACAGGGCCCTGAAGAGTCGTTCCTGCCTTGCTTCAGCTGCGCGAGTGAAACAATTGTCTGCAGTATGTCCTGAACGCAGACAATGCTCACAGCTTAGGCTTCGTCTTTCCTTAGCCAGCCGTTTACGGCAAAGGTCGCGAATATGACCCCTTTTCTCGTAGTATTCACAGACGATGGCGGTGCAGTGTTGTCTGGTGTGACATCGCTGAAGGCACTTTCCACAATGCGGAAGATTTTGTACGTCCCGGGAGTGAGTGGTGGTGGAGTCGTAGTTTGTGGCGGCGAGTCTAGTTGTTGCCGCTATTACTGTAACGGCGCCTCCTCTCTCTCTCTCTCTCTCTTCTCTCTCTCTCTCTCTCTCTCTCTCTCTCTCTCTCTCTCTCTCTCTCTCTCTCTCTCTCTCTCGCTCTCGCTCTCTCATTCTTTTTTTTTTATCTTATCTCCCTCGCCTTTATATGTACGTACAATGCCTGACTCACTAACTCGCTCAGTCCTGCGCCAAGCAGTTCACTCAATATTTATTAACACTGAGGCAGTTTTTACAAAAGCCACGACCCGAAGAAAAGCAATATCAGTAGTGACCTTTGCTATTCTTGTATTTTATGTGTCTTTTCACCATGGCAACTGCGGCTTTGCATCAGTATTATCATTATGCAGCATATGTATTTCTTTGTTCGTGTGTCACGCAGCTTTTGCCATTTATTTATTATTTTTGTTCTTTGTTATGTACTATATTGTGTGGGGAGGTTATTATTATTGTTGTTTTTAGCGGTACTTCTAAAATTATCATAGTTATTATTATTATTATTATTGCTATTAACATCATTATTACCATCATCATTAATATCGTCATTATTATTAGTATTAGTAGTATAGTTCTTATGGTAATTATTACCATAGTTTTAGTTTTTATCAGTTGTATTATTGAACTAATTGTTAATAATATGAATAATATTCATAATGATAATAATGATATTATTTGACCCGAAGTCATACACAATGAAGCTAAACAGAAGACACATACATAATTACTTAGGTTGAATACAAAAAAAGAATGAGGAAATTAACATTAAGTACTAATACAAATATAATATAATATAATATACATGGGAGCATTATGTACACTGCTGTACAGCTGCGCTTCCCTTCATTTTGTACAAACAGCAGGCTCGGCCACAGTGAGCCACTCCTGTTGTATATATTATTGTTAGCATTGTCATTACTAGCATTATTATTATAGTTATCATTTTATTTATAAATTTATATAAATTTATTATTATTGTAATTATTATTATAATTTTCATTAGTATTATATTGCTGATTATCACTTATTATTTATATTATCATCGTTATCATTATCACTGTCATTAATACATTTGTTATTATCATTATTTTTATGTTGTTTTTGCTCTGTAAACCATGTAGTGCCTTATATTATTTTTCAGTTTTACTTTGCATTTACGGTTTTTCATGCTAGTAATTATGTTATTTATAATAATGACAATAATACTGATGATAATAATGATACTCATAATAGTATTATTAATAATAAGCAGAAGAAGAATACTTCTACAATAGTCCGGCAGCCACCAGGCTCAACCTTGTTTTAGGGTCTTAAAGTAATCGTCCAGACCATTTCATCATTCCTGATTTAATGCAATCAAATCATAGCCATTAACGAGTATATCAACAACACGTCGTCACTTTTTGTATCCAGTCGGCCGTTTTTAAATAATCCGCAATCAAAATCTGCAAATTCCCCGAGTTTTCAAAACGCTCTCAAGGTTTGAAGACGCTCAGGCTCAGGCTCGGTGACGTAGCATCAGGGAGGCTCATCTTCCCGCGCTGATCAGAGAGGCATGTAAACACAGAGATAAATATAGTACTTGAAGATATTTGGGTGTTTCTGATAGATTTTTTTTGCTATATGCCACATGCATGCATCCTTTATGGGTGCAGCAAGACAGCTGTGCCTTTCGAGAAAAGTTTGCACACGGAAAGGAGTGGCGTGTGTAGGGTGATACACGCCTATAGTGTGTTGGGGCGAGCAGTTGTGTTGAGAAACGGTGTGTAGTGAGGGTACACAGCGGTTACACTGCCAAGTGTAGGACCTCCAACACCATACCAGACCAGGTGGCCCTATTAGACAGGGACGCCAGGACTGGCAGCAGCGGTTGGACCACCACGACTGTGAGGCTTTGCCTCTTAACAAAGACCAAGTAAGCCTTCACCTCACCTTGTGGTGAGAGACCCTGGGCCTGTGGTGGTGTGGCTGTCACACTTTCTGCCTTCCCGCCCGCATATTTTCCAACTCTATGCTGTAGTTAATGCTAGTATGTGGTTTCCGAGTAATGACGTTTGACTGTAGCTCCAAAAACTAACCATAGGATTTTCTCGAAAGTACCTTCATTGTGATTCCCACACACATGGTTTAACCTAATTACCAATCCATGTTTTGGGAAGTGCCAGGTCCTCCTGCTGAACCTCAGGCTCTGCTAACACCTGTTCATCCACCTCGTACTCGGGCTCAAACATATAGGATCCCATGACAATCTGAGGTTCGTTTTCCTCATAGTATACGCGACCAGCGTCATTTCTTTCGGTGTCAGATTGAGCATCGTACTCTAGATCTGTCACAGCGACAGATTCACTGTCTGACACCGAAGTACAATCGCTCATCATAACATTTGCCGACAGGTGTCAGACAGAGTGTCTGCGGGCGTCCCTGTTCTGACGTCATCAATAACAGTCGTAGCCCTGTTGGAGGGAAGATTTTTTTTTTCGCGCGCTTTTTACAAAAGTCGTGTTTTTACGGAAATGAGGCCTGGAAATCAATTATTTTTGGTGGATTAGGTGTTTTGAATGCACATTCAACATAATTCGGCAAAAAAAAATTGGGTCTGGACGATTACTTTAAGGTTTTTTTTTTGTGGATTTTGTTTGCCCATATATCCAGTTTGAAAAATATCTTGGTTGGCTCGCTGTCAACCTTGGGCAATTTGAGATAATTAGCATAAAACAAAATGGCCGCCAAGGAAATATCAAAATACATAATATACCATAATTCCCTTACAAATTGACATAACCGGTCAACCAATACATGGATTCCAGGGTATTTTGACCCAGAAAATTTATTTCTGGTATTTTCATATCCAAAATGACCACCATTTTCAAAATGGCTGCCTTTTTTTCTTCTTTTTTTTGTGAATTTTTATACTTATACTAGTATATAAGAAACTTGTTCTTGTTCACTTGTTCAACATGAAAGTAATAAAGATTGACAGTTATTTTTGTCAGATCGTTTTGAGTCCTCAATTTCTTATGGGCATAAATGCATAATTCTTGAGGTAATTAGTAATCATCCTCATCATCCTCATCAACTGCTGTTCGTGTTTGATCATTGCAACATTCAATGGAGGATTGACAAGCAAAAAACATTGTGCATGGTAGCCTCGACTTGTTACATGCGCATCTTGAGGACTTACATGGCTGTTTACTTGAACATGTGCATCTTATCAACTTTAGTATATGATTCGGTGCTAGCTGAACATTGGTAGGGACTGTTGTAGGCAGCAGTGACTTTGTTCTGCTTTCTTTGATCCATCCATAACTTGTGGGTTCCAAATCTGGTGGATCTAGTTGCAGGGCATTCTTCCATATGCATGTTTGCAGATGAGCCCGCTTGACATTCTCAATGAAGGCCTCTGTAGTAGGTGGAAGAGAACATAACTTGGGAGTAACTGTTGCTCCCGACTTCCCCGTTCTTGAAGTCCACACACTTACTCTGGCCTCAGACATAGAATTGGTCTTTGATTGTCCATAACAGGAAGCTATGAATTTTGTTGCCTGTTCCAACACCTCAGGCCAGTTAGCCTCAGCATTACCTATCATATCCAGACTCAGACCTGTTTTCAGTACTTTCAACATCTTTCCTTTTCCTATACCAAAACATGCTGCCACTGTATCACATCCAGTAAGAGCATGACCTGCCAATATTGCTGGAATTATGTTCTGATGTTTCTTTACAGTGGCCTGGATATCAACAACAGTTCTCTCTTTTACAGGTGATTCCATAAACATTGGTGTTTGTATGCCTTGTTCCAGGTAATGATAAAGAAGAAGTGCATAAACATCTATATCATCTGCAAGAACAGTGACAGGTTGCTGCTGAGCTACAGCAACTGTTATAGCCTGCTGCACAATGATGTTATCAGCTTCTTCATGAGTGGTTGCCATGTCAGCTCTTTCTACAACTGTACCACTGCAACTTACTTCTACAGGTGTTTTGTCCTGACCTGTTATCATAAGTTTGTGCTTTGTTGTATTCTTCTGAATGAAATCTGTGTCATTCAGAATGTTGTCGCAAATAATATTGATCAATTGCTTCTTGTTTTCTGTCATTGTAAGGGCAAGCTTCTGAGAAGGCAGAGGCGCTGTGGGACTTAACTTAAATACGCGGCAGCCTTCATTCCCTCTACAGGTCCTTGTAGAACATTTTGTAGGCAAAGGCCGAGGGTTTATGACAGAAAATTTCAATTTCTCTATTTTCCAATAGAAAAACGATTTTTTTCGCGCGCGCTCACCCACGATCTTGTCCACGCGAACTGGATTCGTAATCGCCAGTGTGTATGCACGTCTGTGTGTGTCCTTCACCCATGGTCTTGTCCACGCGAGCCGGACAGCTTCACCCTCCCGGTGCGAGCTTGGAGCTCATTATTACCGATCTAAGGGTAATGTTGGGACCTCACACACCACACACCCCAATCTTTTTGCTCAAGGGGGACAGTAACCGCCCGAATTTCTCAGTGGAAAAATCCCCGGGAATGAGTAGGGGCCGGGCATCGAACGCCAGACCAGAGAATGATTCCGGGCGCTCTAACCCACCAAGCCGTTCAGGCGGTGTTACGTATAGTGTGTGTGTGTGTGTTTGTGTGTATTCATCTAATTGTATTTTACAGGGCCTGAGCTACACTCGTATGGCCCCGTCTCCATATCTACATTTTATCCTTCCTTAGTGCTTAGTGTTGGCCGAAACCACCATCCCGGGAGGCGGGTCACAAAACTCCGGGTAACACCCGGTACCCATTCACTGCTGGGTGGACAGGGGCTCGGGTTTTAAGAAGACCGCCCATCTCTCTTCGCTCCGCCCGGGGATCGAACCCGGGACTTCTTGGTTGTGAACCGAGCGTGCAACCACTACCCTACGGAGTACCTGTAGTGTGTGTGGTGTGTGTGTGTGTGGCGAGGTCCGCGACATCTGGTGCTGAAGGTCACATTAATTTATTACAGCCAGGTGAGCCTCACTCCTAATGGGCCCGTTTGTTCCTCCCGGAATATGAAAACGAGGCTCAGTGGTTGCGGGTTTTGGCCCCCACCTTTTATTGTGGTAGTGTTGGTGATTTAAAGTTTTATGGTGATAATGATGGTGGGGTCCTGGTGGTGGTGTAACATGATGACATATGGGTGGTAATGGAGGCAATGGAATGGTAGTGGCAGTGGTAGTGGCTATGGACCTAAGGTGACGGTGATGGGGACGGTGGTAATGGTTGTATGTACATTAGAGAGGTGATGGTGTGAGGGATAATGATGATGTTTATAATGGTAAGGGTGGAGATGGTAGTCTTGATGTGATGGTAATGGCTGTGTTGTAGAAGTAAGTAGTTGTTATGATGGTGGTGGTAATGGTGATGACTGATGATGGTGATGGTGGCGGTTGTGGTGCCCTTGTCGTTGTGATCATCTTCATATCGAAAAATATCGTGGTTTACAATCAGATATGAAAATTCATGTTATTTTCTCTGCTTTAAATGTTTTTACAAATTAGATAGTATTATTTTTTCAAATTACTAGAATTTTCTCGTCATGGACTTGCAAGATAATTGTTAAAGTAATCGTCCAGACCATTTCATCATTCCTGATTTAATGCAGTCAAAATATAGCATGAGTATATCAGACGACGGACCACGGCTCGGTGACGTCACAGCAGGAAGCCTCCCAGCCCTGCCTTGATACAAATACACGGAGACTCAGAAAAAAATATAGTACTTGAAGAATTTTGGGTGTTTCTGATAGATTTTTTTTGCGATATGGCATATACTTGCATCCTTCATGGGTACCACGTTCATGCTTGTGATCCCTGTCTTACTCTATGGTTGTGAGACATGGACACTAAATAGTGACTTGAAGAGACGAATCAATGCCTTTGGTAATAAGTGTCTTCGCAGAATCATGGGGTATCGCTGGGATGATTACGTGTCAAATCAGTGATTGCACCGTGAGACTGAATCGAGGCCTATTACCTGCATAGTCCGTCAGCGCCAACTTCGGCTATATGGGCATGTGGCACGCTACCCTGAAACCGATCCTTCCCATCGGGTTGTATCTGTAAGAGACAATCCGGCGTGGAGGAGGCCAAGGGGGTGCCCACAAGGCTCGTGGCTGGGGCAAGTTGATGTTTCTTGTCGAGAGCTACTTGGTATGGGAAAGGAGCCTGCATGGGAACTCGCGCGTGGTGACCCCCGGGAGTGGCGTCGTAGGGTGGGCGAGGCGACGCCTCGGCGTATGCCCCCAATGATTGATGATTGATTCATGGGTACAGCAAGAAAGCTGTACCTTTCCAGAGAGCTTAGCACCCATTTCCGACC
The DNA here is from genome assembly GCA_016584305.1 of Chionoecetes opilio. NCBI lineage: Eukaryota > Metazoa > Arthropoda > Malacostraca > Decapoda > Majidae > Chionoecetes > Chionoecetes opilio. The sequence continues at coordinate 13,346 of JACEEZ010019605.1, read as the reverse complement.
TATTTGGCCAGGTTATGTGTGTGCAGCGCCGGTGAGTGGCGGGTGAGAGTCCCGGGGTGTGAAGCACATTGTCTAGACGCGCGCCTCTCACCCGCCACTCACCGGCGCTGCACACACATAACCTGGCCAAATAGGTCGGACATGGGTGCTAAGCTCTCTGGAAAGGCACAGCTTTCTTGCTGTATCCATGAAGGATGCAAGTATATGCCATATCGCAAAAAAAAAATATCAGAAACACCCAAAATTCATCAAGTACTATATTTTTTTCTGAGTCTCCGTGTATTTGTATCAGGGCAGGGCTGGGAGGCTTCCTGCTGTGACGTCACCAGCATGTTTCCCGCCACGGCTGGAATGGAGCTGTTATTTTTCCCGCGCTTTTTACAAAAGTCATGTTTTTAGGGAAATAAGGCGTGGAAATGAATTATTTTTTGTGGATTAGGTATTTTGAATGAACATTCAACATAATTATGCAAAGAAAAAATGGGTCTGGACGATTACTTTAAGACACGGAAGTAAAATTTGTTCATTATGCCTTTAGTGCGGGAAAAAAAGAACATATCTTTAACGTGACATTTTCAATTTAACTGAGAATTATGGACTTTCACGTATTCATAAACAAATTCATATTTCATTATTGTTGCTCGTCCAATGAACTTACCTTAGGATTTATTCACTTATATTTTCACAACAAATGTTTGAGTAGTCCGAGTGCTTTACGATATTATTTTTTTCATTTTTATATAACACAGATTCATAAACAAAACATTTTCCCCTCACTGAGCTTATGATAATAATATCGAAAATATTTTAGTAGAGGAAATATAGCATATGCACGAAATGAAGAAATTTATACGCAGTGAATGCCAATACTATGTGCTATTCAACATTTTTATTATGTTTTGCTGATATGATGATCATTATTTATTAATTACATTAATTAATATAATTACTACGTTTTGTTTTCTTATAATACTCTACTTTATAATTGACAATATTGTATAGCAAAAGTAAGTTACAACCTACGATGTAAATGTCCCCTAAACGTACGCTATAGTGTAAACGTACCGGTAGACCGCACGCTATAGTAGCACCCAAATGTGTCCCCTCACTCACCTCACCTCACCTTTTCACCTAAACACACGCACATCTTTCTACCTGAGCACACATCACTAACACGCTAATTATCCTCACCTGCAGCTGCTCCTTGCCGCCCCATCACCCTACCTTTCCTCCCCTCCCGCTCCTCGCCCTCCCGTTTATACTAATCCTCCCCCATTCTCTCCTTGAATTACTTCCCCCTCCCCCACCTCTCTCTCTCTCTCTCTCTCTCTCTCTCTCTCTCTATCTCTATCTCTATCTCTCTCTCTCTCTCTCTCTCTCTCTCCCTCTCTCTCTCTGCCCGTCAGGGTGGCAAGGTTGGTAGAGACGTGAGCTCGCAATGTGCAGCGTCCCTGTGCATTCGGTCAGCGGTTCGAGTCCGCCTAGTTCGTGCTGACGTGGCGGCGCTTTGTATAGTCAATAACCTTGTAGTTGGTACTTGCAAAGTGTCTAGATAGGATGAAAATCTTATCTTCTCTCTCTCTCTCTCTCTCTCTCTCTCTCTCTCTCTCTCTCTCTCTCTCTCTCTCTCTCTCTCTCTCTCTCTCTCTCTCTCTCTCTCTCTCTCTCTCTCTCTCTCTCTCTCTCTCCTCTCTCTCTCTCTCTCTTTTATCTCTTTTATCTCTTGTTTCTAATTTAACAAACAGTGAGAAAACAAACAAAGGAATGCTCTCATCTTTATTGCCCGGCGAACGACTTCCCTTTTAGCATGCATGTAGACCTGCATTTCTTAATCTGCGCCCTCCATCCTCTTCCGTCTCTTTTACATATTTCCCTTCCATATTCTCCCTCCTCTCCATCTCCATTCAAGCCCCTCCTCATCATATCATCTCATCTCCTTATCCCCGCTTCTATCATCTCCCCCACCAACAACAGTGTAAAGGCTGATTCACACTGGCGTTTTTTCGGCATTTTTATAGGACGAGAAGTCGGTCTCTTGGGGGCTAGTGCGGAGATTACGTTCACACACGCAATTCGTTTCGATCGACAAATCTTCTTCTTCTTCTCTGTACTTTTCTGTAGTATCGCTTTGTAGGTCTCTGTCAAGCTNGCTTCTTTTTTTTGTCAGGAAAGGGGCAAGTTTCTGAGAGGCGAGGCCTGTGGGACTTAACTTAAATACGGGGCAGCCTTACCCCTCTACAGTCCTTGTAAAAACATTTTGTGGGCAAAGGCCGAGGGTTTATGACAGAAAATTTCAATTTCTCTATTTTCCTATAGAAAAACGATTTTTTTCGCGCGCGCTCACCCACGATCTTGTCCACGCGAACTGGATTCGTAATCGCCAGTGTGTATGCACGTCTGTGTGTGTCCTTCACCCATGGTCTTGTCCACGCGAGCCGGACAGCTTCACCCTCCCGGTGCGAGCTTGGAGCTCATTATTACCGATCTAAGGGTAATGTTGGGACCTCACACACCACACACCCCAATCTTTTTGCTCAAGGGGACAGTAACCGCCCGAATTTCTCGTGGAAAAATCCCCGGGAATGAGTAGGGGCCGGCATCGAACGCCAGACCAGAGAATGATTCCGGGCGCTCTAACCCACCAAGCCGTTCAGGCGGTGTTACGTATAGTGGTGTGTGTGTGTGTGTGTGTGTGTGTGTGTGTGTGTGTGTTTGTGTGTATTCATCTAATTGTATTTTACAGGGCCTGAGCTACACTCGTATGCCCCGTCTCCATATCTACATTTTATCCTTCCTTAGTGCTTAGTGTTGGCCGAAACCACCATCCCGGGAGGCGGGTCACAAAACTCCGGGTAACACCCGTACCCATTCACTGCTGGGTGGACAGGGGCTCGGGTTTTAAGAAGACCGCCCATCTCTCTTCGCTCCGCCCGGGGATCGAACCCGGACTTCTTGGTTGTGAACCGAGCGTGCAACCACTACCCTACGGAGTACCTGTAGTGTGTGTGGTGTGTGTGTGTGTGGGCGAGGTCCGCGACATCTGGTGCTGAAGGTCACATTAATTTATTACAGCCAGGTGAGCCTCACTCCTAATGGGCCCGTTTGTTCCTCCCGGAATATGAAAACGAGGCTCAGTGGTTTGCGGGTTTTGGCCTCCCACCTTTTATTGTGGTAGTGTTGGTGATTTAAAGTTTTATGGTGATAATGATGGTGGGTCCTGGTGGTGGTGTAACATGATGACATATGGGTGGTAATGGAGGCAATGGAATGGTAGTGGCAGTGGTAGTGGCTATGGACCTAAGGTGACGGTGATGGGACGGTGTAATGGTTGTATGTACATTAGAGAGGTGATGGTGTGAGGGATAATGATGATGTTTATAATGGTGAAGGTGAGATGGTAGTCTTAATGTGATGGGTAATGGCTGTGTTGTAGAATTAAGTAGTTGTTATGATGGTGGTGGTAATGGTGATGACTGATGATGGTGATGGTGCGGTTGTGGTGCCCTTGTCGTTGTGATCATCTTCATATCGAAAAATATCGTGGTTTACAATCAGATATGAAAATTCATGTTATTTTCTCTGCTTTAAATGTTTTTACAAATTAGATAGTATTATTTTTTCAAATTACTAGAATTTTCTCGTCATGGACTTGCAAGATAATTGTTAAAGTAATCGTCCAGACCATTTCATCATTCCTGATTTAATGCAGTCAAAATATAGCATGAGTATATCAACAATATGTTGTCACTTTTTGCATCCAGTCACCCGTTTTTAAATGATCCGCATTCAAAATCTGAAAATTCCCTCAGCTCTCAAAACACAACTGATGACCAGCAGACGACGGACCACGGCTCGGTGACGTCACAGCAGGAAGCCTCCCAGCCCTGCCTTGATACAAATACACGGAGACTCAGAAAAAAATATAGTACTTGAAGAATTTTGGGTGTTTCTGATAGATTTTTTTTGCGATATGGCATATACTTGCATCCTTCATGGGTACCACGTTCATGCTTGTGATCCCTGTCTTACTCTATGGTTGTGAGACATGGACACTAAATAAGTGACTTAAAGAGACGAATCATGCCTTTGGTAATAAGTGTCTTCGCAGAATCATGGGGTATCGCTGGGATGATTACGTGTCAAATCAGTGATTGCACCGTGAGACTGAATCGAGGCCTATTACCTGCATAGTCCGTCAGCGCCAACTTCGGCTATATGGGCATGTGGCACGCTACCCTGAAACCGATCCTTCCCATCGGGTTGTATCTGTAAGAGACAATCCGGCGTGGAGGAGGCCAAGGGGGCGCCCACAAGGCTCGTGGCTGGGGCAAGTTGATGTTTCTTGTCGAGAGCTACTTGGTATGGGAAAGGAGCCTGCATGGGAACTCGCGCGTGGTGACCCCCGGGAGTGGCGTCGTAGGGTGGGCGAGGCGACGCCTCGGCGTATGCCCCCAATGATTGATGATTGATTTATGGGTACAGCAAGAAAGCTGTACCTTTCCAGAGAGCTTAGCACCCATTTCCGACCTATTTGGCCAGGTTATGTGTGTGCAGCGCCGGTGAGTAGCGGGTGAGAGTCCCTGGGTGTGAAGCACATTGTCTAGCCGCGCGCCTCTCACCCGCCACTCACCGGCGCTGCACACACATAACCTGGCCAAATAGGTCGGACATGGGTGCTAAGCTCTCTGGAAAGGCACAGCTTTCTTGCTGTACCCATGAAGGATGCAAGTATATGCCATATCGCAAAAAAAAATTATCAAAACCCCAAAATTCATCAAGTACTATATTTTTTTCTGAGTCTCCGTGTATTTGTATCAGGGCAGGGCTGGGAGGCTTCCTGCTGTGACGTCACCAGCATGTTTCCCGCCACGGCTGAAATGGAGCTGTTATTTTTCCCGCGCTTTTTACAAAAGTCATGTTTTTAGGGAAATAAGGCGTGGAAATTAATTATTTTTTGTGGATTAGGTATTTTGAATGAACATTCAACATAATTATGCAAAGAAAAAATGGGTCTGGACGATTACTTTAAGACACGGAAGTAAAATTTGTTCATTATGCCTTTAGTGCGGGAAAAAAAGAACATATCTTTAACGTGACATTTTCAATTTAACTGAGAATTATGGACTTTCACGTATTCATAAACAAATTCATATTTCATTATTGTTGCTCGTCCAATGAACTTACCTTAGGATTTATTCACTTATATTTTCACAACAAATGTTTGAGTAGTCTGAGTGCTTTACGATATTATTTTTTTCATTTTTATATAACACAAATTCATAAACAAAACATTTTCCCCTCACTGAGTTTATGATAATAATATCGAAAATATTTTAGTAGAGGAAATATAGCATATGCACGAAATGAAGAAATTTATACGCAGTGAATGCCAATACTATGTGCTATTCAACATTTTTATTATGTTTTGCTGATATGATGATCATTATTTATTAATTACATTAATTAATATAATTACTACGTTTTGTTTTCTTGTAATACTCTACTTTATAATTGACAATATTGTAAAAAGTAAGCAAAAGTAAGTAAGCAAAAGTAAGCAAAAGTAAGTTACAACCTAAGATGTAAATGTCCCCTAAACGTACGCTATAGTGTAAACGTACCGGTAGACCGCACGCTATAGTAGCACCCAAATGTGTCCCCTCACTCACCTCACCTCACCTTTTCACCTAAACACACGCACATCTTTCTACCTGAGCACACATCACTAACACGCTAATTATCCTCACCTGCAGCTGCTCCTTGCCGCCCCATCACCCTACCTTTCCTCTCCTCCCGCTCCTCGCCCTCCCGTTTATACTAATCCTCCCCCATTCTCTCCTTGAATTACTTCCCCCTTCCCCCACCTCACTCTTTTCTCTCTCCCTCTCCCCTCTCCTTCTCTTCTCTCTCCCCTCTTCCTCTCTCTCTCTCTCTCTCTCTCTCTCTCCCTCTTAGTCCGGCAGCTTAGTGAAATGATGGGGACATGCCGGATAAAAGCACCAAAATTTTTTCAGGCACTCTACAGGCTCCTAGCTATGATTTTGAGAGGGGAGACAAATGATCCCATCACTCAGATGGCTATAAGAACGCTTCTTTATTATTTTGACATTTCCGCATGTGGAAATTAGGGTAAAGGGGTTTTTTTTAAAAGAATAGTCATAAGGATAATGTTTATTGGATGCAAGTTATCTTATTATTATTATTTAATAACTCCAGAACAAAAATATTCCAATATGGCTGTCAAAAAAACAAAAATTCAATATTTATTCGACTTTAAACTCCCCTGCGGACATCGCAAAATGCCATGTAGTTTATTAGCAGAACACAAATTAAAACATACTCCTTGCAATTAAAAAATGACAGTGGTTAATCTACTGACGGTGCTTTAAATGAAAATAAGTATTCATTAAGCTCATTATACAACAATCATGTTCTTCCTGTACAGCTGCAGGAATGCCATGTCTTTGTTAAGCACCAGTATCACAATGCGGGTATGATTCATAATTGTAATTATGTGTCTACTTCTCACATTTGCAGCTGCACAGTTCGGTGGCATTTCCAGCTGGCTTTCTTGCATGAACATCTCCCGCCACAACCTGCAGCACTTTTGCAGGCACACTTCACAAGTTCACTTACAGCCTTTGCTGCCGCAGGCTGCGAGCTCCAGACAGGAACCCAGGACTTTGTTTCTGCATCCATGTCCAACCGCAGCCTTCAGCATTTGGGTTGTCTTTTTGTTGGGCCTGGTGACAGGTTGTCCAGATGCCAGCCGGGTACACTGCACGCTTGGTGTGCTGCAGCAGGGCCTGTTGAGTTGGGGAATGTTCTCCATCGTTCTGTTTTTCTGGCAGAACAGTTCCTTCTTGCTTCATTCACCGCACCAGAGGCTGGTCTTGTCATATAAACGACTGTGAAACGTTCCAGCATCTGGAACTCCTGGCAATTCCACGGTGATTTGTGCATGTGGATTTTTCTACGATGAAGTTGAAGGCATCTGTGACTTCGGTATAGGCACCCCATCTTCCCAAACCGACTTTTTCCCCTTTTCCAAAGAAGAAGAAGTCGTATCACACCCTGTGAAGCTGGGGAAACCCACGGGTAGCGCTGTGGACTTCTCTTTGCCCAGAGTACTACAGATGGATTGATGTGTAGGAAAAGGAATTTTCTTGCCACTGCCGAAGGCGACCCAATGTCAGCCGATGGGATACTTGCTGGCTAGAAAGTGATATTTCCCCCCCGATGAGGATGACAAGAACGTCAGTATCCACGGTGCGTACCAAGCATGTGGTGCATCCACTCTCTAGGGCATCTTGTAGATGGACCACAATTCTTGTGTCTGCCTCTTCGTGGTCACATGGCGGATCGAGTGGTCAGTGCCACTGCAGATTTACAGAGGCTCCAATGTTGCAAAGACCTGCTTTCCGTCTGGGAAGGTAGTGGATACAATCTTCTCTGATAGGAACTGGAAAGAGTTCTACCTTGTTTGTGGGGTCACGCGGGAAATGGGGCCAATTGCCTGGGACCTTGGGTCTGGCCTGCCACCTTCCTTCGTACACCTTTCCCCCGTTTCTCTCTGGTTGATTCTTTGATACTGTTGTCCAGGTACCTGTTCCCATACCACATCTACTCTCATAGAGGTTTCCAGTTGCCTCATGATGTGGGGAACAAACACTCCACTTGCATAATCGTCAAATGTATGTGCCAGTCACGGGGAGGAGGTGTACCACAGCAGCCCATCGAGCACTCTAACATCAAATGAGCCAGAGGGTTCTTCTTGCGTCTTCTGGGCAGAATGTTGGTGAGATCGGACTTCTTCCCTTGTCGCAGCTTCCCTCTTTCAGCCAAAGAAGGAGGGTATGGGTGATTCTCATGCTTGAAAGAAGGGGTCCAGGGCCCCATCACGGTGCTGTGTTTACTATGTAGAGACGGGAAAGAGGGCCACTTTATCCTTCAGCATAGACACTTGTCCGACCTGCTTACTCTTCGTCTTTGGTGTTGGCGATCTGAACAGGGGCAATTTGTTTTTCTTAATTGGGTCATGGATGGAGTGTGTAGCATCTGTCAACACTGACTTCTTGTATGTATTGTTATGTATGTATTGGATGTATTGCATATACGGAATATTTCTTTTGCCATTAAAGGCGAATCTTGATTTCATCAAGATTTTTCTAAGTGAAAAATTTGCCGTTATCACAAAAATGGTTCATAGAGGCTTCTGATAATTGGATCGTTTGTCTCCCCTCTCAAAATCATAGCTAGGACCCTGTAGAATGCCTGAACAAAATTTGGTGCTTTTATCCGGCATGTCCCCATCCTCTTGAAATCTGGTCCTTAGCGGCCGGACTATCTCTCTCTCTCTGCCCGTCAGGGTGGCAAGGTTGGTAGAGACGTGAGCTCGCAATGTGCAGCGTCCCTGTGCATTTGGTCAGCGGTTCGAGTCCGCCTAGTTCGTGCTGACGTGGCGGCGCTTTGTATAGTCAATAACCTTGTAGTTGGTACTTGCAAAGTGTCTAGATAGGATGAAAATCTTATCTTCTCTCTTCTCTCTCTCTCTTCTCCTCTCTCTCTCTTCTTCCTCTCTCCCCTCTCTCTCTCTCTCTCTCTCTCTCTCCTTTTCTCTCTCTCTCTCTCTCTCTCTCTCTTCTCTTTTTTTTTTTCTAATTTAACAAAAAGTGGGGAAACAAACAAGGAAATGCTCTCATCTTTATTGCCCGGCGAACGACTTCCCTTTTAGCATGCATCTAGACCGCATTTCTTTTAATCTGGGGCCCTCCATCCTCTTCCGTCTCTTTTACATATTTCCCTTCCATATTCTCCCCCCTCTCCATCTCCATTCAAGCCCCCCCCTCATCATATCATCTCTCTCCTTATCCCCCCTTCTTCATCTCCCCCACCAACAACAGTGTAAAGGCTGATTCACACTGGCGTTTTTTCGGGGATTTTTATAGGACGAGAAGTCGGTCTCTTGGGGCTAGTGCGGAGATTACGTTCACACACGCAATTCGTTTCGATCGACAATCTTCTTCTTCTTTTTCTTGTTGTGACCTTTTCTGCTTTTTGTATCGCTTTGTAGGTCGTCTGTCAAGCTCATTCTCGAGCTTGTTGTTTTTCCCAGGGGCAGTGAGGGTCTCAGGCAGCAGGGTCAGGGGGCACGTCGCGCTAGGGCTATAGGGGGCTAGTGGCTGGCTTGTCTGTATTTGGCGCGCGATAGATAATTTTTTGCGCACTTTACCTATTATGAAATAGTATTGATAGTTTCATTTTTTCCTTGATATCATTGCTAAAAAAACCCCACGTCTAACCTAACATAATCTGATTTAAACTAACAACCGTTTATGGCTAGCTAAAATGGAAAATTTTCGGTATTATATGTATCGCCATTGGCATGGGAAAATTTGGATTCAAATTAAGGATGAAAAGATCTGCACGATGATGTAAGTTAAATTTGTTAGTTTTTTTGTGCCCAATACCGAAATTATACCAATAATTGGGGTGATTGGGAGAGGGTGGTGCTGGCTTCTGCGTTTATTTGAATTTGGCCCCGCGAAATTCTCGGCAAAGTCGGTCGATAAAGTCCGAGCGATCGGTGTGTGATTTTTTTTTGAAAACCTATTGCGATCATGACACCAGCCCCAGACCCAGACCCCTTCTCGTCCTATAAAATGATGAAAAAACGCAGTGTGAATTTAGCCTTAAGTCTGCTTCCTCTCTGTTTAATTTTCATCCTGGATATCCTGACTTATGGTGCTTCAGTAAACCTTTGCGTGTCCCACTGACTCATCCCCAACAGCTAAGGGGTAGCAGAAGCCAAGTCCCCGGGGTATCAAGAAGAGTCCGTCCCCAGGTGTTTTGCCCCGCCGTGATGATGGGTTTTTAATAATAATAATAATAATAATAACTAATTATAATTATTATAATAATGATAATGATTAAGTTCGTCCCCAGGTGCTTTGCCCCGCCGTGATGATGTTTTTTTTTTGCTATGTTGTCACGACTACCTCTCATCCTTCAGTGCATGGAATTAAAACAGACAAAATTTGGTTAATTTTCGTGCACTTCCTGTTTGATGGCAACTGCTAATTGTGAAGTTTTGGTTTAAATTAACTTCATCTGACTTAGACTATGCAAAATGTGGTTGGTGACTCTGGTCGATGCCACTATAGCGTGCGGTCTTCTGGGACATTTACACTAGCGTGCGGTCTTCTGGGACATTTACACTAGCGTGCGGTCTACCGATACATTAACACTTCAGGCTGCAGCTTATTATTGCTATATGATATTGCATATTATACAGTAGAGTATTATAGAAAAACATATTTTATACCAGTGAGTTATAATATTGAAAATTTTCCTGTTAGAGAGACAGGAAAAGACAGTTCATGGGTATTTCCATTACAAAAATGAACATCAGTTCTAAAATTTCGCACAACCTCAGGTTACAGTGTAATATGTTGCTGATGTCCATATAACAGAAAAATGTGTTGCTTTTTCCCAACAGAACGTGAAATTGGCACCCGTTACGAGGACAGCGAAGTATAATCCTATATATTCATAAGGCCTATATTCCCCTTCTCTGTCACGATTTTTTTTCTTGCATAGCACAACTACATCGATGACATGGATCTGCTTCTTGTGGTACGTCCAGAAGATTGCTTTCACGTAAAATTGTAACCGCTGTTTCTTCTGTCAAGATGGCACCTGTAGACATCTTTCAATAATATTGTAGAGGGTAAAATGTGTCTGACTGATGTTCTCGACTTGAATTTTAGGAGGATACTTAGCCTTTAGGATAGATACGTAATACCTTTTTATAAAGTGAGTAGGGTTCCGGTATATTTATAGTCAGGTGACAGGTCAGGTCAGGTCAGGTCAGGTAGGGTACTGTATTGTGCATAGACCGCACAATACAGTACTGAAGACTACAGACACCGAGGTAGACCGCACGCTATAGTAGCACCCTCTCGTCTTTATGTTTTTTTCTTAACTAAAAAGAGTCCACGATAGAAGACTGCGAAATGGTTAAAAAGATGAGAACCACAAAAAACGCTTTGATACGGCGCGAAGGAAAAGTTTCAATGGGCAAAACCAATTTTACTACTTGGTGAGTCGTGGAGGTTGAGTTTACTACGAGTTGCCTTTCCCAAAGTTAGATAAAAGCAAGACAGTTTTAAGCTTTAACACTCCTCAGCGGCACATCGACTCTTAAAACATCAATAAGCCATTAAAGTTGTCACAGCATTTGCTTTTAGTACTCACCTTGATATAGATGTTGACTCATCCATTTGGCAAGTATGGTGTCTCCATAATGTTTATTTGTCACTAACCACCTGAATTGTGTTGTTTATAGTGTAACCTCCAAGGACGCACCGATGGAGATTTCCCTCCTGTGTAGCCGTGTGAGCCTTTCATCGAGGCGCCTTGCGAGTTGTTATGAGAAAGTTTCCACCTAGATGAAAAAAAGAAAAAAAATTGAGAACAAAGAACATCTTCTGCCTAAGAGTTCTTGGCAGTCGCCCACACCGCCCTCCTCGCACTGGCATCTTTATTCAGAATGTTCAAGGTGCTAATATTTCGCTTGCTCCGGATACACAATGTTATCGAGGCCGCAGAAATACTATTGACATGACAATGCCAAGCCAATCATATACATTTAAAGCATTGATCTTTTTTTTCTTCCACCGAATGAATAATTGAGTAGAATGATCTCGGAGAGCATTGTGTTTAAAAAAAATTGTTGCTGATTTTTTGCACCACATGACCAGTGGCAATGATGTACTACGTATACATACAAGTTAACGAGACTTCGATGTAAATATTTCATTTACCCGCGTGATAATAGCTGGCCTTATCGCTGTGGTTTTGCTTTCACACACCCTAGCAGCATCAGATAACATAACGCGCCGCCTGTCTCTAATCTATTCACCACTTTCACAACATCCGACAGCTGCACGCATGCTCTTCCTCGCTTTTCTCTTCACACTCGATAGCGGCCACACACAGACGCCGCACTCCCACGCACTCATCTCCCTCCGTTACTTACTACCAGTCACCTCTCGGCCACCTTGTCACCACACCGCATCGTCCCCACAGTGTACTACAACTCACATAATTTCCATGCACATTCATGTCGCCTCCACCACCCTGCACAATCCCATACATTCATATTCCTATCATAATATTTGCTATCTACCTCCTCATTTTTTTCGTTCTCTCTATCTGAACCGTCCTGTATAGGCCACGGCCTTCGTATAGCTCGGGTCGCCACTCACCCTCTTGTCCCTCTCTTCCTCTACACACATGCTCTCGTCCCCTCGCCCAACACCCTCTCCAACACACACTCTGTCACCCTTCCTATCCCTATACATCGCCCTCGCTCCCTTCCCCCTCCTTTACTCGTCTCCCTTCTCTTATCCCCCACCCACTGAAGCCTCTGCCACGCGCCACGGCAGCTGCTGAGGGCGGACCCTCTCTCTCACTGAACACCTGCTTAACTCTACTCCCCTTCCACCCCACCTTCCCTCCTTCCCTCCTCCCTCCCTCCCTCCCTCCTTCCCTCCTTCCCTTCCTCCTTCCTTCCTCCCTTCCTCCCCTTCGTCCTCTGGTAACCAACACTCCTCAATCCTTATAAAGGTGATCAGACGTGTCGACCCTGTGACCGGGAAAATTAGGGAAGAAAGGGATGATATGGTGAACGATGAATAAAAAATTGTTGTAAATTACGCTCCGGAAAGGATGATTGACGGACGTAACAAGACGTACTAGTACATGAGGGTTGTTTGCTCCCCGGCGTGTCCGTGGGGAGGGGGGGGGGTCGTGTAGGAACTTAGAAAGGGTTACGAGCTCACATACGTACAAGCGTACGTTTGTTTACCTCGAAAATATTGAACTTAGAAGCTGTGAATGGGCAATAATTCTCTCTTTCTCTCTCTCTCTCTCGTCTCTCTTTCCTCTCTCTCTCCTCATCTCTCTCTCTCTCTCTCTCTCTCTCTCTCTCCTCTCTCATCTCCTCTCTCTCTCTCTCTTTGTTGAGCTGACACTCATGGCTCAGCGCGTGCGTGACCTCTGTAGAATGAGGAGTTGTGAGTACAACACCCACCACTGACATTAATAACCTTCCTTTCAAGATTACGATGAAAAAACGAGCTGGTGGACGGCCATCCGTTGGTTACGGATAATGCGAGAGTACGAGTACTAACGATGCATCTGCTAAGTTTTCATGATAATGTTCTCGAAGGTCTTACTTTTTAAGTTTTTATCAAAAGCTTGGTGTGAAAATTATGTTTTATGTTCTAGTGTGTGTAAAAATGTATATGGCAGGTATTGTGTGGAATCGCATATGTTGTCGT